>CM031237.1:255871833-256192309 GCA_018340775.1 Taxus wallichiana var. yunnanensis
TAAGTGAACATGTAATGTTTCATAGAAAAATAGTATTATTAAGTATAAATAATATTTTTTATATGTATTCATGTTTGGAGTGCTTGGTTAGCCTCAAGGACATGTACTAATCACAGGGAGAAAATGTAGTGTCCTCATGGTAATAGGTTGTGTGAAAGACCTATAAAAGTTTTCAAGTTTGTGTGAGGCTATGAGTTCGTACATTGAGTTTTCACATGTTGACACATATATCTTACTCATGGATATATATTCATGTGTTTTAAGGAGAAAACATAAGATTGAGGGGTGAGCATGTTGGTGTACCATATTTTATCCATTATTATATATCTTGCATAATACGTGGATGATCCTTGATGCATTATTATATTAATGACATTGATACATTCTTTTATCATATGGGTTTTGTACCTAGAGTATTGTACCACATAGAGATGTGATATGGGTAATCGGTTACTAATTTATTAGTGGGAAAAATACATGCACTTGTGGGTAGGGAAGGTTACTTGGGTTTATGTATTGTGTGCACATACATGTACCTTAAGGATAAGGTTTTGTATTTTATGATTGTGGCATCAAGGGATAATTGAAATAATTATGTAAGTAGGTGAATTGTGTATCTATATTATCATATCCCTATACACCTGAAGAGGAGACAGGGTTGGGAAGAAATATAATGGCGTGAAAAGGGAGTGGTGGATGGTAGGGGATCATGTTCAAAAGAGAGCAATGGTAGAGTAAAGATCAATTAAGAATCCAAAGATAGGGAGAGATAATTTTAAAAGCTGGAGAGGTTTATTCTAATAGTTTAGATGATTTAAGAAAGGCCAAAAGAGATGATAGATCATTGTAAGTTTTAGAGAAGCATTTTGATACATATTTACATGATTATATAATCCATTTCAGTTATAATCTAAATTTTTGCTTGTGTGCATACGTACGTGTGCATGCGTATATACATGTTTGCATACATGCATGTGCATATGTGTGTGCACATGTGTACATGAGTGCATTTTTGTTCCTGTGTGTGTGCGTGTGTGTGCATGTCGTCACACACCTTTATATATCTCTCTTTGTGGCGGGATTGGGTGTGTGAGTGTGTGCGTGTGTGTGTGCTCGTGTGTGTGTGTGTGTGAGATAGGATTTGTGCATGCGTGCATATGTGTGTACATATATGTGCATGTGTGTGTATGTATGTGTGTGTACATGTGTGTATGTGCATGCACATGTACAATTTTTAGGTGTGCGGGTTTGTGGGTGTGCGAGGCTTGTGGGTGTTCGTGCGTGCATGTGTGTGTGTGTGTGTGTGTGTGTGTGTGTGTGTGTGTGTGTACATGTGTGTGTGTGTGTGCATGTGTGCGCGTTTACATTTGTGTTCATTTTTTTGTGTTTGTGGCGCACGCGCATGCGTGTGTGTGTGTGTGTGTGTGTTATCAAATAGCTATGTCATTTTAATAGTTTCGTGACTATGGTGATCGTTCGCATGTGTGTGTTTGTGTGTGGGTGCATGTGTGTTTATTTCTTATCAACAAATTTCATTTAGGAAAATTTGAAAGGTGAATTATTCGGAGTGGGTCGGTGTCCTGTTCGCCTAAAATATATAGTATATTTTTTTGGGGGGGTCGGCTTCGCCTTCATTTGAAAACATCTCCTATAAAAACCTAGCTGATTCAGTCGGGTAGTATACCTCAAGTAGCTTAACAAATTACCAATACTGTGAAATTTGAACTCGCATACCCTTAAGCACCAGAGATTGATTCTTTGTTGCTTTGTGATTGTTGACATGCGCGAAAATGCAGTGTTGACGCGTGAAAAGGGCATTGTTGACGCGATGATGCAGCTTTGTCTTGTGCACGACGAGAGAAGTGTTGACGCGCGACTTGGGCAAAGAAGTTGACGCGCGACAAGGGCAGTGTTGACGCGCGACAGTATATTCAGACAGTGGACGCGCGACAGGAAATGGGTTGTTGACATGCGACAAGTGCAGAGTTGACACGTGACAAAGACCTCAGACAGGGGATGCGCGACAAGACCTCAGACACTGGACAGAGTCGCTACTTGGTTCTTTTGCTGATGCAGGACTCTTTTCAGAATAATGGAAGGTGTTAGCTCAAAGAATACGAATAACCTAAAAGTAAGTAAGAAATCTCAGAAATCACTCTTCAAGTATTTTGGAAACTCTGCGGATACAGATATTGTAAATACCAATCATATAGATGCCACCACAAAGAATCAGAATACTGACTGTGTGGAAGGTATTATTGAGGTGGACATGCATTACACTGCATATCAAAGTCAAACAAATGAAACCTACGATAATATGCCAGATCTTGAAGATATTGTTCTGTTGGGGTGCGGCAAAGAGTGCGGCTAGATATCACGAGATACTGACACTCGGCAAAAAATGGAAGACAAAAATCAAAATCAAACTCCGGTCCAAGAAAGAGGAAACCAGGTGATTGTGATATTGCTCAAAATTCTACTCAAAAAAGTAAAGCATTGAAAACGAACAAGAATATGTGGACCATTGGCAGGACATACAAGTTTGATTGGGCAGCTAAATTTCCATTTATTGAACCTGTACAATCATCTAATTATGAAGAAATCCCATCTGAATGTACATGTACAATATGTACGTGGAAATTGGGAAAGCAACAAAAAAAATGCAAGCGAAAAATTTGGACACTATAGAAAAACATTGTGGAAAACAATATTTAAGCTATGTGAGGGGGATGGCCAAAAAATCAAAACACATAGGTGGAAAACTGAAAAAGAATGCATGCATGTTAGATACGCAGTGGAATATGAGGCAGAGCAAAAAAAACACAGACATCTGTTGGAAAAGGGAGGAACGATCACATCGCATATTGGTAAGATGAAAGAAACAAATCTACATGCAAAATTCATACAATTCTCTACTCTTTTTCAAATACTAAAAAAAGGAAGAGCGATTTGGATTTCCTCGATTTCAAAGTTTTGTATCAATTTAACGGAATGTTGAATGTACCTCAGTCTCATTGGTCTAAAAGTAGTGGATGGGAAATGGCAAAATGCCTCTCGATGATAGAGAAGGAAGATTTGAAAGAGAATGTAAAAAAAGCAAACTTTATCTCTCTTTGATTGATGAAGTGACAATGATCGATCAACACAACACCGCATGGGTATGTATCCACATCTATACTTTAGAAAATCATATAAGGACACCTCATCATTTGGGTGTTATGAAAATGGTTGAAAAGCTATGATGCCGAAAACCTATATAAAATAGTTGTTTCTCATTTGAAAGATGTTCTTTGGAATGATGATTATGAAATTGCTACGAAGTTGGTATGCGTTGGAGCGGATGGTGCATCATGTCATGCGGGGTCACGAAAGCGGGGCTCTGTGTTAGATTACAAACAACAGTGGCCCCATATATGCTACCAATTCACTGTATGGCTCACAGAATGAATTTAGCGTATAAAATGGTAAGCAACCACGAAAATGTTGCTAAATTAGAAGACCTTATAAGAGAACTTCATGCCTATATGTCAAGCAGCCCAAAGCGTTTTCTCGAGTTCCAAAAATTTGCAATTGGAATTACAGATGGCAAAAAACTTCTGAAGGATGTGGAGACTAGATGGATCTCTTTGTATGAACCTGCATGCAGAGTTCGTGAGGAGTATCCTTCATTGGTTGGTTTCATGCACAAATACCGTCATGAAGTTGATAGGGCGAAGGGACTTGTTGTTCCATTTAACTGATTTGGAGACATTGCTTACATTGGTTGGTATTCTTCCAATGTTAAAGGAGATCAATACACTGATGAAGCATGCACAGGGCAGATTAATCTATATTGTGGATTTTATACGGATGAGAAAAATGGTATGTCAAAGTCTTGATATATTGTACTGTTCCCAGGATAGTTTTGATGCACTGTTTTTTTGAAAATTGGAAAGATTTATTAGATCTTAAAAATCCTAACACCTTTTTGAGATTTAATATCCACGATCACCTCTGCATCACTGTTAATGGGAGGGAAATACCAATGCACATTTTGCAAAAATGTCAAGATATTACAGGATCGGAACGAGAAGATGTTCCCGTGACACGTAATTTGTTTGAGTCTGTTATAGTTGAAACAAGAATAAAGCTTAAAAAATTTTCAGAAACCTTGTCATCAGAAATTAGGGAACGTTTCTGTAAAGATAAAATTCTGGAAGCCATGGGTGTGATGAATCCTAATTTTTGGAATACTGAAGGTGGCCGTGCAGACTTTGTCAGAAAGCATTTCCATAAATCAATGGGTACAATAATGGAACAATTTACAAAGACGTCAGAGCTCAAGGGTATGGAAATCAAAGGTATACTGAATGCCGATTTATTAAAGTTTCAGTCAACAAATTTTGCAACAACAATGAGGAACCAATATAAGAATTTAGATCAACCTTCTGAAAGTGGTGCTATTACAAGGTTGTGGCGAGGAATCTATCAAAGTTCTATCTTACAAGAAGATATCAGTGAATATTTCAGATTATATGAGTTATGCCAAACAATGATTTTGGGAGTGCATGTGGGATGATGAAAGGGTTTTCAGTGCATTGTCATTTATAAAATCAAAACTGAGAAATAGGTTGGATAAAAATCTGGAAAGTTGCATGAGGTGTTATGTTTCTCGATACTCCATCGAAACCTTTCCTTTGACAGAGCAATTGCGCATTGGAATTCCCTTTGCGAAAGAAGAGGTGTGAATAATACAGCTACAAGTACAAATATTCCCAACCTTGAGAGTGTAATTGGCTCTTCGTCACATTCTACAGAAGACAACATCGAGTTTGATGAAGCTATTGATAATGGATTGTTTCAACTTTAAATAGGTATCTTCTTTATCTATCTTTTATCTTTATCATTAAAGATGTTACAGGTCTATATACTAAAAATGTCAGGCAATTCACCCATCTATCTACTAATCCATTTCTCGTGTTGGGTTTTTTTAAAACACAGATCTAGCTCATTACCAGTGGCAGTGATGATTTCAACTTTAAGGAGGTATCTTTTTCCCCTTAATCTTATTGTTTGTTACTATTCATTTTTTTCAGCTCTGGTTATCATTAAAGATGTTACAAGTCTATGTATTTACATTTAGTTAAATACAATCTTTTTATTTTTGAAAACGTGGGTTGACATCCGTCAGGAAAGTTGTTACTTCTCGGGGTGATGTCGAGGCAACTCACCCATCTATCTACTAATCCATTTTTTGTGTTGAATTTTTTTAAGACAAAGATCTAGCACATTACCGGTGATGATTTCAATTTTAAATAGGTATCTTCTTCAACATAATCTTATTGTTTGTTACTTTACATTTTTTCAGCTCTTGTTATCATTAAAGATGTTACAGGTCTAATTCTATATATTTACATTTATTTAAAGATATTGTTGGTCTATATATTTAAAGATGTTGCTGGCACTTCTCAGGACTGACAATGTCAGGCAACTCACCCCTCTATCTACAATGTCAGGTAAAACAAAGATCTAGCACGTTACCCTTGATGATTTCACAGCAATCTAATACGCAAGAGGTAAGCTAAACCCTATCATATTTGCAATTATGTTTAATTTCTTACCAGTGATGATTCTTTCTTGATTTCTTAAATTATATTTAATTTATTTTTTATATGTGCAAAATCCTTTGATATATTTTTTTAACTGTGGGATAAACAATACATTATACAATTTTAAATATAAGTCCACATAAAATTCCTCATCATCCATATATATCATATCATCACCATATCATTATCATATCCTGACTCCTGACACTACAATTATTATTAACACAATTATTTATCTAATTTAAATTTATTAAAACAATTCCATTTTTAAAAATAATTCATAATCATATCATTACAATTCTATTCGTTCTAATGTCATCTATATCCATTCTAATCATTAATGTCATCTATATCCATTATAACACATTCCATTTATTTATCATCTATATCCATTCTAATGACATTATGATCATATCGTTACAAGTATAGAGAATAATTATCTTAAAACAAGTTCAAAAGTCTAGAGAAGAAGAATTATTGTGCTTGATGATAAATCTACGTCCACATTAAATTGATCATCGTCCATATATATCATATCATTATCGTCATTCATCGTCTTTCATCATCATCTATCATTAATTATCAATTATCATCATTCATCATCTACGTCCACATACAATTCATGACAATGCAAGTAAACAAGAAACATACATATAATTCATGATAATCACCATCTAATGCAATTAAAATTAAAGATTGTATATAAATCCATATAATTAAATTCAAATACCATAGTACATACTCAATAGTAGAAGTTTTCAAATTCAATATTTAAAGTTTCCTCAATAATAAAAGTTTCTAGTTTTCAAACCCTTTTTTCTTTATCCAATTCTACTCCTCTGCTCTCTTCCCCAACGGCTTCTTCCACTGTGGTTGTACCTCTTTCCCCAACACCAGAAATAACCCCTGAACTTATAAGATCTTCCACAACACTGTCCAGATTTTTAAAATTCTTTCTTCTTGATTTGTCGCATCTCCATGCGACAACAAATTTGGATCAGCTGTTGCTTTAGCTTTGAATAATATGTCAGGGTCGAAACCATGCTCTTTAATTATCCGCTTTAGTGTATTGTTTTGTTTGTTAACCAAAACAATATTTTGCTTCAAATTTTTTGCTGCGGATAAACTGTTCTTTTTCTTTGTTTCCAAGTGAACTTGCAAAACCTTCATCTGACTCTTCAAATTTTCATATTTCAACTGCACAAAAAGAGTAATGTCAATTCAAAATATTACTAAAAAATGAAAATTTCAAATTAACAAGAATGATTGTTTGAATGTAATAGTACTTACAACCGCTCTATCTCTTTCGGCATTTGCGATTGCTACCAAATCCTTGTCCTTGGACCATTTGTTAAAATATGCCTGGGCCTCGGCACTAATATTTTCCAATTTGTTTAATGACTTATCTAAAATGTCATCTTTATAGTTGTTGTTATACGTGACAGTCCCACTTCTTACTTGGGTAAGTAAGGAATCCATCTTCGCAGGTTGATTCTGGACTGCAGCGTATAAACTATCCGTTGCCAATAATTTTCATAACGACTAATAATCTCATTGATAAGAACTTTAGCCCTTCTCTCCCATTCTATAAGCTGATTGATATGAGGAAGAATAAACTCACTGACATGGGATTGACAATCATAACCAATTAAGTTCTCCAAAGGAAAAGGTGGCAATTGTTCACTATCTGAATCTGATGAAGACGATCTTATTTGGAGAAGTATGGGGGCTTTCGGCAAGATCAAGCTACTTTGTTTTACCCTTTGGGTGGGCTGATCTGTTTGTGAAAAAATTAATCAAGATTTAGATAAATAAATTTAAATCAAATGTAATTCAAAATTGTAAAGCATATTTAAATTGAAATTTGAAGTATACCTGTTGGCCTTGAATCATCTCGCGGGTATTGAAAAAACCAGTTGGGTCATTGCTATCAATGCCCAAATAATCTTCATCTAAATTTATATTGTTCAAAACAGATATGCCCGTTGCACTGGGCAAGCCACCAAGTGAGAGAGTTGGAATTCGAAAGGAGGAGGCAATGTTTAGTGTCCCACTAGGGGCCGGAGCAAAAGGCATGCGTTTACCAATGTTCTTTTTCACTGTTCCTCTGGTTGGCATTTTAAAAATTATTGGTTGAGTGGGTGTCGGTGCCGCGGTTTGATCAGGACTGACATGTGCTGAAAAGTACAAGAAAAAAATGAAAAATAGGAAAACAATTCATAAAGTCAAAAATTTCGAAATTAAACGTACTATCGAAGAGTTGTACCTTGTTGTCGAGGGGTTGTTTTTCTCGGTGCTACGGGTGGCCTTGTAGGAGTTGTACTCAGTGTCTATTCAGAAGATATGAATGCATGCGACTGTATGGAGTGAGTTGGGGAAGAAGGTTGAGTTTGTGAAACAGTGTATGTTCCAAAGTCCCTGCAATTCATCAATATTAAATGTTGTCAATTCATTTGGTTAAAATTTAAATTGAAAAATAAATATGCAACTTTGGAATTTGTAAATAATATATGAGAAGGTATTACTTCTCTGGCGTTTAACGAGTTCAAACTGTTGAGGGTTTGGAGAGGAGTGAGCTTCCATTTCAGATTGGGAGTCCCCCGAAGCCTCAGCGTGTTGTTGGCCTCTTCCTCTCGATAACGCCTTTTTTCGGGGAAGGGCTTCATAAATCTTCTCTGAAAACATTAAAATTTAAGTTTTAATAAGCTGTGCCTTTGTAATGTCGAAAATTGAAATACAATTACAAACTAAATAGTTTATACTGTTGTTCTTGAAATGGAATTGACAACTTCATCAACTCCTCATCGGTCACAGTAGGAATTTTTTTATCTTTTAAATTTAAAAGTGCCTCATAATAAAGGCCGAGGAGATAGTTTGTTGAATAAATGAAAGGTTTTTAAAAGTTTTGAATTTGTTATGTCGAGTTCTTATTTTTTGGATAGATATGTGCACCATCAAATTTTGTTTTGAGATAGTGGCAATGATGTATCTGATGGCCCAATTTGGTATATCGGTTTGGCGACCTGCTGAAAACAATTGCGGATTGAAAAAATGAAATAAGTGCAGCGAAAGAAAGTGGTGTGCGATTGATTGTGTATCCACACCACGCTTTGGATTTATTGACATGGGCTGCAAATGCGAAGCGTGAAAATTACTATAAATTTATAACAACAAATTGTATCAGAATAAAAAACAGAATAAAAATATGAATTAAAATGCGAATTATACTTACAATCAACATGGAAACCAAGCGTTGATTAGAAATTTCTTGTCTTCTTCGAGTGTTGCCTTGGTTGTAACAATTGGTAAATTTTTGAACGGAAGGCCCGTAAACCGATGGATGTCATTTGCTTCGATACTGAATTGGAACATTCGGCCATCGTTCAGAGTCACATAAAAAATGCCGTCCTCTGAATTGTAGGATGACAGAAGGTAATTCAAAATATCCGGATCTATTTTGAAATGGGGCATATTAACGAGCCCTGTAAATTCACACGCATCCATCAAATCTTTATATTCTGAAGACATCTTTAAAACAGTATGGATGTGAGGGCATAAGGGATTCCTGTAGTTGATCTTGGAAATCGATTGAATTGGATTCTCTTGATTTTTTTCTGAACTTGCAGTTGGGAAGCATGTGAAGTCGACATTATAGTTGTACTTGCGTCTTTGACAATGATTGAGACCTGTAAAAATTCAAGAGCGGGAAGGTGAAAATGAGAAAATGACCGGTTGAAGGGTATTTATAGGCTAAATCGGCGTCGTAAGCCCCGATTGGCGTGCGTCATGGTCATGGTCTTAGCTAGCGCGCGTCGATCGTGTTGGCGCGTCGATCGATAGGATTGGCGATGCGGCAGCGTCGTCGATGGATCCATTGATGCGTCGTAGTCGATAGGATCGATGGCGTCGTAGGATCGATGGCGCGCGTCGATAGGATCGATGACGCGCGCGTCGATAGGATCGATGACGCGCGTCGTAGGAGATCGATGGCGCGCGTCTAAGATCGATGACGCGTCGATGGATCGATGGAGCGCGTGTCGGTGGTAGAGCGATGACGTGCGTGTCGAATGGAGCGATGACGCGTCGATGGATCGATGGCGCGTCGGTGGAGCGATGACACGCGTCGATGGAGCTATGGACGCGCGCGTCGTCGATAGGAGCGATGGCGCGCGTCGGTCAAGACCATTGATGTTCCATTGATGCGTGTCGGAGTGATTATTGACGTCTCTTGTTGTCGCACGCGTCGATGATGGAGCCATGAAAAACCGGTGAAATTTTTGTTTTGGAATCATTTTTAAAGGGGATAAACTCAAAAATTTAGGGTTAGACTTGGAAGAATGAAGGAAATTTTTGAGGGGACAACAACTGGATCTACCTTAAGGACATGACATGGATTAAACAGGGGAGAAAACATGGCATGAGGATCCATAATCCCAAGTTTTAAAACATATAAAATTGACCGAGTGCCTTATCCATTGGGCCTTGCGAGTCATGTACAACTTCTGAGGAAAGAAAGAAGGAAGAAGAGGACACACAACAGAAAAAAGGGGAAAAAGCAAAGCTATGGTACAAGGTGAGGGACAACTCACTTTCACTGATGATATAGCTTCAAATATTTCCCACTCCTAGGCAATCCTAATGGAGTTCCATCCAAGTATGATAAGAGAAAAAAATTCTCACCACAAGTTCCATGAATTTGAAATGGTCCTAACCACAAAGAATCAAATTTTCCATGACTACCCTTTGGTTCTCTTCTCTTGTCCCAAAGCAAGACAAAATCTCCAACTCTGAACTCTCTTGCCTTGGTCCTTTTGTCAAAGAGTTTCTTCACTTTCAGCTGATGTTCTTTGATTTTGTCCACCACCTGAGATCTGTTTTCTTCCAACTTCTCAAGAAAAAGGATCCTTTTGTCAATGGAGTCTTTGTATTGGCCATCTTCCACTGATTGAAGCAATTTGAGGGCTGGCATTTCAATTATGATGGGGATCTCTGCTTAAACTCCATACAATAGCTGAAAAGGTGATGTGCCTATAGCCTTCTTTGGAGTGATCCTATTAGCCCACAATGCATCATACAATCTCTTGTGCCAATTCCTTTGATTCTCATCAACAAGATTTCGAACAATGGTCACAATGTTCTTGTTACTTGACTCAGCTTGACCATTTCCTTATGGATAGTAGTTAGAAGAATGGGCTAGAGAGATTCCAAAACCATAATAGAACTCTGTCAACTCTCTTGAAGAGAAATAAGTGGCATTATCTACAACAATATTTTGAGGCACTCCAAAACGGAAAATGATGTATTCCTTGATGAAACTACATACTACTTCAGAGCTAGCTTGTTTGGTTGGAATGGCTTCCACCCATTTGGTGAAGTAGTCTATGGTAGTGAGCACATAAGTATGCCCAACACTTGAATGAGGATTCAACACACCAATGAAGTCTAGCCCCCATTGTTGAAATGGTTCTTCAATGATCACATGCCTGAGTGGCAATGTAGCTAACTGTGGTTTTCCAACAAATTGTTGGCATGCTTTGCATTTGGAAACCCAATTCTGAGTATCAGCAAAAAGAGAAGGCCAATAATACCTACCTCTGAGAATCTTGTGGGCAGTGACCATTGCTGAAAAATTTCCACCACATGCTTGGTCATGATAGGCCTTAAGCAACTTTCCTTGTTGCTCTTTATCAACACATCTAAGGAAACAACCATCCATCCCTTTCTTGTAAAGTGCATGATTCCAGATCACGTACTTGGTTGCCTTCATCTTGAGAGTTCTTCTTTGCTTGTAATCTAGATGAGAGGGACATTCTCCATAAGTGAGAAAAAAGGAAATATCTGCATACCACTCATCAGTAGTGGTTACAAAGAGAACTTGTGGGCAATCTTTTGAGTAGGTCGAGCAAGTGTCATATTTTTCGTCATGCTTTGAACTTTAAGAGTTTCATCTTCAGCAATCAACTTGCATAAGCCATTCCCTCTTACCAGATTAGAGGGCCTAATCTCCAGGTCATACTCTTGAGTCTTTGCAATCCAATTTCCTCTTTTGACTCCAGGATCTTGTTGTGTTAAAATGGACTTGATTGCACTTCCAGGGACCATCACCATAGTATGAGAATTAAGGATGTAGAATCTGAAGTTCTTCACAGCCTTGACCACTGCATATGCATGTTTTCCAATTGAATGTAGTTTATCTCATGCTTCTTCAAAGGACAGCTCATGAAAGAAATGGGTGCTTCCAAATCTTCATCATTCTTCTAGACAAGGACAACAGAGAGAGTGTGTTCTGAGGCATAGCAGTACATGATGAACTCCTTGTTGAAATCTGGAGATACAAGAGTTGGAGATTTGGCAATAGCTCTCTTGATCTCTTCAAATGTAGTTTTCCCTTCATGGATCCATTTGAAACTTGCTTGAGGCTTCATCATGGAGGTGATGTGCTTTGTCAGTTCAGAAAACTCAGGGACAAAGTGGCAAAGAAAGTTTACCTTCCCAAAGAATGAGTGCACTCCTTTCTTGCTGGTGGGAAGAGATAGTTCTTGAATGGCTCTTACCCTCTCAGGGTCAATATGTGCTCCATGTTTGTTCACAATGTGCCCCAGCAACTTTCCTTCTGTGACTCCAAAGATGCATTTCTTAGGATTCAATGATATGCCATGTTTCCTACACCTTGCAAGAACTTGCTCCAAATGACAGATGTGCTCCTCCCTTTTTCTTGAAAATACTATGAGGTCATCAAGGTATATGACAATGCAATGCTTCAGGTCTTTGAAAGCCAAGTCCATTTCTCTTTGGAATGTGGCTCCTGCATTGATTAGGCCAAAAGGCATTCTGCTATAGGAAAAAGTTCCCCAAGGGGTTGTGAATGTTGTTTTGCTACAATCTTCCTCTGCCACTTTGATTTGGTTGTACCCTAAAAACCCATCAAGTAGAGAGAGCATCTCAGATCTAGTGACTTCTTGCAAAATGTGATCCATGATTGGCAGAGGGTAGTTGTCCTTGAGTGAGGCTTGATTCAAATTTGAAGTCAACACATATCCTTATCTCACCATTCTTCTTCCTCACTGGCACAATGTTAGCCACCCATGTTGAGTGGTGAATGGGAAAAATGATTCTAGCATTTAGCATCTTGGTCACTTCTTCCTTGATGATGTCAGCAATATTTGGGTTGTAGGGCCTTTGCTTCTACCTAAAGGGCTTAGCACCTTGCTTCAAAGGAATGGAATGGTGCATGTCCTTTGGTTGGAAAGATTTGAGTTCTTCATAGGAGTAAGCCAAAACATCAGAGTACTTTTTGAGCAGAGCAACAAACCTTCTCTTCTCTTCAGGTGAGCAGAATTTTCCAATGTTGACCATTCTTAGATCTTCTGAAGTACCAATGTTTTCTTTATCAAAATCAGATGGACACTGAGAAGATAGCTTTTCTTTCTCTGAATGAATCTGTCATGTTTGTCAAACAAATCTTCCAAAGAGACTAAGCCTTTGGGAATCTTGTTGCCTTTTAGTATGATCATGCCCTCATCATCAACTTCATCAATTCCATCAGTTTCTTCTTTAGTAACAGATTCCCTATGAGGATTGATACTTCCTTCAAAGAAGAGATTATTGAAATTGTCTCTTTTCTCTAAGAAGGTCAAAATTTGATTGTCATCATTGAAGACCTGCCAATGATTTGCATTATCAGGTACACTAGGTCTGAATACCATCTCAATGGTTACTTTATCTTTTCCAAAAGAAGGATGAGGTGTCAATAAGGAGGCTGACACTACAAGAGAATCAACCCTTTCATTTTGTTGCCTTGTAATGGCTTCAATAGAGAATGCATCAAAAATTCAATGCAATCCCAAACCCTATTTTTGTAGTGTCTGAGCCTTGAGTTCTTGACTTGATATTGTTGGCAAATTTTCTTCACTATCACCTCTACATCACCAAGGCATCTCAACTTCTTGATTCCCATGTCTTCTGCAACACTCATGCCCAAAGGAGGCTTCATATTCTGTTGTATTGTTTGTGTTATCAAACTGTAGTTTGTAGGCAAAAGGATGCATTTCTTTGGAAGGGAAAACAAAACAACACCAGCTCCTGAGCCTTCCCTTGAATGACTACCATCAAATTCCATTGTCTAGATCTGATCTCCTTCTTCCTCCATGAGAAGTGGAAATTTTTCATCCTTTTGTGATGTGAGAAAGTAGTTTCCTAACTCAGAGTCTTGAAGAAGGATGTTGGCTCTTGGATCATCAGACTTCTTCACTGTGAATTTCATCTTTCTTACAGGCAACAACCTCTTCATTTCACCTTTGACTAGGATAGTTGTAGATGACCAATCCATTTTTATCTCTCCACCTAGGTCTCTACAAAAAATTCTGCTCAAAAGCATGCCAAAAGATGTTGGGATGTCTACCACTAAGATAGTTAGGAGCACCTTCTTGTCAGGGAAGTCAACCAGAGCTACTTGTGCATCCTTTATTCTTCTAATCAGTGGCACTTGTTTAGATTCCATTGAATAGTAGGATCCATTTACTCTAGTTAGGGTTAGGCCAAGGGAATTTACAACTTTGAGTGGCATTACATTATCAGAAGCTCCAGAATCAATGATATAATTGTTTAACTCAAATCCATTTATGAGGAGAGACAAATAGAAAGGATCAACCCTAGTTGTTTTGGAAGCATTGAGAGCTAACATGTTTTGAGATGGAGGTGTGGATGGTGTTGGGAGAATTCCTTTAGAAATGGAATTTGAGGATATAGGGCTACTACCCTCAGGACTGCATTGATGAATCTATCAAATTGGGCAGGGTGTGTTTCTAAATACTCTATCTCTGAGAGTTGGACTTTGGTTTTACTTGCATGTTCCACAAAGTCAAATGGGGAAATGTTGGGTGAGGAGGAAGTTCCTGAAGTGGAGGAGGATTTACATTGCAAAGGCTTTGTAGGAACCTTAGATGCTTTGGATGGTAGATTCTCTCCCAAAGGTGAAGCAATTAGTTTAGCAAAAGGTGAAGGTGTAGCCTTTGGCTGAACTTGGGGTATTTTTGCAGAGACTCCAATGGAAGGGGAAGTTCTCTTAACAATTTGAGAACTAGAAGAAGGAACAAAAGACTTACTTGGTATAACAGCATGGTCCTTGGCAATAACCAAGTCTAGTTTTCTTTAGCAGAATCCATGGAAGGTGGTAATGGAGAACCTTTACTGATGATTCTCTTTTGTGTGACCTCTGAAGTGGAATCTTCTTTGGTCTTCTTCTCCTTTGTAACCACTTGAGGATGGAGTGTTTTTCTTGGATTGTGCTCTGGTGAAAACAACACATGAGAAGCTTGGGGCTTCCTCATAATCTTCTTCATCATCATCAACAAACTCAAACAGGCCATTGTGCATATCAACTTCTTCAACTTCTAGGTAGCTTTCATAGTCTTCTGCATTTTCTCCTTCAAGTTCATCAACTTCAGCTTCCTCCCTTATCTCTCTGGTATCACAGGCAACATTGACTGGTGGTGGTGCTTCTAGAGCAAGTTGGTGAGGAGGTGGTGCAATTATTTTCCTATTAGGAAAATTTGGTCTTCTTGGAGAATTTCTCATTGTGATTTGTGACAACTACTTCTTCAAGGCAACTAGATCATTTGCCATTTTTTGGAACATTGGGTCTGTTGTGACTGAACTAGAACTTTGACCCTTTTGCTTTCCATTTGGGCCCTTCACCTTTCCAGAAAGGATTAGATCATCATCAGTCTCAATTGCAAAGTCTTTAGCATCCCTCAATGTTCTTGGTTGGGCTCTTCTGAGGAAGAAACCAACTTCTGATGGCAAGGCACTGATGAAGAACCTCTTCAATTTTTTTAAGAGGAATTACATCTTTAGGGATTCTTCTTGTCAATCTATCAAACCTTGCTACAAAATCTCTCATGGACTCAGAGACTTCTTTCTTCATCTGAACCAATTGAACCAGCAGATCTTGACGAAATCTTTTGTGCTTTTGAACCTATGTTCAAATGCACTTCTTATGTCCTCCCAACCAGTGATAGATCTTGGGGGAAGCATGTAAAACCATTCAACAGCTTTCTCTTGGAGTGACTCCACAAAAATTCTAACTAACACATCTTCATCCTCAACCCCCAACACACCACAAGCAGTGATGAATGCTGCTACATGTTCTTCAGGGAGTTGAGAGCCATCTCCTTTAAATTTGGGAAAATTATTTCTTGAACCTCTTGGTAGATCATGGAGTGGTTGTTGGAGAGCAAGTGGACCAGTGTTTCTTCCCCATGGCACATTTGGTCTATGTGCTTCACATTCATTATCACCCATTCTGTTTCTATTTCTGGCTTCTTGAGTAGCTAGGGCTGCTTCTCTTTCCTCTACCTCTGCTTGGATTTTCTTTCAGCTCTCTCCTCTCTTTCAAGTTGAGCCCTAATCACTTCTTCTCTCTCAAGCTCTTCAAAAGTAGGATCAATCACTCCTCCTTGTCTCAACTTAGGTATACCTTCTGTCATCCAGCTTGAAAGCCTATTGTCTTCTCTGAGGTGCTAAGATTTGTCTTTGCTCCTCCAACTCAAGAGCAAGTTCTTCTTCTTGGTCCAAGATTCTTGAGGCAATAGAGTAATGATTTACACTCTGCCTATTGTGCCAAATAGCCTCCCTTAGGTCTGAAATGATATCTTCTTGAATATGAAAGAACAAGGTAGGTCTCTCAACATGAGGGTTTGCAAGAATATCCATGACTTGTATCCATGTGGATCACAAGAAACTTCAAAATTTCAACAAACTCTAATGATATTTTATGACCTTGTGGTCACTTTTAGGGTGCAGATGTTATAAAATCTGCCCCACAGTGGGCACCAAAACTGTTGGCTTGGAAATTTTCTTTAGGGAAAATTTAGGGTTTTCCTCACCAACACTATGGGAATCTAAGTCCCTCTACTTTGAATGGTGCAGCTGCCATATTATGCATGTAAAATAGGTGGATTCAATGGTGGTTTTTCAACCAGAGATCCATAGGGGCACTCCACTGACCCTATGGCAAAGCCTACATTTCTTCTTGGGACGAAAATCGGTGCGAGTGGGAAATGGAGTGGGGATGAAGGCAAGAAGATTAATGATGTAGGTAGAACATCATATGCCTACATACATTGATCAGAAAGTTCATAACATGCATTTAAGAATGGAAGAAAAACAAGTTTGCAAAACCATAGCTACAAGAACAAAAAAAAACACATTGGTCACAAAGTACCAATCGATTCCTCCATCAAAGGGACATAAAATTACTTCTTTTCTTATTGCAGCCAAAGCAAAAACTTGTACAATGAATGGGAAACAGAATAAGATTAACTATCATTTGTTTCCTCTATTCGCAAAATACATTTATGGTCTCCAAATTCAATTTCCAACCCATATAATGACTTTCAGAGCCCATGAAATAGCTCACACAAGGTGGTTACAACTTCCTCGAATGACCAAGAAGTAGTTACAAACAGATTTAATCATTCGGTCATTTCAAATTTTTCTTTTGTAGAGAAAGCGTCCATGGTGGGGAATGCTTTAGAGAATTCATAATGATGACCGTTACAAAATTTGCCGGTTTGAATATGGATCATCGGATTGCCTTTTATAACTTTGAATTTGAGCCATCCACGTGGCAGAAGGTGATTGGAGTGGCCGCGGGGAACGCCTTTTCATTTTACAACTTTTTGGAATTTTGGCAATTTGGAACAATTTTCTCCACCAGCCCACTTTGACTTTTCAATGTGGACATGTGGCATCTCTTGATTGGAAATGGGGTCGCGGCTCAATTTAGAACATTTTAACCTTTATTGGAAAAAAGGCTCAAAAACATAAATTCCTCCACCGACCCGCATCCCCATGTTGACTTGTCAACGCTGGAAGGACACGTGGCACAATTTGATTAGCTACAGAGGTCACATTAATATTTTTACTTTTAACCCTAAAGGCTAAAAACTTGAAATCCCACCGAAGGTCCATCGCCCACTTTGACTGGTCAACAGGGACACGTGGCATCATTTCATTGGTTGCGAGCTTGAATCTTATTATTTTCTCTGCTCTGCTCGGGCTTGCGGATCCACTATCGCCAATTACATTTTTTTCCGAAAAAGGGAAAAATGGCAAAGAAATCTCCTCAGCCCCGCCAGTCCGCCTTGGGCAAAAAATGTAACTTAGGTCTTAGAGCCATATCTTGCAAAATACAATGAGTTAGAATGACTTATTTACCTTTTTGGAAAGGGGAAGAAATTTTCCATCTGATGAAGTAGGTTCTAAACATTGTTGAGCCCTTGGAAAGAATCAAAATTCAAAATACTCAGATTTAACCATTTTCAAAGGGGACAAACTCAAAAATTTAGGATTAGACTTGAAAGAATGAAGGAAATTTTTGAGGGGACAACAGAGCTAAACAAAAGGAAGCTGGGTGAGAAATTGAAGTTTGTTGTTTGGGCTGACAGAATCACTATCAAGAGAGCTACTTGTAAAATCCCATTTGAGTTGGTGTATGGAACTCAAGCTTTGTTGCCCCTGCATATGCAATTGTCTTCATATCAGTTTATTCAACAATTGGAGGATCAAGAAGTTATTCCATATGATGCTTGCATAAATCAGATTGTTGAATTGGATGAAGAAAGAAGGGCATCCCATCGGTATGTAAAGTTCGAGAGATAAATTGAAGAAGTTGTTTAAAAACAAGGTGACTCCAATAGCTTTCAGCGTGCGAAGATCTTGTACTATTGTGGGATAGTAGACACGAGGATAAGGGAAAGCATGGTAAATTTGATGCATTGTGGATGGGCCCTTATTCGATTGACATTCGAATTGGTGAACACACCTTCTTCCTAAAAGATCTAGATGGGGAATTGCTTGAGTTTCCTGTTAATGGAAGGCACTTGAAGCATTTCCTTGATTGATTTCTCAGAATCAAGATTCACATCTTTGTACAGTGTATAGTATTTTGCTTTGGTTTCATTCTACTTTTTGTGTTTTGGTTTGTCCTGGGCCTTGGTGGCTATTTTTGTTGGTTTCTTAGTTTTCTCAAAGGAAGTTGGTTTTTTTTCCTCTTCTCTACAAAATTGGATCGTGACTCCTTTGCGCCCGGATGGATTGTTTGGCACTTAGTATGCTATTTGTTCTTGTGGAACTCACTGGGAGTGCCCATCCCCAAATTGGAGCTGATGTTGGTGCTCATTTTTATCTCAACCAATTTTCCCTAATTTTTCTTCAGTCTGCATGGTTCATGGTTTTTTCTATCTCCCGAATGGATGCATGAAAACTTTCTCCTTCATTTGTATGCCATTATAGATCCTTCTCTATGGTCATGGATTGTTGTTGAGCCATGAATTATTTGCAGTTTCTTTGTCCTTGGTTAAAAATTCTAATTCGGGCGCAAATGGTGGTTCCCCTACATTTTACTATTTGTGGAAATGTTTTAAAGTGGAACAACCAGATTTTCACAGGAAAAAAATTATAATTCTTCTTGATATTCCGTCAATCTTTATATTACATACATATTATTATATAGGAATTATATTTCCTATAATATAGGAAACTATTCACCTAATTTATACAAGTTGTTTTAACAACTCGTAACAACTCTAAAACTAATACAAAACAAATAACATGAGTTGTTATAATATCAACTCATATAAACAATATACAAAATATAATATTGCTCACACATTAACATAATGGAGCACTAATATAATTATTTCCTAACATTCCCCCCCTTAGTGCGAACATGGGAAAACACTGCTTTGTATTGCAACGTGCCGCTACATAGCATGCTCATGATCTGGATGGTTTCAAGGACAATACCAACAACCTCTGGATGGTTTTCCAAGTGGTTAACCAACAACCACACAACAGATGGTTTTTGAGGACAGTACCAACAACCTCTGGATAGTTTTTCTGGATAACTAACAACCACGATATCATGATGATGCAGTAGTATCAACAACTCTCATCACTATCTCACTGCAGGGAATAACATAGGAAATTCTACTGAAATTTGTTGCTCATACATACATAGAAAAGCTGACATACTGGAAATGGAACATTGGATCATGTTCCCCCCCTCAATGTGAAATTTCCACTTATTGAAAATAGGATCACTACAAACTGAGGCACACCACACTGGAAGCACTAAAATCAAACTACACACACACATGTCACCAAAGCTGATATGCGGCCCCGTCGTTGGCAACTGACGAGAGGTCGCTGAATGACCTCCAACCTCCGATGCCTCCTGCCTCCGGTTTCATGTTGCTAGCTCAACTGGATTTGGATATGAAGCTCAATTACATGCCTAAATCGAACGTCGGGTTCAACTGAAAATGCGTTCATGAGGCTAATGTTCTTTATCTTACAAACTTTTTACAATGACACGACTTTTGACAACAACTCACAAATTTGACGACACTTTTTGAGACTCTGAATACCACGATACGACCATAACAAACCTAAAATCACCTATTTAAAGTTTATGATTCTTAACTTCAACAATAAAAATGACATTTACAAAGACAAAGGACTATTTAAGACATTGATACCATAATGATATAATGATTTTAATTTATAGACTGGACACCAAATGATTACAACTTACAATATTATAACAACTCTACTTTATACTTGGTATAATAATTTGGGACCTAGACAATACACTTATTGAACATAACAAATTGACTTAATAAATGGTTCGAAAGTCTTTCTAAAGACTATTTTCACCAAATATGAGAGACATGAAAACTAAACAAATAAAATGAAATTACTATAATGACTCGACCCAAAGCTAATGGACTTACAATATGGATTTTTTTTCTTTTCTTTTTATCTCTTGCATAGATGTCGATGCTCAGTGCGATTGTGAAGCTCACAGGTTTAATTTCTTAACAATGGCGTTTTGATTAAATCCTCACGCATCTTCATTATTGGCTATGCTTCTCCCGATTGAAAATTTGAAACCCTGTGCCAAAATGTGTCGGAACTCTATCCAGGCATTGGAGTTTTTTATTTACTTGAGCTCACACATCAAAAAATTATACCAAAGATATACGTTGATCCAATGCTACACATAGAACATTATTCAATGAGGGGCGTCAATCAGATCCTTCAAATTTTCTTTCTTTGGGTATAAAAGCTCCTCGAATCAATTAAGGCGATTTTAATGTGAAGTTGGACGGTAGATGCAGCTACTTAGCGATCTTGAATGATGAGCGGCGAGGAATCTTTTATCAATCCATTGCGGCGTCTCAACAATGTTCACGTTTTGTTAATCTAGCTCAAATCCTCATGTTGAGATCGCGAGAATGCTAGTCTCTTGGAATGCGAGCTGTATGAACTATATAACACACTCATCCACCACCGATTTTCACACAGAAATATAACTATCTAAACTCTACAAAATAATCTTCTCTCGAGTCTCATCTACAAGGGCAACAGATCAAACTGACCGCCTACCAATCCTCAAGATTCCATATCTGCTCCGATACCAAATAAAGTGGAACAACCAGATTTTCACAGGAAACAAATTAATAATTCTTCTTGATATTCCGTCAATCTTCATATTACATACAAATTATTATATAGGAATTATATTTCCTATAATATAGGAAACTACTCACCTAATTTATACAAGTTGTTTTAACAACTCGTAACAACTCTAAAACTAATACAAAACAAATAACATGAGTTGTTATAATATCAACTCATATAAACAATATACAAAATATAATATTGCTCACACATTAACATAATGGAGCACTAATATAATTATTTCCTAACATGTTTTCCCCATCAAATTATATCTCAACATACGTAGCTATGTGGTTATGGAGAAAATTTTAATCCCTTCCTATCCTCCATCCTTTAAAATTATTTATTTTGAGGACAAGTTTGAACTTTCAAACTTTATGTTTGAGGACAAGGTAACACATGGTGAGCAAGTTGCGAGACCTAGAAGACACCATGAAGGAGGAAGGACCCGTGACAGAATATGAATGCCTATCTAACTTGGATAAATGGTTCGGTGAGAAAGAGCCTACGAAACCATAGCCCTTGTTATCCCACCACTTATCCTTCGAAATTAAAAGCCTCTTTCCATGGGAGTTAACGTTCGGGGATAACCTATTTCCCATTATAATCCTTTTGAAGTAGATGAGATGTGATTAGATTCGGATGCTCTTAATGAAGATGTAATCATTAAAGACTTCTTATTGTCATTTTAGGAGCCTAATATTTTCGATGAATTGTCAATGATCCAGGGGAAAAGGGAAAAGAGAAGGAAAGTTCCATCTATTTTGTACCATTCACCAAGGTGGCACATCAGTTGTCTGTAAATGTGTAAAAAGAAGAAAATCAATTGACAGGTTGTCACCTTTTCTAGGAAAGTTTGCATGAAGAATTTCTTATTGATTGGGACTCGAAAAGCGGGCACATACAATAGATCAGGTCATGCCCCATCAGATATCTAGCTTCATTGGAGCTATAACCAAAGTTTTCGCAATTGGTCATGTTCATTTCCAGACATGAGGATGAGCCTCAAAGTACCAGGATCAGCTACACTAGCTACAAAACTTCCATGAGGCTCATGTAAATCATTACGAAGGGGTACTTGTTTTTTTCTATTTGATACCTTGATGATGTGGGTGGAAAATTGTTGTTATATAAGTTTTTAACTCATATGCAAAACCATGTTTAGCGTCAAATCATACACATAGATACAACTTATAATAAAGGGGAGCTACTTTTCGCTATCAATGCCAGGGCTTTTTTAAGTCTTCTCTTTCTCCGATTCTTGTAGGGTAGGAATAGGTTATATTTTCACATAAAAAGTGCTTAGGAACACTCTACATGTCTACTTGGGCATGTATGGTTTTTGGTTTGTATATAGTTTTGGTTGAAGTTTTCTCGAGAAAAATAAACTATGTCTCAAGATATGCCTCCCACAATCCATGTTACAAATACTCATATTTATAGGGAATAGTTGCGAATCTCCAATTCAATACAAATTCCGAGCAACTAAATTTGATAAGGGATGGGTTTTGATAGTTTCATCCTCTCATTCCTTCATATCAACTACATTGAGCTTGAAGCACCTTCGCAAGACAAGAAAATAAGCCCCACGGATAGTTGTTGCAAATCAAATGACAAGTTTCATAAAAGCAACATGTCTATGTTTCAAGAGTAGCCCCAATCATCCAAGGTTTCTCTATGATTCAAAAGTAGAAGATTAATCTCAAATCCTTGCATAGTTGAGTTTACTTGAAGATTGAATGGATTTGCATGAAGTATTCCATCTTGTTTAAAGATCGACTATGTGGAGTCAAAGATAGAAATTTTAGAAGAAAGAAGAAATTCACGATTTAATAGAGTTCCATAATGTCCAAAACCAATAGGTGTGTTACTCCTAACAACTGCGGTGTGCCCACACTTGGAAAAATCAGTTTTGGGATGGGTTCAAAAGTTCATTTTCAGTCCTACAAATCAAGTTGCGAGAGAGGAAAAGGTGAAAATCCAAGATTAAGACAATTTTCCACTCTCACAATTTTAACCTCAAGATTTTCTTATAAAGATTGAGAGTGCAAACAATAGAACAAGTCCGGGTCAACAATTTTCAAGTGGTCTCAATATAAATTTCAAAGGGTCCAAATCGATTCTGACAGTGCTCATCGTTTCAAATTTACGCCCAATGGACATATCGAGGCTACTTGGTATAGAACATCCAACCGGGAAAATGTTCCCGTGAGTTTCTAAATTGTTATTCATTTTCCCCAAGAAAAATCGACGATGGGGACCTAACAAGATCTAGGCATCGGAACAGGGACCTCACAATGAAACTGAATTTATAGAGAAAAATCAAGTGTTTCAGGAGAACATTGAAGAAATTCGAGCCAAAATCATATTAAGGAATTTTTTTCCTCTTCTAGGTTTTGACCCTTAAGATCAACTTAAAAATGAATAAATGCGGGACCACACCCACCAAAATAATAAAAATTGGAAGGAAAACATGATGAGCCTTAAAACCTCTCAAATGAAATCTCCATGAGACCTCAGACGTGAAGAAATTTGAAAAATTCCAAAATATAGGGTTTAGGGGTCAAAAGTTTATAATTAGGCCTAATTGGAGGCCCTTTGAACTAAAGGTAGCTTACCGAGCTGCATGACAAGTTAAAAATGTGCATTGGAGGGGTGAGTCGGAGGAGAGCTCGCCAAGTTACAATGGAGCTCGGTTGAGCTAAGTCAGCTCTGGAGGACTCGGCCGAAGGAGCCATGTCGGAAAAATGGCAAGGAAGGCTAGATGAATGGCTTGAATCGAGCCCTAAGCTTGTAATGGGAGGCACGAGTGACAAGTTGATTTCACAGTGCGGAGTAGATTGACGAAATCAATATCATGAGGAGGCTTCGAGATATTGGAATGGAGTGATCTCACCATATGAAAGCTGGATGGAGTGTGATAGAGAGTTTTCTTTGGTGAGCTCAATAAATGGATCGACATTTTGGCATTAGGGTCTTTGTATGGGTGAATTTTCATCGGAGGGCCGACCAGGAAGGAGTTAACGTCATCGATATGTGGGGTAGCGATTTTTATTAAAAGGTGAGGGTCAACTTAATGAAGGCCAAGCTCCACGAACTCGGAAAAATGGTTCATTGGTGGGTGATGGAGCTCCCGGGCGCAGAGGCCAAGTCATGGAAATGACGAAGATGCGATGGGTTAAGCCATGGGGCCAAATAAGGTGGATAACATGTTTCGAAGAGCTCAAACAAGGCACAGTCAGACCATGGAGTCATCCATGAAGACTCGAGAAATGTGCGTAGAGGATATCTCATCACGGTGAGCCATTGGAGTCACAGGCGGGCTGAATTTGAGACGGCCCTTAAATGCACAAGTGTAAATCTTGGGAGTGGAACTCGCGAGAAGAATGGAGGAGACTACGAAGTCTAAGAATTTTGACTTCATATGTGTAACGCTTAGGAGTTCACGAGAGGAAAAACTAAAAAAATGAGAAAAAAATTTGAATCACCAAAATTATGATCTTTGATTGGCTCGGGGTTTCATTTCGGGTCAACTCTCCTATCGGGGTCAACGGTGCACAAAACTTGAAACATAGTGGAAAAAACTCCGAATTGTTGAGTAAAAGAATTTTGAAGTGGAAATGCCCAAAAATATGAATTTCGGGCAAGTTGCGTGATGTGGCATTCGGCGAGTTGTTTCGAGACTTCACAAGGAACATATGTTTTGGGGTTTCGGGGATGATGATTTTGCAGAGATTGGTGAGGGAGAATTTCGGCGAAATGGACCAATAAACTATGAAATGCGCTAAACCTAAACTCCAAAACCCGTTATATTGACACATCAAGTTTCATCAATGAATGAGTTATTTGGGGAGGTTTGCATGGGTAGGTCGAGATGCGGGGCTTTGAAATTTGGTGGTGTGAAGGATTGAGTTGCATTTAATGAAGAGATCGGTGGGTGAGCAGAGAACCCTAATCATAGCCTAAATTCAAACTTGAATATCTTTCGCATCCCTTGTCCATTTCTAAAAAAATTACTTGTTGGAAATTACCTTTAGTGAGGAATTTAATAGAAGTTCCAAAATTTAGAGATCGGGAGGGTAGGTGAAGATTAAGCTATCTGGCAACCACATGCAAAAATGATGATAACTCCTTCTACACTCCGCCATTTTTGGCAATTTTATAGTCATTGGAAAGCTATTTTTGGGCTCTACAACATAAGATGATTAGGGATAAGAGATTAATGAGTTAGGTGGAGAAACCATGATGAGTTTACAAAGCTAGAGGTCATGCCTGGTACAATCATGGAGTTCATTTCTTCAAGCACAAGGAAGGGTAGAATCTAGCAAGGAGTTTGTAGATCTTCCAAGAAGCCATTACAGGAAAATAATGATGATTTTGTGGGTAGTGGAGGAAATTTCAGATTCTCTCTCTCTCTCTCTCTCTCTCTCTCTCTCTCTCTCTCCTCTCTTGAAATTTCTTCTATAAATTGTAAGGAGGGGCTCAGTAAAAAAGGTTGGATACTTTGCAATTTCCCCTCCCTTCTTTCTTGTCTATGAGAAACATATGGAGATTCAAACCTCTCTATTGAACATTGTAATGCAAAATTTGTGCCTTTGGCCCCTCATGTAATGTATTTTATAAACTTTTGGAGCAATAAAATAAATATGTGGATGTTTTAAACCCTCATTTTTGTTATTGTATCTTATCTGATCTTTCATTAAAATTTAGAGGTTATTGTGCATTGTTAATTGTTATTGAAAAATCTCAATGGTGTTGTATTTATTGGAAAGTGGGTTTGTAGCAGGTGTTTGGATCTATGGTACTTGATCACCCTTGCTAATTTTCTTTTTTCATTCTCATGCATTGCATGTTGTCCAACATTCCTTCACCTTCCCTTAAAGTATATTTTATTTTTCATTCAATCCTTTTATCCTTTTCCCTTGGAAAATCATTAAAGTGTGATTAGATTATCAAATTTCTATACTTTGGAGTATTTTGCACTAGGTTAGATAGGAATCTAGACTTCTCTCGGAGATCCATCCCATTTCAAAAAGCCCCACACTTTAGGATAACTCCATGTTTGACAAATCACGTTGATTTCCCAACCAATCAGTTGCAAGCATTCAAGGTGCTATGACTTTTCGACAACAACTACAATGGAGTAGTGGGGAGATGCTTCCATATATGTCTCACTATGTGTTGTATGTAGTGAGTCAAGAAAAAAATTACAGCGGGTCTTGCGGAGAGTACGCAGTATTGGTGGTCCTTAGAGAGATCCAGAGGGTGGTGTATGGTTTATAGGGATATAATATGTTCACTTCATGATGTATTATTTGTATGGGCCATAGATCATAATCCTTGATGATATGTACATTGATTTTGACACACACACATAGACACACACACACACACACACACACACACACACACACACACACACACACACACACACATGGACATATGGATTTTTAGAATGTGTGTTGATGATTTTATTTAAGTTTATGTATAGACTTTATATATGATGATTGATGCAAGGACATCTTTAAAGTAAAAAAATTGAAAAATTCTAATCCTAACTATGGTTGTTAGTTCAAAACAATTTTATCATATTATGTTGAAGGCATGAGAGAGAGAGAGCTAGGTGGTCAAGTGGTTCAAATTTGAAATTTGACATTTCCCTCCAAAATGTAGTTCAAAATTATAAAGCATGTAAAAGGAAATAATATCTTGCCAAGGGGATAAAAGAGGTTTAAATGAATGTAAATTTGGTGTTAGGTATCTAGGCATGTTACATGAGTCCAAGGTGGAGAGGTAGAGTCTATGGAATGTTTAAATGATGTAAAATTCCATTGTCTTGTGCGGCACAATGAATTTTAAAAGTTAGTTAGGGTTGAAATGTATAGAAGAATGAGTTTAACATAAATATTGATTCTAATGAGGATTTATTTAACCTCGTATAGGGAGAGAGGAAGGAGAGAAAGAGGATTCCTCAAAGGAAGGATTTCTGAGGAGGATGGGTGAATGAAGGAAAGCATGAAATTTTGTGAAAATTACAGTTTGATATATGTAAAACTTTGTTTTGTAGTAATACCTTGTCTTCTTGGTTAAGAAATAATTTTTACCTCTTCATGAACATGTGTAGATGATTCTAAAACCATTCGGGGAGGATTGATAGTGAATTGAGACTTGGTTACTATCTTGGAAGATTGGGTATAGGTTTGCATGTGATTGTATGATTGTATTGTAGGGCTCTTTGGATGTGATAAGATGAGTTTTTATGGTGAAAAATTTGATCATGTTAACCTCAAATGATAGGAATGATTGAAATGACATTGCATTATGTTTAAGTGTTTTCCATTGTGATACTTTATTGCATGTTAGTAAACTACTTGAAACTGAACTGTGACTGTGTTTCTTTTGACTGATAAAGTTTAGATGAATTTTCAAAATGAAAGTGGTGTGCATGTGTATGAAATCTAGGGAAGGAAGTTGAAATTTTGAGAATATAGCATGATTGAGTTTATTTAATGAATAAGAGCTAATTTTCTAATTCGAGGTGAGGGTTTAAATTCCATGTTTTCCCACGTGTATGTAAGGAATGATTTCGTTCATTCATACTATTATCATTGTCATCATGATTTACTCCTATAACAGGATTAAAGAGGGGTTGAAAATAGATATTGAGGCTGAGTATCAAGCTTTGAAGGTATGTATTTGTGAAGATATAGAGTTTTTAATGTACTCAGGCTTACACATAGTAGTAGTTAGTGTTTTAGTAAAAATTAAGTTTGAAGCTCTTAAACAATGAATTTTGACACCAGGATGAACTTTAAGATATACATGACATTTTAGAATAAGGACATGGTACACAGTTTGAAGGGTTGATTGAGAAGGTAACTTAGTGAAGGAAGTAGGGTTTTGAGATGGAATCAAACCTGACACTTAGTGTACAGATAAAACATGGAAATGGATGCCCAAATATGTGATTAATGCATTTTGAAACCTATTAGGTCAAAATATATAGCTTGAAAAATCTTAGGGAAAGGCTATTAGGATTAGATGAACTTAAAATGAGAAAATGTGGATTGTGAGATGAGGATAGTGAGTTAGGTCATGATATTTAAGGAAAACCATGATGTTGATAAAGATTATTTGAAGATGTTATTAAATTTTTCTGGTATACATGGAACCTCCCAAAATGATCCTAACTTGAGTGATTTTCTTAAGGACACAAAATTGCAAGTTTGTGTAAAATAGGTGAAATGATTTTATGTTGATCTTTTGAAATAACATTGATGTTTTTTTGACATCACATTAGTATGTGCATGATTTCAAACATGGTAATAGATAAGAAAGCATCAGATAAGGTTCTAATTAATTGCCAAAAGTTAAGTTTAATGATGCTCTTAAAGAGAAAACACGGAGAATGGTTCCCAAAGTGATTTTGAGTTAAAAAATGATTTCAAAATTGTCCATACCATTGTGAAGAGCAAAATATAGGAAAAATTTTTAACCTTTTATAACAAAAGGTGAGCCCATCTTATGGTCTATACATTTGTGTTAAAAATGGATGTTCTTTGGAAAGTTATTTAAACCACCTGGGGTGTATTTCAAATTTCACCTAAAAATAAAGGGTTTCATTGAGAAATTTTGATGAAATTTGTCATAAAAAAATCATCTCTATGGGATGAAAACATAGAACTAAAAAATTATTTGGTAATGTCCCATCCTATTGAGGAATCAATGAGGTTCAACAAGTGATAACGAGGGCATGGGAAGGCTAGGTGAATTCCATTCAAATTGGGAGTTTGTTGAAGGCAGAACCTAAAACCACTAACTTGTGATTCCATAAAGGGGCCTACATACAATCAATAGGGAAATTCAAACATAATGGTTAAGTATTTCTTTAGGGAGATATGTCACCTTTCCTAGGTTATAAAAAAAAATAGAAAAAACCCTTTAGTCATATTCTCGTGATTCCGCATTATTTACTAAACTCCTAGGTCAAGTTTAGACCTTGAATGTTTTAAAAAATACCTTCTTCAAAAACCCTATCATGAAAAAAATCTCAAGAAAATGACATGAAAAATTAAATTCACTCAACTAGTGATTAATATATCTATACATTGATTAGAGAACATTTCTACCTCGGTAAAAGACATAAGATTCCGAAGGAAAAACATGTTCCTATTCCAGAGTTTTGCCAATAGGGATTTGGACCTAGGTCATTTAGACCCATAAGTGAACCATGCTTTCAAAGAGAATCCTTCTAAAAAATATCCTATCATGAAAAATATCTAAAGACAATGACATGAAAAATTACATTCAAAAATGCTCGTATTAAGATATCTAGGGTAGAAACATTACCTTATAGAAAGTATTTTAATCCACGCACAAGACTTCATTGGTTATTCCTAGAGGCACCATCACATTTTTTCAAAGTTTTAATAATAAAATATGTAGCCAGGGCCATAATTATAAGATATCCACCCAAATGTATGGATGCCTAAAAATTTAAATAAAAACAAGAACATGAAACAACAAGTCCTATAAAAGGATGAGGGATGAAAAGTAAGTGGTGGTAGGCACTCCTTTGAACAAACATTGTTTCCTTTCTCGTTGATAAGGCCATGGAAATAAAGACTCACATATTTTCCAAATTATTTTAAAAAAATTAAATGATATTGAAAAAATGCTTATTTGAACCCTTTTAATATGCTTACATGAGATCTCTAACAAAACTCTTTTACTTGAAACTAATTTTAAATTAAATTATTTTGTTTGAAAAGAATTTACCTTACTTGTGTGCACTTCTAAATGTCTACCTTATGGCATATATTATATCATATGTTGACCCATATTATGGGACATTTTCCTTTAATGAATTTTCTAATAAGTTTCAACAAGTGACAAATTGGTTTTCATATCATTAGAAGTATCTGTTCCTTTTATTTTCTAATATTAATATTTATGATGGTCCATATATTTTAGTTTTCTTATCATATGATACATTAAAGAACACATGTTTTCTTGGAAATTTTCTCATGGGACAATCTAGTTACAATTATCAACATCTAAAGTGGTTATGGGCTTATTGTAATCATTTTGTGCCCGAAAGGAAAATTGTTCATAAGGAAATTCCTAAAGAAAAGATAGAGGATATGTTTCGACCTATTACATTCCATTATAATGTAGAGAGCAAAATTCAGCCACAATAATATCTAAGAATGAAATGGAAATGAAAAATAAACTTGCTAATGTCCATTTTATTATTGAGGTGTAATTTTTTTGAGGAATTGAAAAAGAAGATGATGTGATAATGAGAGATGACAAAAACCATGAAAATGAAAGTGTAAAGGATATGTATCTATTAGGAGTCATAAAGAAGGATATGAGAAGAGAGCAAGCTCTTACAATTGTTTTAAGAGAGTAGCAAAATGAAAATCCTCAACATAATGATCTCTAGAGGATGGACAAGTAGGAATACACATTTTCACACTTGTAGATTAAGATAAGAGGAATTCAAGGAATCTTTATAATTTATTTAGAACATATGCATCTAACAAAAACACAAATAAAATAGTGCTAGAGTATACACTTACACTATGTAGAGGATAGAGACACATGTTTTCTTACACATGGAGGAGGAGGAAAGTTATATGTTCACTACAAAATAGGAATAGAAGAACAATAAAGGTGGAAGAATTAGGTGGAGGTGGATAGTGTATGGCCCAGCCAAAATGTGAAAAATAATATTAGTAGACAAATGGATGACTGATAGAGGAGTGGAAAAGAGGGAAAATTGTAGAGGTGCTCAATCTGATAAAAAGTAATGCCAAGACCATGGGCATTTATGGTCAAACTATTGTTATATAACTTCATCCTTTTTTTTTATTAGTGAAGTATGACATTATAAAGATCCCTCATGTTACGATGCAAGTGCATCTTAAGTAAACATGTAATCTTTCATAGAAAAAAGTAGTATTATTAAGTATCAATAAGATGTTTTATATATATTCATGTTGAGTCCCTTGTCTAGTGCCATGGACATGTAAAATCATAGGGAGAGAATGTATTGTCTCATGGTAATAAGATTTGTGAAATGACCTATTGAAAATTTTCAAGTTTGTGTGAGGTTCATGAGTTCGTAACAAAGTTTTCACATGTTGAATATAATTTACTCATGGATATATATTCATGTGTTTTAAGGAGAAAACATAAGATTGAGGGGTGAGCATGTTTGTGTACCATATTTTAGCCATTAGTATATATCTTTTCACTTCTAAATGTCTACCTTATAATAAATGGATGATCCTTGATGCATTCTTATATTAATGACATTGGTACATTCTTTTTCATATGAGTTTTGTACCTTTTAGTGTACCATATAGATATGTGATATGGGTAATCAGTTACTAATTTATTAGTGGGAAAATACATGATACATGTGGGTAGGGAAGGTTACTTGGGTTTATGTATTATGTGCACATACATGTACCTTAATGATAAGGTTATGTATTTTATGATTGTGGCATAAGGGATAATTGAGAGAATTATGTAAGTAGGTGAATTGTGTATCTATATAATCACATCCCTATACATGAAAAGAGGAGAGGATTTGGGAAGAAATAGAAGGGCGTGAAAAGGGAGTGGTAAATGGTAGGGGATCATGTTCAAAGAATGAATGGTAGAGTAAAGATCAATTAAGAATCCAAAGATAGGGAGAGATAACTTTAAAAAGTTCAAGAGGTTTATTCTAATAGTTTAGATGATTTAGAAAGGCCATAAGAGATATTAGATCATTTGTAAGTTTTATTAAGAGTAGCATTGTAATAAATCCATCACATGATTATATAAATCATTTCATTTATAATAATTGTTTTTTTAAGTGCATACGTGCGAATGCATGCGTACATATTTTTAATACGTGTGTGTGTGCATATGCATACATGAACACAAATGTAGTGCTGTGTGTACACATACGTGTGTGTGAGGTGCATGAGACACATTTTATATCTCTCTTTGTGTGGGAAGGGTCCGTGAGTGTGTGTATGTTCCTGCTCATAGGAATTCTCGCACACACACACAAAGTGTGTGAAGAATTGTGGTGCATGAGGTGTGTATAGTGTGTGGCCCACCAAAATGTGAAGAGAGAATATTAGTGGACGCATGGATGAGTTTGTGAGGAGTGTGCATGTGTGCACATGCATGCTTCTCGATGTGTGTGTTTGCGTAATGTGCGTGTGTGTGCGTATGTGTATGCGTTCGTGCACGTGTGCATGTGCGTGTGCGCGTGTTTATTCACGTAAGAGATGACATTTAAATGCCCGTGTGTGTGTGCGGGCGTGTGTGTGTGGCGTGTGCGCGGGTGTGTGTGTGTGTGTGTGTGTTTGCGTGATCACGCGCGCATGCACGTGTGTGTGTGGGGGATTATCAACTAGCTATGTAATTTTAAGAGTTTTGTGGCTATGGTGATTGTTCACATGCGCGTGTGTATGCATGTGTGTGTGTGTTTATTGCTTATCAATTAGTTATGTAATTTTAATAGTTTCATGGATATGGTGATTGTTCACTTGAGCTTGAAAATTGCATAGTTAATGTTAATTTGCACATGATCTCTTCTAAGTGACAACAACGCATATCTACGGAAGTACTTTGATAATTAAAATTTAGGCTAAAATTTTGATTATGATAAAATATTGTTTATGATGGAGGTAAAAATATAAGGATATTAAATCATTTTTTTGTATTGAGTTTTGTTAACTCTAAAATACGTAAAAATTATTTATTAATTTTTTATTTGAAAAATTATAGTTGATTGATTCAAGATGAGGTGTTTTCTTTAGTTTCGTTCCCATCTTTTAGTTATACATATTTTACTTCAATTTTTATTTTTAGTTTATATTAACTTTATATATATATATATATATAATGAAATGTAAATTGTAAATTATAAATTTATAATATTATTTTATTGAAATAAATTATAATTTTATATACACAATTAATATAATTAATAATTGATAAGATGATGTTAAATGTCTCATATACATTCCCATTTCATCATAAATTTTAATTAATAATATTATTTGAACTTTTAAATCATAATTAAATTTCTTAATTTTATGTACATTTCAATTTTATACAACTGGTCAAATTAGCATATGAAGTGTGGTCTAAGTCACCTCAATTATTGGTAAGGACATTTTCTCCCCTTAAAAATATCATACCGATCAAGCTGCCATATACTAAGCATATTTTATTTTTAAATTTAATTGCCATGTGAAGTGCATAACGCATCCAATGGCTTAGGAAAGGACGGAATCTTTCATTACATAAATGCCTCACATCACATTTGTAATTTTTTTCTTTTATCTTTTGCCAAAGGTCATCAAAGTCTTCTTGCCGAGGAAATTTTAACGAAAATCTGACACCTTTAATAAATTGAAAGTGGATCTAAAAGATTTGATTTGACTTTTATTTGAAAGCTTTCTGAAAGATTTGATTTGAAACATTTCTTATTTAAGTTGGAATAATGCATCTTATTTTTTTGCCTTAAATTCCAGTTTATTTTAAATCCCTTAAAAATTTTTTCCACATAAATTTTTCCTCGAAAGATTTGATTTAAAAGATGTCTTATTTTCGAATTAAATGTTGTCATGTGAAATTTTCTTTCCCTCACTTCAATTATTGGCAAGGGATGTCGTTTTCATGAGCTTAAGTTATATATTTATATTTTCAGTTATTTTTATTTTAATATTCTGTGGGTGAAGTTTTTATGTGAAGTTTGTTTTCATCTCAATGAGATTTTTTATGTGATAAAGTTGTATGTAAATAGTGTTTTTCTTAGTCACTTCAATTATTGAATAGGATATATTTTTCTAAAAAAATTTCACAAGAGTGAGGTTGTTATTTGATTTTTTTTCATTTATAATTTTTGTATAAGAGTATTTTCTTCCATAAGAAGTTTTATGAAAGATTAAATATTTTGAAATTTTCCCTAAACAAAATTATAATTTTATTTTTGGATTTATTTTTGTTGTGGTTTTCCTATGATAACAAAATATTAAAATATAAAAAATAACAAGTACATGTAAGAGATAGTCCACACTATTTTAGGGATTTCTCGTTCTAACTTGTTATTCCATAGGTAAAGTTATATGTATTAATAGTGTCATATAAACCACATTTTTGTGGAAATTATTATATATGTAGAATTATTATCAACCCACACTAATTCTAGATAGAATATTATAGTGTACAAGAAAATCCTTAACATATGGAAGATATGTCATCCTATTTTAAAAAATGATACTGATAATCAAAAGGAATTCCTATAGTTATTTTTAATAATATGATTGAATAAATACCAACAATTTCATCTCATACACTTCTACATTCCAAATAATAATATGAAATGATTTCTCAAATAGAAAATACAATAAATAATAAAACAATAAAAATAGGGTCACATGCACATTGAGGAAGGATTACACCTCCAAATCCATATAACACATGTACGAGTTACTACACAATAACAAACCTCTTGAATCATTAGAAGTTGAAATAGACAATAGACACATTGTGTATAACTTTATATTCAACCCATCAAACAGAATATTTAATTCATAACTTAATTATTCACTACATTTAAACATTTGAAATATAACATAAAATGATAAGAATATTAACATTAAAGAAATTCTAGCAAAAAAATTGTATCATGTACATGTTGCACTTCTAGGTAGATAACATGAGCTAAAGTTGGAGTAGAGATAAGAGCACATGTGAAATATCCTCAAACATTTGTTATGCCTTCATGGACTACTTGAAGTCCTCATTTTTGATATGGTTTGCCAAAGGAAAGGTTATTATGGAGAAATTCCTATAAACCTTTCGTATATTTCTACCAAGCCTAACAAAGTGAAAAGTTTGTTAATAATTTTTGGCACAAGCCAATCACACATAGCCTTGATCTTTGTATGGTCATTGCACATGTCTTACGAGAAATAATTCAATCAAGGTATTGAAAATATTCCTTTCAACTTCACATTTCGATGTCTTAACATGTTTCTTCTTAGCACACAATATCTTATACATTGTATAGATGCTTGATATAGGAGGAAAATGAATTATTCCAATAAAAAATATTTAAAATAAATGTCACACCACTTAACTTAGGTAGGAACTAACCAACTACGCTTTTAGTAATTCCTAAAATGTCATGATTGAAGTATTGCTAGGACCAAAAGGAATGATATAAATTTGTACTAGTGGCTCTCTTGCTACTTAAATGCAATATTCTCATGTTCTTCACTCTAAAAGAGTATTTGATTTGAAGATGAGCATGTTTTTTCCTTACCCTTGTCATCTTTTAGTTATATCTATTTCACTTCAATTTTTTATTTTTTATTTTTAATTTTTATTTACTATATATTGTAGATGTGGAAGTATTATAATATATGTATATGTGGATAATTGAAATTAAATTTGTAAATCTATTAATATTTTTTATTTTAAAAAAATTATAATTTTATATACAACAAATAATGTAACTAATAATAATTGATAGGATGATGTTAGATGTCTCATTTACATTCTCATGTTATGATCAAATTTTAATTGGTAATGATATTTGAACATTTGAATCATAATTACATTTCCTAATTTCTCCAATGATCAAGTCACCATGGGAAGTGTAGTCAAATCACTTGAATTATTGGTAAAGATATTTTCTTCCATAAAAAAATCATACCGAGTTATATCTTATTTAATTATTTAATTTTTCAAATTTTTTTTTAAAGGTTTCGACTTTCCATGTGAAGTGAATATAAAGTTGAAGAAAATACCTTTTCAAATGACAAACACGACTCATGAGCATGAATTTTATAATTTTAATTTGGTTCACACTTTTAAAATGTGCTTTTCCTTTTTATTTTGCTTGGCGGAAATTTAACAAAACTAATAGTACCTATGTGATAAGATTATGTTAGATGTGTATGTACATTCTCATGTTATGATCAAATTTTAATCACCATCATATTTCAAACATTTGAATCATTTTACATCCATATTTCTCCAGGGATAGTCAATGCTGAAGTGTAGTCAAATCACTTCAACGTAAGGGTCCAAAATCAATTTTTTCATATGGGATCATATGATTTCTTCACTATTATGTAATTATTTAATGTTAGCTTATATTTTTTCTTTGGAATGTTCAATTTCCATGAGGGAAAGCCAATTTTGAATTGATTTAAAATAATAAATTTGAAATTACACTACAACTCATGGTGAATTTTATACTTTTTGATTGGGTGAAAATGCTTGAAATGAATTTTTATTTTGTTTTCAGGTGAGAAAGTTTACATGTCACCTGATGTGATTAGCATTCTCCATATGATTCTTATGTCAAAATAAATGACTTTAGGCATAGTTGATCCATATTTACTATGAGAGGGCAGTAGTGGTACACCCTAAGTTAAGGGATCTCACAAAATAAATTGTTTATGATATGGATTGTGATTTTTTCACTAATATGTAGTTCATATTGTAACACCTATGTTTAGCTATATTTTTTTCTCTAATGTTCAAATGGAGGGAAATCCATATTTCTGAATTGATTTAAAATAATAAATTTGATTTACATTACAAGGGTGGAAACCAATATTGAATATGGCTGAAAATGTTTCATGAACATCATTTTTGATTTTGTACATAGGTGAGAGGTCTTCATGTCATGATGTGATTAGCTACTCTACATATTTTTATGTTCAAAAATAAATGACTACTAGATAGTACTATGAAAACTATTGGGTATTGTGTGATCAATAGTCATGTCAACTATTGGAGCATGTTCACCTATTGACTCCTCTCCCCTAGCTACATTTCCAATTCCCGTGTAAAATTAGTTTCATATGTTTTCGTTTTCCAAGGACTTTATTGTCTTACTTTTCTCGACTAATGCATTTTAGTTTTATTTAGCCGATAAAGTTGTTATGCGGAGTTTGCTTTCTAGTCATGTGAATTATTGGTCATGCTCTCATCTATTTATCCATTGCTTATCCTGCAAAAAAATTCGTTGGTCAAGTTTTCAAGTGAATCTCATTTTCATCTCTCACTTCAATTATGGGTACCTAACGATGTCTTCTTCGATGCGAAATTTTGTGTGGGTAAAGGTGTAATGTGAAGTGTACTTTTTTCATTCACTTTAATTTTTGAATAGGATATTTTATTCCATGGAAAATTTCACAATGGTCAAGTTATCATGTGAAGAGGGTTTTCATGTATCACATTAAACTATTATAACAAATATTTTCTTCCATGGGAAATTTAATAAAAGATTAAATATTGTTGAAATTTACCTAAACAAAGTTACAAAGTTAATTATAGGATTTTTTTTTCTTTCAGTTTCTCTATGATAACAAAATATTTTCAAAGCATTAAAAAAAACAACCATATGCAAGAGAAGGCCACACTACTTTAGAGCTTTCTCCTTCTAACCTTGTACCCCATGGGTAAAATTATTGGTATCAATAGTCTTATAAACAAAATTTTTCTCACAATTATTATACATATAGGATGATCATTAACCCCATTAATTGTAGATAGATTATTATTTTACAAAACAAACTTCTTAACTTATGCGGGATGTGGCATCCTATTTTAAAAATGGTACTCATGAGTTAAAGGAATTCTGATAGTTATTTTCAATCATACGATTAATAAATATCAAACTTCATCTCATACATTTAAAATATTCTACATTCAAAGTAACAATATGAAATGAAATAGAAAATAGAAAATAAAATTAACATAAAAGAAGAAAAATTGGGTCTACAATCAAGGATGAATTTCACTTCCAAATCCATATATAAAACACATGATGGATATCTCCTTTCATTAGAAGTTGAAATAGAAAAAAAGACACATTCTTTAGGGTTTTTTATAACTTTATATTGAGCCCATAAAACATTATATCTAATTCATGAATTAACTGTTCACTAACTCTAAGCATTTGCAATATAACATAACATGATAAGAATGCTAACACTAAAGAAAAATCTAGCAAAAACATCATATCATGTACATGTTGTGCTTAGGTAGATAACATAAGCTAAAGTTGGAGTAGAGATAAGAGCACTTGTGAAACATCCTCAAACATTTTTTATGCCTTCATGGACTACCTGAAGTCATCTTTCTTGATATGGTATTTCAAAGGAAATTCTATTATGAAGAAAATTCTTACAAACCTTTTCTAGAATTCTACAAAACCTAAGAAATTGTAAACTTTGTTAATAGTCTTGGGCACAATCCAATTGTTATCCCAAATTCGCACCCCTTGCAAATTTGGATAACTTATCAAAAATGGACTTAGCTAAATTTTTGGACGTTAACAGTTGCTAAGATGTTTTGGCGATAATTTTAAGATGTTCGAGCTTAGCGGTGGTCAAAGGGGAGGCTATAAAATATCCTAGTGGTTTCTAGGCTAGATTCATCGACCTGCAACTTCATTATGGGATTATCCATTTTTTCACTTTCAAGTAAGATTTTTGAGGTTAGCGATCACTAGGATGGTGGAGGTTAGTGGCCGCTAGGATGATTGAAGGTTAACAGCCACTAGACATTTTCATTGACCTATTTTGAGGTTAGTGGCCACTAGGATGATTCACTTGAATGTTTTTGGAGCCTAGTAGCCACTAGGCATTTTCCATCCGACCTACTTAATTCAAATGGTCATAACTTTTGCTCCGGAGCTCCAAATCAAACAAAATTTATATCGTTGGAAATCTATCTTCAAGCCCTTAAACATGGAAGATTAATAATTAGGTTTTGGTGTTGTTAGGAAGGATAAAAATGGATCCTAGTGTCCACTAGGACTTTTCACCTAACCATGCAAATTTAAAATGACCATATCTTCCTCAAAACAACTCCAAATCAGGTAAAATTGGTATCAAAGAAAAGGTCTTGAGGAGATCTTCATGATGTGTTTATTAGATCAAGGATTGGATGAGGTTAAGAGGGTGAAAAATGGAGATAAGATTTTTAGAGTAGAGTCTACAGTGTTTAGATTTAGCAGTTTGACCACTATTATTTAATGAAGTATGGGTGTCATACTCTACGCAACCTGTAGATATGATAGTGTGTGTCAAAATCATGTCATTCACCCACAAACTTCTCCTACATCAATGGAAATTAGTCCTTGGTGGTTGGAATTTTGAATCCATCATTTTGGTGTCTCTCTCTCCTTATAATTTCTCCTTCTCCTTGTCTATAAATATGGAACTCATGCATTGTAAAAATATCCCTCTTTGTTGTAATAGCACCATCCCAAAATGGTGGTTGACTTCCCATGAGTTTCATACCTTGGACTTGGTCTCTACAATGAGTTCTCACCTCCTATCATGAATGTAATTGACTGTGCATCCTTCAAGCAATAAAAATGGGTTGTGTGGCACTTTTGTCTTCCCTTTTCTCATTTTTGTTGTGTCTTTCCTCTCTGTTACATTTTGGCATGTTGTGTGTTCCCCTTACGTGTAAGTTCCATTTTCACATGTTATCAATGTGTGGGATGATGAGTCTGTGTGGTTCTTGTTTGTGGCATACCTTTCTACCCTCTCTCTTACGTTTTCTTGATTTCCTTCCCCTTGTGGAGAGTGATCGACCCTCTTTCTAGTGATATCACCTTCCCTTAGCTTAGGATTTCCCTTATGCATCTCCTTCTCAACCTTGTCCCTTGGACTTATAGAGTAATGATATATAGTTTCATTTCCAGCATTTAGGATTAGTGTTAGAATTATAAATAGGTAGAGGAAGTCATCCTTCTTCGAGGTCCATCTCAAGTAGAAAGTCCCACAACTTGAGAGATGGTCCCATGTTAAAAAAGTAGATATTTGCATAGCCAAATCTCAGGGTGCTAATTTTTTGACCTAAGAATTTTGGCACGCCCAATGGACAAGATTGAGGAGCTTTACATCTTCATTTTAGCAAGTTGGTGTGTTCTTGTTGAAATCTCAGCCTTTGGAGGCATGTTCAAAGCACATCTGGTGACTCCAATGATCCAAAACAACCCATTTTATGAGTTGCAAACCTTACCTTTCCATCTTTTCCATCCATTTTTTCTTCCATATCTTCCATTTTCCTTCCATTCATGAAGTTATGCAATCATGACTTCATTCCCGTAATGAAATCCTCATTTCAAGAGTAATACCATTTCCCTCCATCCCCATATTTTCAAAATCCTCCCCAGATCATTTTTATGAGCACTATCATGAAGAATGTGCATATAACACATCCCCCATTGACTCATATGGCTATTTTTCTACCCATGATGTTTTTTAGAACACGGTTATGTAGGTAATGGTGGAAATTCTATGAGAGATGTTGATTTTCAGGAAGATTCAAGTAATAGAGGTGAACATGGTGCAGATCAGGGCTACATGTTCAATAAAGGCATGTAAAAGTTGCTTTAGGGTCCTTTTTCCATGGGTCGGCCCTATGCCAAATTGGTTTAGCCCTCATCAGAAGCTAGCTTTCATGGTTGAAATGATGCCAAAAATTGTAAAATGCATTGAGTTAATGGAGGCTCATGAATCTAGTGTTTAGAAACCCTATCAATGGGAAATCCTACACTACCATCTTAGATCCCTCCCATTCCTCCTCCCCAACCTACACCATCTCAACTTGATTTCCATGTTCCTAGATTTCGCCATCTACTCCCATTGAGGTTTCCACTTCCTAATATTCTTCCCTTCCATCTCACCTTCATTTCTTTACCATCATTTCTCACATTCTTCCTTCTCCCTCCCAATCCTCTATGTCTAACAATGCAAGTAATCAACAACCCCTTTCTTATGTTTCATCTCCAGCTAGTTTCATCATGTATGATGATTGTAGAACTATGGAAGAATGGTATGATTCTGACTGGGAGGATGAAATTGTGAAAAATGTACAAGAAGGGGAACCTTATTCAAAAGATAATCAATTAGACTCAAAGGAAGAGCATCTGCAGGGGGAATATTTGTTTGTATAGGAAAAAGAGAGCATGATCCAACCTATGATAGTCTCCTTCAAGAATATATATAAGATGACCCCATTCATGGGGTTGAGCTTCAAAATAATGGGTAGATCACAAGGATCATCTTGTGTCCAATCAGATATTTGGCTAATCTAGAGCCAAAATCATAGTTGTAACTAGCCATGTGCTCACTTTAGAGCATGAGGATGAGCTTTAATGCACCGAAGGTCAGCATTAACACCTCTAAGAACCAAATACATAACAATTAAAGGATTTTTTTTTTTTTTTTTTTTGTTGATACTTTGGGAAATGTGGTGGAAAATTGGCTTTCAAAACAATTTTCACTCTCATTAAAGGCCATGTTCATTGCCAAATTATTTACATGGCCACATTTTGTAAAGAAGGAAGTTATTTCTCCCTTCCTATATCAAGATTTGTTTAGTTTCTCTTTCCTTTGGTTAGAGTATGTTAGTGTAGGTTTTTTTTCAGTAAAACAAGTTCTTACACACACACTACATGTTCCCCTTAGAGCATGTATGATTTTCATGTTTGTACATAGTTTTTATGGGATTTTGTTGTTGTTACATAGTCTAGTTCATGGTGGAATTAGATATTTGGAGAAATTTCTAAGTTTCATTCAAGCTCCATATATAATTTCAACCTAGTGGTCCTAGATGATTTCAACTAGTAGTCTTAGGCAGTTCAAGTTCAGTGCTAAGTTCACACAAATTCAGGAGACAAAAATTGAAGGAAGAGATCAGTTTCTTCAAGGTTAGGCTTGAATCCATGCCCAATGGATGCTTTTGGTCTTCATCATCTAGCAGAAGATGTCCCTTGGAGGTCACCAAACTATTATCCCAAATTCACACCCTTGAAAATTTGGATAACTTATCAAAAATGGACTTAGCCAAATTTTCGACATTAGTGGTTGCTAAAATGTTTCAACGCTAGCGATCATTAGGATGTTTAGAGGATAGTGGTCACTAGGATAAAAAAGGGAGGCTGAAAAAGATTGTAGCAGTTTAGGCTAGATTCTCTGACCTACAACTTCATTTTGGGATTATCCATTTTTGCACTTTCAAGTAAGATTTTTGAGGTTACCGATCGCTAGGATGGTGGAGGTTAGCGGCTGCTAGGATGATTGAAGGTTAGCAGCTGACTAGCATTTTCACTAACCTATTTTGAGGTTAGCGGCCACTAGGATGATTCACTTGCATGTTTTTGGAGCCTAGCAGCTGCTAGGTATTTTTAACCCGACCCTACTTAATTCAAATGGTCATAACTTTCACTCTGAGCTCCAAATCAGACAAAATTTATATTGTTAGAAATCTATCTTCAATACCATTCAACATGGAATATTAATAAACATGTTTTGGTGTTTTTAAGAAGGATAAAAATTGATCCTAGTGTATGCTAGGCACTTTTCACCTGACCATGCAATTTCAAATGACCATATCTTCCTCAAAACAACTCCAAATCAGGTAAAATTGGTATCGACGAAAATGGTCTTGAGGATATCTTCATGATGTGTTTATTAGATCAAGGATTGGATGAGGTTAAGAGGGTGAAAAAATGGAGATAATAGTTTGGTAAGAGTCTATAGTGAGTCTACAATGTTTAGATTTGCTAGTTCAACCACCAACATTTCATGAAGTATGGGTGTCATACTCTACGACCTGTAGATCTGATAGTGTGTGTCAAAAGCCATGTCAAGTGCCCACACCTTCCTACAAGCATCAATGGTGATTAGTCCTTGGTGGTTGGAATTTTTAATCCATCATTTTGGCATCTCTCTCCTTATAATTTCTCCTTCTCCTTCTCTATAAATATGGAACTCGCGCATTGTAAAAATATCCCTCTTTGTTGTAACAACACCATGCCAAAATGGTGGCCAATTCCCATGAGTTTCAGACCATGGACTTGGTCTCTGCAATGAGTTCTTACCTCCCACCATGAATGTAACTGACTGTGCATCCTTCAAGCAATAAAAATTGGGTTGTGTCGCACTTTTGTCTTCCCTTTTCTCCTTTTTGTTATGTCTTGCCTCTCTGTTACGTTTTTGGCATGTTGTGTGTTCCCCTTACGTGCAAGTTCCATTTTCACATGTTTTCAATGTGCGGGACACCGAGTCTACATGGTTCTTTTCTGTGGCACACCTTTCCACCCTCTCTCCTACATTTTCTCACTTTTCTTCCCCTTGTGGAGAGCGATCGACCCTCTTTTTCAGTGATATCACCTCCCCTTAGCTTAGTATTTCCCTTATGCATCTCCTTCTCACCTTGGTCCCTTGGAATCATAGAGTAGCATAGATAGCTTCATTTATAGCATTAGGAGTAGTGTTAGCATTAGAAATAGGTAGAGGAAGTCAACCTTCTCCGAAGGTCCATCTCAAGTAGAAAGTCCCACAACTTGAGAGATGGTCCCATGTTAGCAAAAAGTAGAGATCTACATAGCCAAATATAAGGGTGCTAATTTTTTTACCTAACACCAATCATATATAGCCTTTATCTTTGTATGGTCATTGCATACATCTTACTTGAAATAATTCAACCAAAGTATTGCAAATATTCCTTTCAAATTAACATTTAGATTCCTTGGCATGCTTCTTCTTAGCACACAATATCTTACACATTTTCTATATGCTTGATATGGGAGAAAATCTATTATTCCAATAAACAATATCTTAAAAAAATATAAGGACTAACTTAGGTAGGAAGTAACTAACTCCATTTTTTAATAGTTTCAAAATTCATAGTTGGAGTATTTCTAAGATCAAAAGCAATTATGCAAATTTGTACTAGTGGCTTTGACGAGGCTTGAATGCAATATTCTCATTTTCTTCAATATAAAGTAGTATATGATAGAATCTAACCATAAGATCTATCTTCAAGAAATAATTCATCCCATATAACTTATCTAGAAGAACATATAGCATTTTCATATAAAATTTAGTTTTAATCAATTTTTTTCTCAAAGACTTGTCAATATAATACTAAAATTGTACATTTTATTCTAATTAAATCATTAAATAGTATATGTAAAGATAAATAAGATCATATTTAAGAAAAACATGTTTCCACTAAAATGATCTCTAGAAAGAGTGGGGAGGGGAACATTTGTTACCACTCCTTTCCACTTTTGAACAAGCTTGATTCATGGAGGAATTTCATTTGTCACTTTCCAGTTTGAGCTATTTGGGTTGATTTTAGGTTGAGTACTATGTGGGAATCAACTTACTTGGGCCACTTGATCAAGGATGGACGAGTTCAATGTTGAAAATATTCAAGTTATTTCTCCATTGTGTTCCATGTGAGTGATTTGTCTTAGGTTTTGTTTTGGTTCATTTATCCCAATGGGATAGAATTAATATTTCTAGCTAGTTATTTAAGTAGATATATATAATTTTCTTATGGAACCACTTGCTATTAGAAAGTGTCTATTTGGTAGTGGGTTGTGCTTAGATCTTCCACATGAAATGAGAACTATTACTTGTGAGTGATCTTTGGGTCATGGATGGGCATGTGTGGTGTTATTTTGTGATAGGTGGAACTAATTTAGTTGTCATATAATTCTTAGTGTTCTTTTGTTCATGACATTGCTCTTATTTTCTAATCAATGGGTGGACTATGGAGAAAAGAATTTATTGTGATTCTTGTTTCTTTCATGGTATTTTCCATACTTTGATCTTGTTTTTCAATCCTCATATGAATATGGAGTTTTTTCATTTGACATCTTGTTGGTCGATGTATTTATGTCTAATGGAGGTCTTTTCCTTAAATTTAGGGTTAAACTCTCTTTCTTTCTTATTTCATGTTATCCCTTTATCATAGTAAGAGTGGTGGTGAGTTGGTATCCTCCATATTATCCTATCTTATGGTTAATGTATTGTGGTTATGGGTAAGTGATTGGAGCCTCATCGTTGATTGGTGTGTTAGTTGATTATTTTCTCATGGTGGGTGTGGATTAGAGGACCTTGTCTTAGTTGGACCGATGATCTCACTCATCAAGATATTTGTAAAAATCATGTTATTCAATTTTTATAATCCTAGGATATTGTTTCATGTGTTGATACTTTGGAGCTCAATGGAGCTCGTTTCAAGTGAAGACTCAAGGAAGGCTCAAGATGTGCAAGGATATTTATCCAACGTGACTGATTCATGTTGTCAAATCATGATGGTTTTCAAAAAAAAAAATTATGGAGAGAAACATTTATATGTTAATAATGTATATCAATGGTTGACCTACTGATAGGACCATTATATTCTAGGTTCCTTTCACTTCTCGAGGTCACTCTTGTATGTTTTTTTGATGTTGGAATGCATGTATCATATTATTGTCTCGATGACCTATGTTAACTCATCTTATAAATTGGTCTTATCACTATTTAGTAGGTTTCATGTTGTATTTTTATCTATGTTTCTTAGCTCCTCTATGACCTTGTTGGTTGTGCGGCTCTTTGAGGCACATGTTTATAAATTCACTTGTCTATTTTTCTCATCTCTATTTGGTCTTGGAAGGTTTTGTAGACTAATTTTTTAGTTTTTTGAAGGTCCATTTCATCTTATTGATCCTTGTATGTTATATTATTTATCCTTTAAATTTCAAAAAATAACATCAAGCATAAAAATCTTAAATCATGTAAAATAATTAAAAAATGTAATAGCATATGTTAACTAACTAAAAATTACAAATTAGGATAATATAGGATTGTACACCAATTTCCTCCTTAAATAAAATTCTAAGAGACCCAAAAATATAAAGAGGGTTTTATAATACATGGATTTATTGAGCTATCGTAAAATTATGGGGGTTTGAAATGAGAAAAAAAAGAAAAATTGTTTGTTTGTTTCCCCATTACTTGTCTTATTCTTGAAAAATTCTCTAGGATAAAGGTGTCCTATATGAATCCATATTTTCTCTATGAATATTGATCTAGATCCTAACTTTTGCACAATATTCATATGTATTTTAAGACAATTATCTAAGAGGAAGAAGTATCTAATTATCTTTGATCTCACTCTGACTACTAGATAATTTAGGGATTCTTCCATATCAATAATTCATCCTTTTCTCTCTGGTTCTCTTGCTTATTCTCGCTTTTAGGCCTTCTTTTTTAAACAAGGGTATAGTCCCTCCTCATTTTCCTAAGAACATGAAAACAGATTTTTTCCAAAATGGTCAAACTTCTCAACCCTCATTGAATTGAGAAATTCTAACAATGCAATCCTCTTTAAAGAAGACTTAAATCGATGTAATTCTCTCTCCTAGTAGGTTTTAAACATCTTATGATAATCAATATAATGATTCATGTCATTATTCCCTAAAACAAAAAAGTAAAAGTGGTAATGCATGGTTTGTACATGCATATTATTTTTAAAAATAGTAATTAGAGGTTTCCTTTAGTGAGAAATACATATTGGATGCTTAAGAAGTTTATTGATCTTGTAAATAGTCACCCCTTCACAATGTTTTTATTGATGTGTTTATATAGTGATTAACCCTAAAATTTGGATCCATTTTACATGTAATTGACTCAAATTTCATATTGAGTGACCTAAAATATATACATGAATTTATATATTATCTTCACAAAGGTTTCTATAGAAAAAAATCATAAGATACCAAATTTAGTCATATAGGAAAAAGTTGTTGGGATGAATTTGGCAAAGAAGGATGATTATGTATTGAACTTAGAGGAATGAGCCCAAATCAAAATCACAAAAGCGGGAATGGAAATACTTTATTTTGAAAATATATAGATGATGAATTGAGAAAGGATTGTGTCATTTTTAGGTATCTATAACTGTCTCCACTTTAAAATTGATTTAAAAAATAATCTTAATCAAAGGAATGGACTAAATTAGATATATCAGAAACATGAAATATATCAACATATAATGATAAGAAAGTACAACCAACAAGAACATAAGAGTCACTTAGTTGATATCTAACTGTGTGGACTAGATATGGGCTAGAAATATGGTGGAACAAGATCAGTCTGGACTATATGTGCTTCATCTAAAAAAATAAATTAAAATTTATGCCAGATAGAATCACCTAGAAGGGGAAAAAATATCTTTGATGTTAGTTTCTAAAATGTGAAAACTAGTGTCCTAGTGAAGGGTGTAGATCTAATTCTTTCAATGACTAGAAATTTCACCTTCACTTCTCTTTGTGTTGCATCCACTTTGTTATAGGGTTCTCTTGTTGCACCTGTACCTATAAAAAAACCCTATCTTCCTACACAATGCTCAAGAACACATTAGTAGAATAAAATATGTATATGATTGAGTCATTCTGACCACAACAATCACCCCATTGTGATTTTCACTAAGAACTACACTAAATTTTAGAATTAATGTAACTCTAGTGTGTGTGAGAGATAGAAATTGTATCTCTTTAAATTTGGTTACCCTTGTGAAATTTGCACCAAGATAAAGGGTTATAACTACATTTACCCCAAGATGATGTGTGCATGGGAGGTTCATTAGCTAGGCAATATCCTAGCATGTTCATTCATATTGAGGTAATTAAATTTGATAAAATCAAAGTCAATATAATGGTAGACATGAGTGGGTGAAAGTATTTAATTTATTAATATTTTGAATTTGGTATTGGAAGTAGGTTAGAGAGGTGGGTAAAAGGATAGGGAGGTTTAATTTTAATATAAAACTAAATCATGTTACTCATCTAAAGTGTGATAACTTCATCCAAAATTATAAATAATTGGTCTCTCATGTTGATGGTTTTTTCCATGGTATTCATTATTGTGCTAATGCCATATCACTCATATTTTGTGATTTTATCCTAAGATATATGTGCTAGATAACTTGTATACATTTTTTCTTGTAATTTAATATCTAATGTGTCATTTTTGTATGTTTTTTTCCATTGGAAATTGAAAATGGATATTCTCTCTCATAAGTTTCATGATGGGAGATATATGTAGATAATGATCACCTTGATCCTTGATGCAACTAACTAGGATGTGATTGATAGACCTAAATTAGGGACAATGAACTATTTAGGCCAAACATCCCATTACATAAAATTATTAATTTTTTATGTGTGTGTGATGCAAATACTTGTACATTTTGGTTACTATTGGAGAAGTATAAAAAAACATCAACAATTTATGGAAGATCCTATCACTACCTATTTTTTGTTTCCATGTGATATTATGCAATGATATACATTATAAGGAAGTTTATAATTATTTTATTGGCGTGGAGAGAAACAAACATTGTATATGCGAATAATATTCATCATTACATAGTGATATAGTTTGGTATCGTGCTCTAGATTTGTGAACATTTTTGGACGTACCATTGGGAAATTTTGTAGATGTGGATACAAGTAGGGTGGCCATCTCATCCTTTAATTCAAGAGGTTGGGGAGGGTGAGATATTTTTTTCTAAGGGTCACATTATGTTGGCTTCCACATTTACAAGGAATTATATTGTTTCTATATAGAGGACTATGTGATATGGATTTATTGAGTACTCATACAAGAAAAAATACTTGATTAGTGTGCATATAAAGGTGTATGCTTTAATGATATACATGTAAATGGAAATGAGAATCCCTTTAGTGAAGAGAATCAATTTGAATTTTCTTACTAGGATTAAGTTATAAGTGGATAGGATTGTACAATTCCTTAATGAGTATAATATGAGAACCTATTGAACCCAATGCTAATACACACTTTGATTATTTAAAAATAATCCTTTGGTGGAAGTGAAAAAGTAAGAGAGTTTGAATATTTTCTTAGACACAAAGGTGATAACAATGCTACTGGAAAAAGAGGTTTAAATAAATATACCATTGATGATGATATTGAGAAAAATTAATGAGAATATTTCGAAGAACTTAAAGGTATTGAGATAAGAGTCTACTCGAGTTGATGATTGCAAGTATTGGAAAACAATAATTAGAGATTTTTTTCAAATTCCATTGGTGTGAAAAAAATAGCTTAGTAGTTAATCATGCAATTTTCACATAAGGAGGTGTAACTCAAGGAAACACTAGTCTAATGGGATTTTGAGGGAGAATAACTTTAAATTAAAAAAGCTACCAGTTCCCCTAATGTGCAAAATATGCTAGGATGGATGTACATTTTTATTTGTAAATGTGAAACATGTGTCAATAAAAAATTTCCATGCATATGGTATATCAAATAGCATTTATGGTTATTAAATTCAAATATTAAATAATTGAAAAGGTGGGTGTGTTTTGATAAAAGTTCATAACATGTATTTTGTTCTTCTTGTCTAATAGAACATTATTTTGTCATGGATATTATTAAAATGTCTATATCTCTATGTAATGTCATTTTACATGAAATTTAAAAATTATAATGTTTAGTCCTTTGATTAAAATTAAAATTGGCCTTAAAACATTCTCATAAGTTGAAATTTTAAAAATCACATAACTAATATAGCTATAGTATCACCCACATTGTGTTTCTTTATAATATTTTTAGCAATAACAAAAAAGAGCTTGTAATTTTGGATTTTTATATGCCTAGATGTATGTGACACGAACAATTTATCAATTACAACCTTGAATAAATAAAATCATAGTTTAAGTAAAAATTTTGACACAATTTTTTTTCTTATATTACCTAGGGAAAGGGCCTTAGCCCAAAAAATTACAATAAAGCTTCCAGAGATAGCATAGCTCATCTCGAGGTTAGAGGTATTACATATTAACATGCAGAGGTGGAAGAGTATGGAAATGAGAAATTTCCCTTTAAGCCAACCTATTCCTACAAAAAATAGCCAAGCTATATACAATTCGAGAGATACATAGAACTTAAAACACTTGGAACATTAAAGCAGGTTGTTATCCCTAGCTAATTCCATTGTTACCAAGAGAAAAAAACCACATCAAAATCCACAGACTTATCCTGATTAGAATCACTGGAAGAGTCTTCATAGGAAAAATTCACAACGGATTTAGGGGTAAGCTTGAATCCCAAATGCTTTGCTATTTATTTTTTCCCTTTGCCCCGCCATTTCCTACAAGGATTTGAGGATAGCATGAGAGTGGAATGTAGCTTCCTTACCCCTCATATCTCTAGCATGTTCCAGCTCCGCATGGTCCATGTTCATAAGGAATTTCCCCCAAAGAAGTCAACATAATATTGGCACCACTAATACCTTGGGCCACATCAAAACATTATGCCATCCCATGAATTACTTGGGGTTAAGCATGAGGTCACACAAATGAGTCCAAATTTTCTCCTCCTCGATCTCGTATAATTATTTCAGAAACTGAATAAGATCTTTGGATAGCCAAATCCACATAGAATGGTTGCGAATCCTTCCTTCTATCCATCCTTCAAAAGAAGCTTCCACTTGATTCCCCAAAAATTGGGAACTTCGAGCAACCCAATGAACCTAGCGATTATCGAGATGGCTTGATAGAGAGCCTCCTCAGATGACCACTTCTATCCATAGGCTCTAATAATATCTAGCTTAGAAGCTACCACTTTTCCACAAAGTTGTGATGTAAAAATATTGAAGAACCCATGTAGGATATAGGGGGAATGGAGTGATTACCACAGGAGCCAAGAAAAGCTCATAATTTCACACCTACTTCAACATCAATCCACACATGTGAGGGATAAGTAGGCCCGAGAGGGGAGCTCAAAGGACCATCACAGTGAGGATTAATGATTTAAGTCATTAATCAGGGCCCTTTGGAAATATATTGGGAATTTCTCCCACCATACCTTTAAATGATACCCTTCCTTTACAATCATTTCAACCCCATAATTTACTAGAAGATCATGAGAATATTCCCAACTCATAGAATATGAGAGAATTGAATTTCATAATATCCTTTTAACCAAAATAAGGATTCTTGAATAATCTAATTCAACTTCAAGGCCACATCTGATTGGGATTTGATATCCTCGATGATCACTTGAGAATCACCTTCTATCCAATTTTGTTCCAATGCTTTTCAACAATTTCTCTAAGCCCAATAGTAGGGCGTAGCCTTCAACTACATTTCTTGGTTTCCTAACCATAGTCCAGGGCCATCATAAACACTAGTTGACCCTAGGTTTCAAATTGAATAACCACTTCCAACAAATCTATGATTACTTTTTGAGGCCCCATCAAATTTTAATTTTACTTAACTATCACTAGGCGGTAACCATCTCACAAAAATATTTTAATCCATTCAGACCCCATTAAAAAGGTGGTGGTAGATAATTTCAAGGGAATGAGAGGCCATCTTCCACAAAAATATGTATATAGGGGAGGAGACAATAAGGTTAGAAAACCAAGCAAAAATAGATTCCAAGATGATAGCTTTGAAGCAGCTCCAAAATTGTGGGGATAAGAGAGCCATGTCATTGAAAATCCTTTGGTTTCTTTCTAGCCAAAGGCCCTAGATAACCACCACAGAGTGAGGCTCTAGATCATGTTGAAATCCATGAGGGACATAAAGAGCTCCCATTAAGAGAGAAGGTTAGTAATTATATCAGGGTAGACCCAATGAAGATCCCATTTATTCCAAACTATCGACCAAACCTCTTGAGAATAAGGACAATGAAGGAATAGGTGAATGATATATTCTTAGGCTTCTTCACAAAGAGGGTATTAAGAGGGGCCAATAAAACCATGCTTCATCATATTTTCATAGGTGAGTGGTTTTCCCAGGGCCACAAGCTAGAGAAAAAATCTAGCCTTAGGCAAGCCTTCCTTAACCAAATCTTATCTGTAGGGAAAATATGAATGATGTGAGATGAGTGATCGAGTCAGCCGTGATATACTTCCTTAATGGTGATTTCCCCAAAATAGGATACCTTCCAAACATATCGATCCCCCAAGATGGAATCATAGATTGGATATATTTGTAGAGAGAAACTAAATCCAATTTTACATTATGGTAAGCACCGACAAGGGGATCCATAGATTTCCATAATAGTTTTCCCCCAGATTCCATTAGATAGTCTTTGATTAGAGGACCAAAACTAAGGATGGCCGATGGAATGGCACCAACAAGGCCAAGAAAACTCAATAAGGGCACATCCTTTAACCAGATATCATCCCAAAGTTTAACCAACAAACCATCCCCCACAACCCATTTTATATAAGGGTGCAAGAGGGAGAGAAAGGACGTGAGAAAATTCCAAACTACCATAACCCTTAGGGATGGAACTATGGGAAAATATATCAACAGGAGAAACCAACTCAAAGTATTTTTCCTAGAATACCATGCTCCAAAGATGATCACATTTCTGATAAAGTTGCCACACTAATTTGTACTCGAGTGCCAAATTAAAGAAGAAGAAATTTCAAACACCAAACCACCTTCCCTCTTTGGACAAATAGATTTTATCCCAAGAAAGTAAAAAACTTATTTAAATGTATTATTTCCTACACCAGAGAGAAAGATATGTTGAAAAAAGTGGAAAATACTGACCTTTATCTTGAACTCGAGGAAATAATTTTGAAAAGAGACATGAAGTAAGTGGGGATTGCTTGGAGCAAAGTTTTCACCAAGAGATCAACGAACCCGCTAGAGAGAGCCACTTACCCTTCATGCATCCAGAGGATAATTTCTTCTAAGCATTTTCAACTACAATTTTCCAATGCTCTTTATCAGCCTTACCATTGACTAGGGACATTCTAAGGTATGAGTTAGGAAAATATCAATTAGGAATTCAAGGATGGATGAAAAAAAATTAAACTCCATTATAGTTGGGGAGGAACATTAAGAAAATAAAATTTTGATTTAAGCTTAATAACCTTTTGAACAGAGGAAAATTCATAATCATCTAGAATTTCTTTGATATTTTTGGCCTCAACAATTTGAGGGATCACCTAGAGAATCATATCATCCACAAAAATTAGATTGGATAGGGCCTCAATTCTGGAGGATATTTGGAGCCCCTTTTAATCCCCAAAGATCAACATGTCTTTGAATGGTTCTTCCAAAGCCCTCAAAAACTAGAATAAAGAGAAATGAAGATAGGGGTCTCCCTTCTTGAGTCCTTATGAGGCATTAAATCACCCAGCTAGGATCCCATTGATTAAAACTGAAAAGGATGGAGAAGAAAAGAAATATTTAATCATAGAGATCCAATCCTCAGGGAATCCAAACACTGATGAGAGTGTTTTTTCAGAAAGGTCCAGTTCACTCTATCAAAATCTTTCATCATATCGAGATTTATGAGCATCCTTGGATTTTTACTGTGAATGAGAGAGTGAATGGCTTCATGAGCTACAACAAATCCATTTAAATTTTTCTTCCTTTTAGAAAACCACTATGAATTTAGGAGATTAATTTATCCATTATCCCCTTCATTCTATTAGCTAGAACTTAGGAGATAATTTTTTAGATGACATTACATAGAGGGTGATAGGTTTGAAATCATCTAAATAGCCAGATCATCCTTTTTGGGACAAGAACAATGAAAGTGGAATTCCACCTCCCAGAGCACCGATTTACAATTTTGGCACTCTTCTATAGCTTCCTAGACATATTTCCCAATAATGTGCTAGAATATTTGAAGAACCCTATTTGAAAACCATCTGGGCCAGGATCCTTATAGGCTCCCAGTTGGAAAACCATTGTCCTTACTTATTCTTTAGTGATTACCTTCATTAGGGAATCTCCCTCCACCTAGGAGGTCAGTTTAGGAATGTTATGTAGGAAGTATTCTAGCACCACGGGGTTAAACTCGCTCTCATTGTTTAGGAGGTTTTATAAGAACTCCACACCTTCAGATTTTATTTCTTCTAGGTCCGAAATTAGTCTTCTGAGGGGGTGGGAAATTTTCTTGATTATGTTGAATTTCCTTCATATTTTGGTAGATATATGAAATAATTTGCTTATTCATGTATCCTTCTTTAAGCCAACTAAATCTATATTTTTGTTTCTAGAATGCCTCCTCCATTTTCAATTTTTTTTGTTTATCTAGATGGAATTTCACAATTTCAAGTAAATAATCAAGAGGCACTTATCTGATAATGACTTCTTAGATAGCTTGGAGGTTCTCAACCACTTCAACATTATTTTCGAAACACATCCCCAAAGGATTTTTATTCCAAGCTCTAGCCATGATTTGACATGTTGTATCTTTTTTAGAAGTCTAAAACACCTACATCTAGAAATTCTAACCTTCCAACATTCCATAAGGCATTCCTCAAAGCAAGATCCAAAAACCACATGAATTCCATCTTGAATGGAAATCCCACTAGTTTTATTTCTAGGTCTAAATGGAGGGAAATAGGGTAGTGATAAGATCTAGAGAAAAGATGAACCGAGGCTGAAAACACTAAAATTCTCCGACTTTAGTCTTGATTAATCAGGAATCTATCTAGCAGTTCTAAAATGGCCTTCGAATTTTAATGGTGATTGGTCAAGGTGAAAGTTTCATTCTTGGGAACAACATCAATTAAATCCATATTACAATAAAATTGATTAAAATCAAATGAACTTACCAAAAGGGTCACTCTCCCGCCTCTTTTTTCACCTAGATTGAGAATGATGTTGAATTCTCCTACTACAATCCATCTGAGATCAAATTGACTTCTGAGGATTCTAGAAATTCCAAATATTTCTTCTTCTCAAGAATACCTGTAGGCCCATACACATTGGAGACCAAAAATATGCACCTGAGAGGAGTTCAACAAACTCCATGTTGATTCCCTGAGCTGATTTAGAAATCAACTGACCCCTAAATAGCTTCAGGTTCCATAGCGTTAGGATCCCACCCGAGCATCCATCTGAAAAAATCACCTCCCAAATGTAGGATGATCAATAATACTTTATGGAAGACTCCATCTTGTCCAATTCCAATTTAGTTTCTTGAAGAAGAAAGATTCCAACGATTTGCTTCTTCCCTAAGCCATTTGACCAAGTGACATTTTCAAGGAATTAAGACCCCTATCATTCTAGGTTTTATAATCATCATGGATTATATGAGGGGAAGAGATATTCCCCACATAGAAATCCTCTAAGCTTATTTGTTATCTAAGGTCCACATTTAACTTGGCCTCTACTTTGGTAATGGAGCCATTTGTCCTTCGCCCCTCACTTTTACTTGGCCCCATGTTTGGTTGGCCTTTGGTAGAAATCTACACAAGTTCTATGATGGATGGGAGGAGTCATTTTCTTTGAAAATCAGGGACTTTGGGTTTTCCACCCAGAGGTATGTAGGGATGGAGCCTCTGTATTTTCCAAATATCTATTCAGAGGGTTCTAAACAAGACATTTTTCCCCTTCCCTAAAGTCCCTGTGACAGCTTGGTCCAATTTCAATGCTTCCATAAATATATCCAAATCTTCCATTATAGGGATGTCCTTTAAGATAAAAATCTCATCCGCCCTATCCATTACAGGTTATGTCTAAGTCAGTTGTGAGGCTTCCACACCCTTTCTATCTTTAGAGCATTCTTCATTAAATGACTAGAAAAATACCGACTATGAAGCTTCTAAAACATTTCCGTGTTTAGGTATTTCTTCATTAACCAATGCCAAAATTCCACTTCCTTTTAACCCATAGGGAATTCATTTTTGTTTGGCTACTTGGAGCTGGAATTTAGTGGCTAGGGGGTAGACATAGGGAAGGGTTTTTCCACCTATTTCTTTTTGGGATTTTTTCTTGGGTGCACCTCTCCGACTTTCTCTGTATCTTAGGGCACATCTTTTGTTTATGCTTTTTTTCATTACATGAGTAGAAACAGAAGGGAATATATTCATATTCTACTTTTAGAGCTAGGTTATGAATGGGGAGAAGATGTGAATGGATTAATGAATGGGCCTTGATATTTTCACCAGAACACATATTCGAGCATAAGAGGAAAAAATATGCTTCCTGGTGTGTTCAGTAATTCTAATAGGAGAGCCTAATGCCAAGGAAATGTCTTGGAGTGAGTCTATACCCCAAAATTCTAGTGGAAGCTTATACAATCGGATCAAAATGGGGAATTTTCTTACTAGCTCCTCCGCTAGATTGAATAATGGAGTCCAAGGCCTCAAATATAGACTAAATTCCTGTAGAACCAAGGACTCCTAAAGAATATTTTATCATGATCTTTAACCTTTAGAAAGGTGGCTTGGAAATAGCCTTTGCGAGAGCAGCCTAACATTTGGGCATGGTATAAACCCCAATGCTTTCCCATCAAAAATAATATTTCTTCATGCGAAGGCCAAATCTTATAAACTTACATATTAGGGATTTTTTCTCCATTTGTTCATGGTAATCTCACAAAAATTCTCTCTGATTTCCACAATCTTGGGGTTTTTTGATACATGGAATGATAGTTCCCTTAACTTCAATTCCCATTCACCATGATCTTCATCCTCCTTTACCAATGTATTGGTTTCAAGGAAGCTCTAAACTCGGGGGATCTCTGGCATGAGGTTTATCACCCAGTGGAAGTAGCGGAGTGATCTTCTTGAAACAAATGAGACCACTTAGAATCCTCTGAAGGGAGAGGGGACCTAACACAATGATCTTGGGGGAAATTTCTTTCTAGAGGATTTTGATTTCCCTTTTTCCTAGAGGGATGCAATTTTATCCAGTGAGGGGGAAATATTTTTAAATTTAAAAATAGGTGGAAAATTATCTCGATATTGCCTTTTTCCTCGATGCAAGGGATCCAAACTAAATCCCTCCTTTGATTGGTAAAGGTTTTTATTGCACTGATCCAATAAGATTCCGTCTCTACCTCCACCATTCACCTAAAACTCATTGTTTCACTTCATATCATGTGCTCCAAATATTCCAAAACTCACATCTCCTCTACCATCCATTTTGAATTTTCCACCCAATTCACATTTTGTGTTAGATTCACATCTATCGAGCACCATTTCACAATTTTGACACAATTACTATGTTAAAATAACCTCTATTTGATTTATCATAGATCACTTTTGTTTATCTACAAATATTTTTTTTTAAATCATATATTTTTTATTTTCTTAATCAATAAATAGTTAATTAAATGCATGATGTGGGTGTAGACACTCAAAGTTGGAATTTCACTCTTTGACACCACTAGTTTTGAAAATACCAATCTTGCTAAGATAAATATGAATTTCCCATTCCTAATTGGTATATAATGAGGTTTCATGGTAATCTTGTTTATACTTTTACATTGACATGATATCCCATTATGAGAACACAATACATAAAATCCTTAGAAAACATCAAACAATAGGTTCCAGACTTTGGATGGCCTATTTTACTCCCTTGGGAAAGACCATACATATTATTTAGGACTATATGGATCTTACTGACCTCCTTGTATGATTTTTGTCATGATATTTTGCAAGGTAAAAATTCAATGTTGAAACATGACAATTATACCCTAGTGAAAATAATTTTCTTTGGAGCCCTCCTGAACACCTATCCAGATTAGTCTTCCCTCAATGTCATGCCTATCCATAATCCTTGAAAGTCATCATATGTGTTGTGTGTACTTGCCTTTGTGTTGGAAATTTCAAAATATGGTCATTCAATTCATTTAGTATAATGCTTCTAAGGGAGAAATCTTCGGTAGTCCTATAAAGGCTATTTTTAGCCTTTTTGGGATAGGTGTGTGTCATTCAGGAAGATTAAAAGATAAAATTAATTAGGAAATGTTATTTAAGAGCTAATAACATATTTAATAGGTTTAGGAAATTTTGGGGAAGTTTCATATATTTAGGAACAATTGTGCAATCAGGTTTCTAAGGTACAAAGAGTGGGTTTCGAATAAGAAGATTCCAAATATTAAGATATTCAAGAAGAATAAAAATTATACCATTAGAAATATATTTCAATTCCCTACATGATGGAAAAATAATATTCTTCTCAAGGCATGCTCTTCTCAGGGAAGAACAATTTGTGTAGACTCACCATGTCCATCTGAATGAAAAGGAATAATTGTTTTGATAAGAAGGAAGAATAAAGTATTGAAAACCATCCCATTGATCACAAAATTTTCTTGGGAGTAAATTGATATAAAATTTCACCTAAAAATACCTCCTATAACTCTAGGAAAGTTTTTTTCGAGATTTTGGGAGTTAGTTAAATTCACAATTGAAGCCCGACACAATTTTGTGCCTAGATTGTTCAAACTATCTCAACGTTCCCAACTATCTAGGATAGTGGGGAAATTTGGGACAAATGGTTTTACCATACCCCATATTTTAAGCCCATATACCCTCATGTGACCCTAGACCTTTCAAAAAAGCAAATGATCATAATTGAAAAGTTGTTAAGTATTTTCCACTATCCCCTTGGTTTTATTCCTTCACAACTGAACAAAGATCATGAATGAGCACAAGACACTTCAAGAGTAGATAGATGGTTTGTAAAATTTGAACCACACCTATCTACTTGTTTGCATTCAATATTTGAGGAAGTGGATAGCACCTTCATAAGGGTTTTGATCTAACCTCACTATTTTAGGTCATTTTATCAACCAAGGCAAAAGAGAACCTATATTGCAGCCCTTGTATGGTAAAGGAGGTAGAGATATCCTTGTGTTTTGCATATGATATGAAAGAGGCCTTGTGAAAACATGATCAAGTATCCATTATCCAAACTCAAAGGAGTTGTCACTACTAAATGATGGATATGCTTTCAAAACAAAGCTAGGGCTGCTAAAGACATGATAAAACCCTGATATGCTTTGTGCATTTTTGTGAAAGGATTGAGTTCTTTTGTTGATACACAATGCAATGTAGGGGTAGTATGGGTAGGATGAATTAGTTTGAATGAAATTCTAATGGGAGAAGTTTAGACAAGACAAGATAAGGAATTACCAACTTCTTTGGGAACCTTTGCAAAAGAATTACAACACCTAAACAACAGAGATGTTTCAATAAGTTTGAAATACTCTTTCAACCAGGATGTGTGCATAAATGGAGGCCCAAATCTGCACTATTCCACACAAACTTTGATAACCTGCCACAAAATCTTGAAGCAAAATATCAATGAAGCATCTAGAAACCCTTATTTGATCATGACCTAAGGTACACCCAAAGGTTTACAAACACCCTCAATATTCAAGGAAGGTAAGATGAATTTAAATCTGTTTATCTTCACTCAAATGAATGCTCTTCTGAATGAAATATTGCAGATGCCTTCAAACCCTCTACAAGAAATGAGACCATGTATGATCAAAAGAGATCCCAAACACAAGATTGCAACATGAGCATGAAACACAAATTGAAAACATACTGAAATACAAGTGTATGCAAGTTTTTTCAAAAATGAGAAAACCAAAACCATAAATCATCCAAAATTTGATCAAATACACCAGCAAGGAATGTTATTAAGACAATCTCAAAGCTTGTTGATGGCTTTACAACTGAAACCAACTCAACATGATGAACATTTGATGCAAGAAGGAATTAAAAATGGCTCTCAGGCAGTTTCTCCAAAAGAAATGGATACTTCCAGTTTTCCTCGTGAAAATTCTTCTCTCTTTCTCCAAAAATCTCAACAGGCCTTACAAAATGCTTCAAAATTACAACTTATACCCTATGCCAACTTGGATCCTTGCATCCCAAGAAAAGAATATGCTCAAAGGATCAAATTTGTTACAAAACCCTATCCATTTGATGAAAAATGATATTAAACTGTGAAACAGCTCACAAAATGCCAGGGATGCACAAAAACAATAAAATATTACATGAGCTTGATCCTTATCCATCCCAGGGTCATGTTTTTGTCATTCCAACATGCCAGCATGCATTTGCAATCATTTTCCACCTTTTTCCCTCATCATTTTTAACTCTGCAACTTTAATTTTTTACTTTTCTCATTTTTACACGGGCTGAGAAAAATATTTCATGAAAAAACAATAGGGCACTGAATAAATTCAAATGAATGATGCCATTACATTCAGAAGGCCAAGGGGATGTGAATTCATATAAAATTTCATGAAATTTCGTGCAAAAATGATGAATCCAAGCATCTTGGACTCCCATGGTAAACAAGAAATGAAAATATCAAACTACCTTTGATCCAAATTCAACTCTAAATTTACATCGTCCATGTGTCCAAGATCTCCCTTTTTTCCTTTGATAAGGTAGACACGTGGCCAAATATGATTGGAGCGGGCCCCCAATCCTTAAAATGCATTTTAAACCTTTTTGAACTTTAGGAAAATTTTGAAAATTTTCCCCGCTTGCCCCCTAGACCCACCACGTGTCCTTAGGTGGGCCCCACTAAAAGCCCAAAATAATGAAATTTGCTCCTTTTTTGAGAAAAGGAAAATTTCCTCAAAAACCTCTGTGGGCCCGAACACCCGCTACTTCTTCTGCCACGTGGCGGTCTCCCATTCGCTGGAGATGACCTTCTATTTTTCCTTCATTCCTCCATGAGCACAAAATCCTCCTGCGGGCCTACGCTCCCCTTTTTGCCTTTTGGAATAGGCCACGTGTCGCCCCCTAATTGGCTACGGGGACACCTCCAAATTTTTCATGGGTCCATTTTTCATTTTGAGAATTTCTACCAAAGTTTGTAAATTTCTCCATATTTCCTCCACGCTCCAAATCTCTACCAATTTTAGGACACGTGTCCTCTTCCCATTCGACATGGGCCTTCAGGCATAATTTTTCCTTTGGCATTTTGAAGCCAAAAACTTCAAATTTTTCCAACTCTCTCTCTCCGTTTGACCCTCCTGACACGTGTCCTCTTTTCATTGGACACGGGCCCTCGGGTCAAAATTTTCCCAAAACCCCGAATCAAAATTTTTCTCTAATTGACCCCCACCACCCACTGATCCTCCAACTAATCAAATCATGCCACGTAGGATGATCAACAGTAGCAAATGCAATAATTTGGGGAGAAAAATTTTCCTTTGTCAATTTTTCAAAAAGTAACAACTTATAACATTTTCCCTCTCGCACCATACGTGTAGAAACTTGCCACATCACCAAAAGGATGCAAGGATGAATTTGTGGGCAAATGACACCCGTATGCCCTTCAAAACATAAAAATGTAGGGGATGCCCTAGAAATAGAAAAAATTCACAAGGAGGGTAGATTTCTCAGTTTTAACTCCAATGAAACATGATTTTACATTGATTTCAACCTGGGGAATGAGATTTTAATAAAGAAACAATTTGATTCGATCCATTTTAATTTTTTGCATGAATTTGACAAAGGGAAAATGGCTCACCAAAAAAATGAAGAAATTAGGGCACAAAAGAGGGGAACTTGGAAATTTGTTTCAATTTAGGGAAAAATCATGACAATGTGAGCAATTCAAAGGCATTCAATTGGAAAATATGAATTGCAGGTCACCAATTTGAGCAAATGAAATGTTTTCTGAGAAAAACTGGATATGGAAAATCAGGGCACAACTGCAAAATTAAAATTTGCACCAACATTTTCCACTATACCCCTTGGGTGCATTTTTTTTCCCCTAATGTCCCAAATATCCGGGAAGGTCAAGATAGTTGAGAAAGTAAAATATACCCCACCCTCATCCACTTTCCATGTTCACCATATGATCATAAATTTCTCCCTCACGTGCTAAAATTTCTTATCTCTTATCTCTTCATCTCCATGAATCATTTCTTGCCACTTGTCAGTGCGTAAAGAGTAGGGAAAATTTAATTGTCCCAAGTGTCCCAGATAGTGAAGAAAATAAGGACACAAAAATTTTCCCCACCTGTGTCAGGTTGGTTGAAAACTAAAAAATGATCTATCTTTTTACCATTTCTTCTTCTTATCTCTTATTCCAGTGAATTGGAAAGTGTCGTTGGAAAGTTAGAAAAATGTAAAATAACCTTCTGTCCACTTCATTATTTCTTCATATATCCATGAATTCTAAGTGATAACCTACATTAATCATAATTTTTTTCTAGAAACCACTAAAAATCCATCCAAGAATCCATATGCTTTAAAAACTATAACTTTCAATCCAGTGAACGAAATCTGGTGAATTTTTCTCAACTACTTCTCATTCCAAGATCATTCAAGAACATTGCAGTATAAAAATAGATGATGCTATGAATATTTAATGGAATAAAACCCTATTTTATGCACTAGAATCTAATTTTTTAGTTTTTGGGCATTCTTTTTGTGGATTGAGTTAACATTCAAGCACAAGATCCGAACGAGGAACCTAATCCAGTGATGCCATTTTTGTTGCAACATGAGGTGGAAAAATGTAGTTTATAAAAATAGTAATTATATGGCATCCATACTTGCTAAAAATATTAACTTACTAGAAATAGTGATTCCCCTCAGAACAATGCACTCATAAAACGTTGAAAACGATAAACTAGGAGTCTTTCAAAAATAGTGAAATAAAGTATAAATGAGAAAAAACAAAAAGTAATTGAATAAAAATAGAAATTTTCTGAAAATGGTAAATAATCATCAATGGATCTGAAATAAGTATGTTATATGATCAATAAGTTCTTATTTGAGAAAAACAAGTGAAATTTCCTGAAATAGCAGGTCTTGATTTCACCTGCTAAAAATAGAAAGTATCTATTTTGATTACATAAAGTTGTAGTAGGATATATTTTTAGTCATCTAGATTCTTTTTAACATATTCATAGGGTTTTATGACCATTACATAGCTCAAATAGGGAAATTTATCCTTCATAGAGGTCTTGAGGCATCATTCTGTCACAATTGTGTTCAAGAGCGAGATAAAACATCATAGGGAATAACGGCTAAAATATATGGATATTGTGCCTTTAAAAGAGATTTAAAAATAGTCAAAGATCCATTTTAATTCAATGAAAACAACTCATCAAGAATTTTTGAGCCATTCACACCTCCCTGATGAGCTTGGATGAATCAACTCAATGAGCTAAGTAAACCAAGGTGAGCTGGGGGATTTGTCCAAAGTGAGTTGAGATGTTTGAGTGAGCTCTAGCGTAAGTTGTCTAAAGTAAATCATTGCATGAAGAATATAACAAGCATGATGAGAGGGTAATGCATAAATAACTTAAAGTAATCCCATATTCCAGGATATCTCGTAAACATAGAAAATCTCATTGAAGATCTCACAGAACCTTACAAGTCAAACAAGAGTGATTTATTGCACTACCTTTTTCTCTAAGGGAATTTGGGTATGTCTTCCCTAATGGAAAATAATCCTCATGATGATCAATAATTGGTTCCACAATAGGCTCCCAAAAGTGCTCCATGATCGATATAGTGTTAACTCCTAAAGAGCCATTTCTATGGATTCAAGAAATGCTCGAAAGTAGTCCAAGGAAAATGCAACTTTCTATCTTGCCCAGTCTCAAAGAAGTATTAGGAAAATTGATTTCCAAGTGAAGAAATAAGACATAAAAAACATCTCGCTTCTTCAGTAATATCTCGGTAACCAATATGTTGAATTTTCTTGTCCTGATATTGAAAATCCTATTAAGGACATGACTCCGTTAGACTATGGGTTTACTTACATCTCATTGGATCAATTTTCATATGAGAGTAACTCTCATTTGTTCAAGGAGTATTCTTCCCACTTCCTCATTTAGAATGAATAATATAAACAAATAATTGTGCAATTGGAAGATAGGTAAATGCTTTCACCGCCTATGTCCAACCCTTCTTAGAATCTACCTCAACAACATCTTTTCCTATAGAAGATATTCATCTAGTCATCGTAGTTTTGATCTAAGGAAATTAAGAAAACAAAAGGTTACATATAGTAGGGGAAGGATAATGAGAATTTGGTTGAGAAAATCATCAACCAAGGCAAGGTGTTGTTTCCATAATTCATCTCTCTCATCAAGCAAATATCATTGTAACTATATCGAAAGTCAAGAAATTAAAGGATGAGTTTGCAAATAAGTCAATAATTTGGATGATATGTTCCCATTGGTGTTTGAGATTATTTCCTTTGAATCTCACACCATCATGTGTAATAACATGTTCATATCCATTTTATAGAAATTGTCTCAAGTTTGGATCCACGTCATTCATATGAAACATGCAATGCTAAATAATGTCCATATCCAAGTTGGACTCTTGTGGACAACATGTTTTAAATATATTGAATGATGTCTATAATTTTGTTCAAATACTTGAGTTCTGATGATCACTAGGATTCATCATCGAATAATTTTTTGTCTCCTTCAAAGACTTAGTCAAGAAATAGGCAGGTGAATCTCTTGTCTTTAATGAAGATAACTTGATTCCTTAGCCCATATCATAAGTTGCATTTCTATAATTGAAATGGATCATGAAATATGGCTCACTCAATGCATGAGGATTAGTCATGTCCCCAAAGCATGGACCAAGGTGTTTGGATGTGTTTTCATTCTAGAGAAATATAAGTTGGAACATGCAGTGAGTGAGTTGAGTAAAAAATTCAAGGAACATGATCCCGTTCTAGAAACATGTCATCAAGGATCATGAACCCACAAAGTTCTTCATCACCGGGAGATTCTTCATCGATGATATTAAAACTTCTTCCCCCTTCTCTCATTCTCCCTCTTCCTTCTCCACCCTTTCTAATTCTTCATTGAGCATAATCATTGTATTTTGTCTCATTCACTTAAGTGACTTTCTAAATTTGAATTGTAAATTTCCCTTTAATTTATAAAAATGGAACTTATTTCTCATGTCTAAGGAAGATGTAAAATCACAAGTTGAATGATAATATGAGGAGTCATGTGGGGAGTAGGTGAAAGGTCAATTCACATTGGTATAAAGTGGGATGACTTCCCCATTCCAAAAGATCCCATAAATTTAGTTCTTTGTAAAAATAGTGAATTATTATTTTGGTGTTGAGATTTGTATCACCAACACATGAAATAAAGATACATTTCTTCCATTCCCCTTACCTATGTATTCCTCTATTTTCTCTCTTATATGCACTTTGTAAGTATAGTGATCAAAAAGAGCTTTGTATCTTAGATGAATGGACCTCAGAGAATGTTTTTCTGTGTGGGTTTTTTTGTCTCACTAATATCTTCATTGTTCCTTTCCTTTATATTGAATGTTGAACTACTCTAGTTATTGGGTGTGAATTTTTCTTGTGCTTACTCACAGAAATAACCTTTCTTTTCCTAATTTCTCTCCTTCATCCCTCATTGGTGTAATTTCTTCCCTTTTACCCCATATAATCACTTTTCCACAGGTTCAAGTGGAGTGTTCCCATGTGATCCCTTACCTATTTGGCCAACCCACAACATTTAAATAGGATTATATTAGTTTACATTCAATAATGGGAGCTTCATTAATCCCCCCTATGAGGGTTGGTGAAACACCTAATTTTCCATATCGATAAATTTTCTCATAAATATTTTTTTTTTTGACTCTCTTTGGGAGATATTTACCCACATGCACCCAAATAGATATCCTCAAAATACATATATATATATATATATCTCAAATAAAAAACAAAACAAAAATATATCTCAAAGAAAAAGTATAAAACAAAAAAATCATTAGATTTCAAAGAAAAATCAAATTTGAAAGTGACTTCATCAAGGAATGAATCTGTGTCACATTCTTTTCCCACAACATAATGAAGAAATTTCCAGATTTAAGTGTTGTACCAATGAGTGATAGTGAAGAAGAAGAAGAAGATGAATTCCAAGAAATGCAGATGTCTTACCAACCATCATTCTAGACTAGTTCTTGCAAAGATGAGATTTCAAATACTTCAAGAAAAAATAAGAAATTAGATAAGACAAAGGAGGCTAATGTCATGTCTCAAAAATCAAGGAAATACTATGTAGAATGAAAAGATTACTATTTGTGAAGAACCTATCATCAAATCCTGGTGGATTTAATTTAAGAAGATTACTACTTTAAAGGAAGGAAATTGGACTTGCTGATAAGGAAGAAGGTAAGAACTTGATGAAAAAGATGAAAAGAAGGTACAATATGTTATATGAAGCTGAAAAATAAAAAGAATCCATTGAAGGTAATAATTTCAACCTCACACAACTAAATAAGAAACATGCAACCATGTCTTTTATCTCTCTTCCTTGGGATAATTTCCTTTCCTATAGAAATGAAGAAATGGAAGCCTTGAAAACTAAATATGTACAAAGAGTTGTGAGTATTTGAAAAGAAATTTATATCCCCAAATCTATCTTGAAATTATTGAATATGTTGAATCCCTGCAAGAAATATACAAACAACTTGAAGCACTTAACGACAAGGAGGAAGAAGAGGATATTTTTCTGATGGAGGAAGATCTTGACGATTGTCCACACTACATGGTGTTCATCCCCCAAATATTCTTGTGTAATTTAGATGAGTGCCATATCCTTGAACCTTCTCAATCAAACCAAATCAGTACTTTGGAAGATGAAGAAGAATACATGATAGTTGAAACACCGTTCATCAAATCATTTTGGATCAAGGCATAGCCTGATGGAAAAAAATGAATTCAAGTGAGGAGAATCCTTATTGTACAATAGAAGACCCAATGCTTGCTGAAGACTCCATTAATCATGAATATGTAGAGAAAATAGTCCTTCATCTCAAACATAAGATGATAAATTTTAGGTAATCATGAATGATCTCCTTTCCAATTTTGATTCTTCAAGTGATGTAGAAATGTCAAATGATGAAATAGAGATAGTTGAACAATTAAATTATCTTCCCGATTCAATCATGGATGAAAAAATGGAAGAATTTAATTTATTTTTTGAAACCAAGGAGGATGAATAACTTGAGCATGACCTCTCCAAGAGCTGATTTCATCACCCTCACCAAAGGAGCACAATGATGATCATCATAGTAAGTACATAACATCTCATTTTTTTCTTGTAAATAAGAGGTTGCTAAAAGAAATGATCAAGATGAAATTGAATATCCTGTTGCCTCAACATGGTTCTCTACTTCCCATCATGAAGATGATGAAATGGAATTTGAACTCAAAGGTATGCCCTTCCCACATGGTTTGGACCTCTTCTCCTTTTCAGAGGATGTTGAGAACCGAGTACACCAATTCTTATAAGAAGTTGAATATTGGATGACAATAAATGCAGAGGAAGAGGATGAGGATGTTTCAAATGAGTTTTGGCCATGTATGGATCAAATTTTCAACAATCTCCTTGATACCTAGTGAAATGAATTTTCTAATGGAGATGACAACGAGCATATTGTAGATTTAAAAGAGTAATCAATGCAACACATTTTGAATACTATAGAAGAAACTAAGGACCCTTAACCAGTCTTGAGATCTTGACTCGGGCCATGGAAATGCAAGATAGATATGAGGCAAAGTTGTGTTTCTAATTTCCATTCACCAATGTTTATTGATGAGATGGAGAAAACAAATGATCTCAATTTTATTTTTAAATCCTTGGAAGATGAGCAAAAGGTGAAGGTAAGTCTTCCTCTCTCTTTTTTTATGGAAAAGATAATGAATGCAAAATAAATAAGATTCCTGGATCTCCTTTGAATATTCCCAATCTTGAAGACAACATCTCCACCATGGAGGATGATAGTATAGAACATGTTGAGATGATTTGTATTGAAGGTAATTTTCAAGACAACTGGAAGAGGTGTAGGAGCCTTGTGAGTTGGGTCAAGGTCAACTTGTCATCACCACCACTTTAGGATGCCTAAAATTTGGAATAATACTACATATTGAAATATTCACTCAAGGGTGATAAATGTTTCCATGATGAGAATTGCAATTTTGAAAAATATGTCAAGATCAATTTTGAGATGGTAGGTGTTGATGACAATTCTTATAGATAAAAAATTAAGAACAAGAAAGAATCTTGTGGAGGTTTTTCAAATTAGATTACACTCATCATTTCTAAATCCTCTTGTCCCATGAACATGTCTTCATCTGGAAAAAGGGAATTTTCAAAAGGAAAAAGAATCAATGTCTTCTTAATTCTCCTAAGATCCATATTAATTCAAAAGATGATTTCGTATTGCAATTCAATAATGATAAATGTTCTTTTGTGGAAAATTAAATGTTCCTAATTTGAAAAACATGGAGGAATGGTGTCTCATGATCACATAATATCAAGTAGAAGCTATAAGATGCAAGAATTTCAAATAGATAACCAAGTTCTCATTGGTTTAGTCAAAAATCACGCACTTACTACTATTATTATACCACAAAATATGTTATTTTATATATGGATATTGAGTAAGAAAAATATTCACTAATGACCCATCCCTTATTCCTATCATCAGTCTAGTTAGTCATTGTAGTTGTTTGTCTTGAAAATCTTTCACTTACTTGCAAAATTATGGTTGTCTCTCAAGGAGTATTAGCTATCATTATTCACTTAGTTATCATCTCTAGTCTTTGACTAGGGAACCTAGGAAGGGATTAGGGCACCTCAAGATTCCCCTAATCCTCATTTTTAGCCACCTGGTCCTAATCACACTTAGTTCTCATTTAGATGTTCGAGGTCATTCTTTATAATTTTCCCTCCATTCCCTAGGTACTAGGTGGCATGTCAGGTCATTAGTGTCAAAATTTGAGCAAGAGATCCATATATAAACATAACATACTTACTATATTATGGGTGGACTATTTATACTAAGGGCTAGCTATCTACATAAGGTAAGTGACTACATTTGGGCACTATTCTACATCACATACTGCATAGGAAAGGGAATTATATTATATTTCATCCACCATTTTTAATTCTATCTAGTTATTTCCAACTATCTCTACATCATTGGCACTAGGGCACCCTAGGAACATTATTGCAAACACAATCACACATAACTACATTGGGTCTATAGTGCAGCGCTTAGTTCTAAGACCACCTTTGTGGTGCTTAAGGACAACCTGAACCCTTCATATGCATCTTTATTTTTAAGGTTTTGATGCTTTGTTTGGGGTTTTATAGGTGATTCTTCATTGCGAGGTTCAAATGTCATCAACGAAGCTAGTGCAACATCTACATGAAAAAGAGATTTATTGCAAAGACCTAGTGACCAACTCAGACTAAGTTTTGAGATATACCGTAGACCAAGGTGCCCATATTTTAGTCTAAGGCACCCTCAAGTGCCCTAATCCTCACATAGGCACCCTATTCTGGTCGATCTATCATTGTTGTAACTTTTTGAGGTGTGTCTGCAACACTTGTTCCACCTGTTCATCATCCCACTCAATCCTAGATCACTTTGTGAGGTAAGTTCTTTTTAGGTTAGTACCTTTTCCCTCCTATTTCAATTATTTCACTTTATTTAAAATATCAAATAAATTATTTAGCATTTACATTTTATGTATATTTCAGTCATTACATTTCTATACTTCTTAGATTAATTCTAAAATAACATATTTTAGTTAATCATTTTGGTGAACCCATACTTTAGAACATTTTTCCCTAGGATCCACTACAAACCCTAATGGATAATAATAGATCCTCTCCTTCTTAGCCCATCATGTCTCATGTTAGAGTTAATCCAATCTATGATGAGGCCACTATCATTGAACTCACGACTCTCTATAGTAATGTTACTATGCCATATCATATTCAAAATAACTCTTAGATGGTGAAAATATGTACCTAATAGTTTTGAAAATTATCCTATTGGAATTAGTATTGTTTTGGATTTGATAGCCTTCACTCATTATACACCATGTTATACACTACTAGTGATCCTCCTTCAGATATTTCTAAGGAAATTCTAGATGATTCTCTTATTGATTACATATTTTGTATTGAAAATCACTCACATGTGCATATTGATTCTTCTTCTACTCAGACCACTACTATAGTTCCATCTCATGATTCTCCTACTTTTGATATTTCTTCTCATGATACATCACATACTATTTCTCATACTCCTTCATATTATGTTGATGATCCTATTGACATTATGATTAATGACATTCTCATCTCTGAGTCTCTATCTGATGTTGATGAAGTGGTTGATAGCCATGTTTATCTTTCTTTTCATACTACCGAGTGTGAATATCCTTCACTACTTTCTCCTGAGATTGCATCTAACACTATGCATGAGTCACCTCCATCTATTATTTCTTCTTCTCCTACCATTTCATCTCCTCCTATCACTTCATCTACATCTGCTAGTCCATCTTCTACTATCATCTGTATCTCCATCGGTCACTTCACCTCCTAGGGATGTTTTTGATGCTATTCCTACCATTGTTATGGAAGTTCCATCTATTTCATATCTACTATAGCTTCCTCGGAATCTATTCCTAGTGTGCCTTTAGCATTGGAATATCCTTTATCTCCTCTTGATATTCCTATGATCTCTCAAAATGGAAGTTACAACCTCTTAATACATTATTTCCATCTTCTACTATTCTTTCATAGGACATCATGTCTCTCATGTGTATGCTATAGGTCAATTACAATATTAAGTTTAGTCACTTACTTTAGAAAGGAGGGATTACTATTATTCTATTGATAACAACTCATTATATGGAAACCCTATACCCAAGAAGATTCATCTCTACATTTCCTAAGGACTTTGTCATGCCTTCATTCACATGTTATAATGTTTTTGGTGATCCTCATTCACATCTCCAACATTACCGCATGGAAATGGCCTCTTATTATAATAATAGATTATTACTTAAGGTCTTTTAACATAGTCTTACTATGAGGCTTTACAATGTTTTGGAAAAAAATTTATCGGGGGAAATCTTGTGGATTTCTTTCCAATGCTCTAGGAATCTAAGTCCCTCTACTTAACTGGTGTAGTGTCGTATATGCATGTGTGAGTAAAAATGTGGATTTTCCTAGTTGGCCTTGTGGTCGGGGATCCAACAGGGGCACTCCACTTGACCCTGGGGAAAAACTTGTAGATATTTGCAAGGGAGGAATTTTCTAGGAGAGTGGGAAAGGGAGTGATAATATGAGGTAGGGGAACTAATGTTGCAAGTAGAAAGTCAGATTCTTACATACACTAGTTATAAGTTTTGTCACATGCATTGGAATTAGGAAGAAATAATTTTATAAAAACAACAAGACCAATTAGAATTTAATGAGCTTAAAGTGTCAATAAATCCCTTAGTCAAAAAAGGATGAAAACTCCTTCTTGTATTGATGCTCAAGTAGAAATTGTACATAGTGGGGGAATGGAAGAAATTTGAGAGTGGGGGAATGGAAGAATTTTTCTATCTCTTTGATCTTTCACAAGGATTTCTCTCTCTCATGAATTCCCAAAATTAGCTAAGAATAATTTCATAATTATAACCCTTTGGAATGAAGATATCATTAAAATTTATAGAAGAGGAGAAAATCTTCATCTTCTCGGTGAGCCTCCATATGCCTTATTTATAACTTTAGACTATTCATATTCCTTCCAAATATTAAGTCCCTTTTATAAAATCAAGGTGACTTAATTTACATAATGTTTCTAAAGTCACTTTTAGATGAATTAAAGGTGTATCAAAAAGTGCAAACCCCAACGAAGAATTAGAACATTTGAAGAGACAAAAATTTGGGGGGAAGGAAGAGGAGAGAGAGAAGAAGAGATGATGTTCCTAGTGATCCTTGTTGATGGAAAGCTACAATGTAGTGAGACTTTGAATCTCTAAATGTCTTATACCACGAGAGGATTCCTTTGGATGATGCACAAACACCACAAAGCTAAGTGTTTAAAAACACTTTCGAATGATTCCATTGGTGACTGTGAACATCAAACATGGAGATCCCTTTAGGAAAGAATGAAGCTTTGAAACAAACCCTGTCTTGATCTCCTACAACACTATCACACTACTTAATTAATTTTGACATGATCCTGATGAATAGTATGATAGTGTTGATTGCAAATTCCACCTTCCGCATACTAATTCAAGCATGAAATAAGTGTCAAAAGACACTTATTGAGATCATTCTTGTCACCTACTCGTGCGCATAGTCGATGATAGAGACTGCACTGTTTTCTATCTCCTACACAAAAGAAAAAGGTTGCATCGAACTTTTTCCCTTTCCATTTGTACTTCATGGTTCCTTAACACTAAAAAAACCAACTTACTATTTTTAGTTAGAATGAAAAATAATCTCCCTCAAACCTCAACTGGATGTTGTAACTCAGATTTCACTTTCTCCCTGCATTCCTCTCACCTTTTGGATCAATTTGCTATTTTTGGCGGTACTCGTGAGACCACTTACTCTTTTTAGTAAGTGAATAATTTGGACCAAGCTAACCATTTTGATTAATTTTCAATTGCAGTACATCCTTTGTGATCAATGTCTCCTTCACATGTTCTCAGTTGACGACTTTCTCAAAATAACAATCCCCTGTGCAGAAGACCTACTATTTTTAGAAAGTGGGACTCTTGTGGTTGGGTCACGTGGAATGAATATTTTTGATATGGTTTTTTTCCCAATATAACCCCTATGAAATCTTGAACCGACATGATCAACGGTTTTGGAGATTTTAAAGTTTTAAAATTTTGACCTTGAAATGCTTCTGAACGTGGCAGCCATTAATGGACCTCGAAAATTACAGGTATGGTTTTTTTTTCTATTTGCAAAAAAATTATATTTTTTTTTGGTTTTTTCTTCTTATTCCACCTGTAAAATTTCTCTTTGATCCATTATCGGTTTGATGGGAAATCAAGTTTTTTCTCCGTATGGCCAAGAAATGAACTTTCTTCGTTGTGAACACTTTTTTTATGAATGAGAGATTTGAAAGTGTGATTTTTATGGCCTCTACAAGTGAAGAACACAAAAAAATTGTTTTTCAATCTGTACACCGGTTTGCAAGATCTATTCAAATTTATTTTTCATGGCCATGAAGGATTTCTTTGTTTCTTCTTCTTCATTCTTCGTTTTTGCTCTTGGTTTGGTCAATATTTATTCTAAGACCTACATATTATCATGGAGTAGAGGATTTTATTTCTGTAGTGGAGATGGTTTGAGTTTCATCAATGGTGTGACTTGGTGTGAGCAAGTTGTAGAGCTATGGTGGAATGAAGTTGTGCACATGAGAGTTAGATGTTAGAAGCCAAAAGTAAGAAGGTTTTAAAAATTCAAAAAATTCAAAAAGGTAGTGAGTCACAATTTCATGTCCTTAATGTCCCTTAAAAATAAGGATGAGAGGAAATCAATTTTTACGTGGCACCTAGTTGCAACATGTGGCGGAGATCCAACGATAGGGGATTTGAGCAAAAGGAGCTTTAAAGCACTGAGGGGCTAGAAGCTAGTCACATGAGGAACCATGAGGCTTCTTGGAGGGGATAGGAACATTTTTCATACCTTTATGTCCCTTAGAAAAAAGGATGAGAGGGACATCAAATTTCACATTGCACACCAAGTGATGACATGTGGCACTTGATCTGATGGTTGAGAATGAAGGCTTAACAAACACCTGGGGGCTGAAAACTACTCTTGAAGGGGTCACATGGGTGACCAAGAGTCTCCTTAGGGGCTGGGCATATTTTTTAGACCTTTATTTCCCTCAGTACAAAGGGTTGAGAGTGACATCAAATTACACAGTACGCACCTGGTCGTGACACGTGGCACTTGATTCGACAATAGGGGATGAAGGCTTCACTAGCTCTCGAGAGTTGAATTGGTGGTCCGAGAGGTCACATGAGGATCTAGAGGGCTTATAGGGGTTGCAAGATTTTTTTACCTTGATATATCCCTTTTATTGAGGGATGTAAGGGACATGAAATTTTTCTAGGATCATGGTTCGACACTTGTCTTGCTAAAATTTTCCTAACTCCTGGTCTCCCTCCCAGAGGGCAACTTGAAATGGTTATAACTTGAGTTCCAGATGAAATTTTTGATGAAATTGTATATGATATTGACTGAAAATGGAATTTTGAATAAAATGGTGGGGGTTAAAGGTATTGGTTCCTCAATTTGATCCTTTAAAAATTTAATTTTCTATCTGGTACTCCACATATGTATGAGAAAAACTATTTGTAGAATAATTGCGCAAAAGTGTTGTGAAAAAAAAAATCACCGTCTTATAGGGCTTGGAATTATATTTCCAATGATCTATATTTTTTCTCCTAAATCCATCAAATCTCCAAGAATCACCTTTCAATCTTAGTAATTGTTTTGGCATGTGCACCGCCTTTGCTAGGCCTAATGAACCCTAGTTTTGGTGAAACTACCCCAACTTATTCGAATCCTTCATGAATCTTCCTAAATAAGTTCCATGATGTTCCAAGGCCTTTGATTCACTTCCTATGTCTAGTTTGGCTTATTTTTCTACTCCATGAGGTTTCTCTAGTCCTAGGAAGGCCAGTGATAGCCTTCCCATAGCTGCCCAAAGTTTGCATTTTTCAATGAACTCCTAAAATCACCTAGGGGTTGAATTGATTTTCCTAAATCAGATAAAGGACTGAGTTAACATAAATTGGGAGGTTACTAGATTGACTGGGTAGACCGGGTATCTTGGAAGGGTAAAACTTGTAATTTTGACACAGGGGTATAGTTGTCATGCTTAGAAATTGTCAATTTCCTTGTTTCACATTTGCAAGACAACACAATGGTACAATCATCTTCCATTTGGGTCTATTAGTACTTACTATGACATGGAAGACACTTTTCTCCATTGTTTCATCATCAATAATGGCCCTAGAGTTACTTATGACCATCTACCTACTTTACATCAGGGAACATCTAAACATATCAAGTATTATATATTACGATTTAATGCTTGTATGCATCAACTAGTATTACAACCTATGGATCTAGAGAAGAAATTCATTTTCTCTTATTGTTTGGTTCTCACACTCAAGAAAATATTGTAATATGATACATGTGAGTCATTCATTCTTCTATGTTATTAATGCATTAACCTAGAACAATATCTTCTCACGACACATGTCATTGATTCTCCATTTATCTCTACTATTGTTATATCATATAGTTCTCCTCTATTTCCATCAGTTGATCATCCTACAAAATCTCCATCTCAACAAAGCAAGAAATATCAACCTACTACATCACATAAGCATACTTCTTCTCCTCCTCTATGACAAGATACTTCTCCTTTACTCCATCTGTGTCACCTGAGCCATTACACTTATCTCATCACACTTGACCACAAGATGTGCTTTGTGTATTTTACTTGAAAAGTGTTTAATTCACCTACCCTCAAACTAGAATCATCCACAACATTGTCTATAGTTTTAGCATGATCAACCTTTTTGCAATTATCATCATATCAATGCCATAGGATAATGATTGCTTCACCCTTCACAAAATATTACACAAATTAGAGGATAAGGGAATCATTTCATTTGGCTCTTGCTCACGTGAGTGGTCCATATCTCCTCTACTACATAAATTATTTTTACTCCATTTGATTTGTCTCCTCCATCTAGTGCTCTATCTAATGTCTTACCATCGCCATATTTTTTTACTAATGTGCGCTCTCCACCACATCCATCCATCATTACACCATCACATCCACCACATTCACTTCATTGATCTTATCTACCATATCATGCTACTTATTTGCAATTTCTTCCATGGCCCTCGGCATTCACATAACACACTGCGCCACCAAATGATAATCATTTTGGTTCATATGCGCACACCGCTTTCATGCCATATGCTTCCATCACTTCATACCACCCTTAGTATTTGGTAGGTGATTGTTATCAAATTACACCCAGATGGTGTCACTTATGTTATTAAAAACTTACATTAATGTTGAGTGATTTTCTTTAAGAACCTTTCATCACAAGATTTTTTAGATTCATCATGCACTCTTTCTTTACATGGTTCATTCTTGACTACTGAGGGGTCTTAACTATATAAACCTCATCATCTATACATTGAGGAATCATTAAAATCTCTCCCCTATATATTCATCAAACTAACATATTATGATCACATCAAATTATCACATCAACAATCATTCATCATGATAGGTCATACATTATCTATCTTTCACATACATTCTCCTATCATTATTATACTAACTACACATTATAAATCCATTCAACAAATACACATATAGCTCAATTCATCAAGCATAATATCTAGCTAATAAAATTACATACGTTATTTATCATCATCCACATTACACATTTTTATATACTTATCTATATCATAATACAAGTCTACGTCAATAAACATGAATGATATTAAACACATTACATACATTATGACATCAATCATAATCACATTATGACATCAATACACATCGACATAAAATCATCATATACTAATAAGTCCACATATATATATATATATATATATATATATATATATATCAAGTACAATCATCATTACACAAAGGTTTCATCATGGGGGGAAATTCCCCTACACATATAAAATAAAAATAAAATATCATCATAACTATTACTCTCGGGTACTACGAGATCTATCAAACTCGACCCCTCATCACTAATTCTAATCCTCTGATCTTGACCTCAATACCTCTTAAACCCACCTTCGTAGTAGTGTGACCATTTAGACTACTCTACAAACTGATGTTGAACTTGACATAATGTAGAAAAACATCCTATGCTAAGGGACCACCACCCACCACCTCTTTGGCTCACCGAGTCTCCTCACGTGCCCTATCCCTCTCACCTAACAACACAGTACATGTCACTTACTTCTATGGCCACTAGCTCACAATATTGGCATGCTCACCCACAATATTTTCCACTAACTCTACCATACCTCCACATGCCAGAAGTATGATGCTTGGAACATTCCACGTAAATGTGTGGATGGATGTGTCCACTATCAAGGACCAATATGCATCACATACAAAATAAATAGAACAACGAATTAGGAAACCATCTAGCACATAGGAAAATAAAAAAACACAAAATATAACTATATAGAAATACTCACTCTCCTATAGATACTTCCATATTGTCAGGGGCATGTGGTCTCCCCTCTCCCCCTCCTCCATATGGTAATCCTGTTGCATCATGAATAATGGAAACAAGAATACCAATCGATGTGTCACCACCATGTGTGATACTCCTCCATACACCCCGCATCATCTAAATCTATCATCTCTATCACCACATCTTCCTCATCTCACCCAAGAGGTACTAACTACTATCCGATGGGCCCTGGTCTAGTTTCCACTCTCCTCGGTGCTCTAATAGATCTTAACCATATATATGGCTCTAGGGGCATGTCTGATCCATACTTGAACTATAGAAATAATATCTCCACTGGAATATCTTGGCTACCCATGGGAACCAATCCTATAATCATATATTCCTTTGAACACACTTGTATCTCTAGAGTATCCTATGTCCATCCTCTATAATATTGGTATGGCCTCCATGTCACTATGTCATATCCCACCCTATCTATAAGTTCCCAATAGGAATCAGTATCCATCTTACATCCATGCACACCAACCCACCTCCGAGCAAAAATATTTGGCCTAGCCCACTCTTCTCGTGGACCTCTAACTGGCCTCAACACTGTTATATGCTCATATTCCCATAAATGCAATATCTTAGTAGCTCCTATCCCACCTTCGTGTTCATCCAAAGTAAATCTATATAAATCTCTATACATTTGGGCCAACACACATTGTGCCCACACATATCTCAGTACTATCCTCCTCTATCTAGTGGAATATATCGTTCATCTTATACAATATTCCCACACCACCTCTCTCTATTGTGATAGATGAAGCAATAACCATGGCTATGAATTTCCGCAAGAGTAGTAAACCCTAGACCTCAAAATAGCATCCAAATAATATGGGATTGGAAGGCACTTGAGTCCCCATAAAATACATCTAGTGGCTCACATATATCTCTCCATATTCTCTAACGGAATGACCTATACTCTCTCCCCAATAATTTTAATCGTAATATGTGATATACATCCTCCAATGTAACTATCATCTCACCCATAAGAAACCAAAACGTACACGTATCCACACCGCCATCAATAACATAAGGCTATCAACATAGGCATATTATGGGAATATCCCCATACACACTTTGTTCCACAAGATGACACGGTCCATAACATCTCCAGTCATCTCCTCGAAAAACTAGTCCAAGCAACGTACTCAAGTGACTACCCCACGAAACTCCATCATCGTGCATGGTGCTATGCTACGAAAATTCACCAACATCTTAAAACATCTTGGACATGTTTCTCTCACTTGCAACATCCTTACACATTTAGAGATTCCATCACTCTCACGTAAAAGACAAATTAAGTGACTAATCACTTTTTCACCTTCCTATTTATAGTTACTTTTACCTACCCATTTTTACTATAGTCATTATTTCATGATCATTACCTCAACTAATACACACCACACAATTTTTTTCCATATCTTGAGTATTTTTACTTTGATTTATACCCATTTTGCAATATTATTTTCAAAACTCCACCAACCATCTTACTATACACATTATGCATGTGTTATCCCACCCTGACATTATCATTCATCAAATTTATTTAAATTTTTGTGATATCTATCACATACTATCTATCTTGTGCTTACTTTTTTCTCATCATCACTTCCCCTTTTACAAAAGGGGGCATACAATTAAGGTCATCTTATAATTCCCCTTACAATGTTAAGCAACATTCAACACTACCATTTCATCATTTTCAAACTAAGCCACCATGAAACATTTCACCATCAATTCCCCTAATGACCTAACCTCAGGTAACAAACATACAATTTCCCTATGTGACATTTCATCACTTCCACTTAATGACCTAACTTGAGGGAAGCAAACATACAATATTTCCATGTGATCAGTCATCAATTTCTAAGTGATTCACCCTAATGACATAACTTGGGGAAACAAGCATAAAATCTATCTATGAGTAACCAATCAATCAATCAATCCATTTATTAAAGAATTTTAGTCTCTAACAATCAAAATCATACCATTCAATTGATATAATACAACACAATCAAGCCACCCTAGATGACCAAACTTGGGGATTACATTCATCACTTTCCTAGATGACCTAATGTGGAAATTATTCTATATTTTCTATTTGCTTCCATATTACCTAACTTGGATGCCATCATCATCTTGTGCTTGCTTCTATGACCTTTGGAAGATCACATTGTGGTGAGTGTGGAGTGGAAAAGAGTTCCCTTTATATACCACTACTATATGGGTCAATTGTTTGATCAAAATATTTAGATCCAAAACTATTGAAAAGTTTTATCTAAGTCCATATACAGTAGATAGATATTGAGGATGTTGTTAAAGGTTGGAGAATAACACACCTTTCTCCTACACTCTTCCTCTGGTGGACAGGGACGTCCAAATCCTCTCGATTGATTTTTGTATACACACAAATCGAGCCAGGAATTGATCACTCCTTACCCCATCATATCATCATCATACAAAATATCTAAATCATCAATCATCCAACATCACAATCATCACTCTCATTTAGTGTACTTCATCATGATATTATGATTTTCACTATGCTACATGGATCAACACGCTGATCCATGGTTTGACATGTTATTATATGGTTCTTTTGCATGCTTTTCTACAACATCTACGTTTTACTACTACAACATGGGATTCTCCAGATTTCTCTCAAGTATGCATCTCTAACTACTTTATGTTACCGAGATTTCTCTCACCAACATAAAGTGGGGAAAATGTAGTCACAAAATCACACACTTACTACTATTATTATACCACCAAGTATGTTGTTTTATATATGGATCTTATGAGAAAAGTATTCACTAATGACCCATCCCCTAGTATTTTGTTAGTTTAGTTTGTTGTTGTCATTGTTTTCTTGCACATTCATCACTTACTTGCATAGTTCTCATCGTCATCTCTTAAGGAGTCTTAGCTATCATTATTCAATTAGTTGGCATATCTAGTCTTTAACTAGGGCACCTCGGAAGGGATTGGGGTACCTCGGCCTCGATCCTCATTTCTAGGTTCCCTAGTCTTAGTTGCACTCGGTTTTCATTTAGATGTTTGATGTCGGTCTTTATGATTTTCCTCCCATTCCCATAGGTTCTAGTTAGGCATGTTGGATCATTAGTTTTAAAATTTGTGCAAGAGATCCATATATAAACACAACATACTTACTATCTTATGGGTGAAATACTTCTACTAAGGGATAGTTATCTATATAAGGTAAGTCACTTCATTTGGGCACTATTCTACATTACACACTACATAGGAAAGGGATGTCTATTCTATTCCATCCACCTTTTTTGCATTCTATCTAGCTATTTCCCACTATCTCTACGTCATTAGTGATAGGGCACCTAGGCACATTATATCACACAAATCACATAGAACTACTTTGGGTATGAGATGTAGTGCAATGATTATTTGTAATACCACATTTGTGGCTATTAAGGATAGCTTGATTCCTTCATATGCATCATTTTTTTTTGATGGTTTTGCTTCTTTGTGGGGTTTTACAGGTGATTATATATTATAGGTTCACAATGATCATCAACAAAGCTAGTGCAAAATCCACACGACAAAAAGGTGATTTATTGCAAATCCTAGATACCAACTCAAACTCGGGTTTTGAGTTATCCCACTGAACCTAATCCTCCCGGAGGTGCCTAGTCTATTCGAGATCTACCCCTGCTAGGCAACTTTTCAAGGTGTGTTTGTTATGAAATACCGTGTTCTACCTGTTCATCATCTTGCTCGGAGTCCTAAATCACTACGAGGTAAGCTCTTTTTAGGTTAGTACTTTTCCCTCCTATTTTAGTTATTTCACTTTATTTAAAATATCAAATAAATTATTCAGTTTACATTTCTATATATTTCTCATTACATTGTTGTACTTATTACATTAATTCTAAAATATCATATTTTAGTTAATAAATCAGATGTAAGAATTATTTTATTAAAATAAAAGTATAAATACATAATTTTTTTGTGCCTCTTTCTTCGCAAGCAATGCAGAGCCATCACGGAGCATGGTATGATCAAGTAGTGACCTTTGAGCTTTGAAGGCTATATTTTAGTTCATTGTTCCATGATGAGGTATACTTTTCTCAACCCATCTCTGGGTATGTGTATATTATGTTCCCACATTTGTAAATTCCATCCCCTATATATATTTTCCCTTTCGCTTTGTGTGTTTGGAAGAAATGACTCCATAAGCCCAATGGATAAGGCACTAGTCCACATAGTGTCTTGATATTTTGGGATTCCTGCATGCTTTTTCCTCATTGTGCTTGATCAAAAACATCTCACTAAGCTAGAGACAAATATTATCATGAGATTTTGTAATGGAAAAATTCAATGTTGAAACATGACAACTATACCCTAGTGTTGAAAATTTTGCTTAGGAGCCCTCTTGAACACCTATCTAGATCAATCTGCCCTCAATGTCATGCCTATCATTGATCCTTGAAAGTCCTCATATTTTTTGTGTGTACTTTCTATTTTTTTGGAAATTTCAAAATATGGTCATTCAATTCCTTCTTGATAGATGCTTCCTTCGAGGGAGAAATCCTCGTTAGGCCTAGAAAGGCTATTTTTAGCCTTTCCAGGATAGGTGTGTGTCCTTTGGGGTAGAGTTGAAAGATCAAATTCATCAAGAAATGGTATTAGTGATATAATAACATATTTCAATAGGTTTAGGAAATTTTGGGGAAGTTTCAGAGATTTAGGAACAAGTTGTGTAACTGTGGTTTTCTAAGGTGCGAAAAGAGTAGCGGTGGAAAAAACACCTAAAATTCAATAGAAAATTCCGGCAACTCTAGGATGATTAAAGAGGAAACCAATATACCATTGGAAATATATTTAAATTCCCTACATGATATAAAAATTAAATTCTATTTAAGACATAGGCGCTTCTTAAGGAAGAGAAATTTGTGTAGACTAAACCTATAGTCCCGAATGGAAAAACAACATTTTTGGAGAAGGACGTAAAATAAAGAAATGAAAACCATCCCATTGATCTAAAAATCATATTGGGAGTCAAATATATATAAATTTTCACCTAAAACAACCTCTTACAAGTCTAAAAATGTTTGTTTCAAGATTCTAGGAGTTAGTCAAATTTACAGTTAGAAGCTTAACACATTTTGGTGTCCCGATTGTCCCAATTTTACGGGAAAGTGGAGATAGTGGGGAAATTAAGGGTGAAATTTTTTTCCCTAGCCCCTATTTGAATCCCTTAGACCCTCATGTGACCTTGGGCCTTCCTGAAAGGTGCTAAATAATAAAAGTTGAAAATTTGGCTAGGTATTTTGCACTATACCCCTTGGGCACATTTTCTATACCAACTGTCTAGGAAATTAAAGATATTTGGGAAGGGAAAAAATGTTCCCCACCCTCAAACCCTTTCTAGATTCAAAATATGATGAGAAATTTCTCCCTCATGTGATAAAAGTGCTTATCTCTCATCTCTTCATCTCCCCAAATCATTTCCCACCACTTGTCTGACCCAACGAGTAGGGAACATTTTATTATCCCAACTATCCTAGGATAATAGGGACACCAAAATGCACCCCATGATAGAGTTGGTTGAAAAATTAAAAAATATATAATTGTTTACTCATTGCTTCTTCTTAGCTCTTCTTCTCGTGAAGTGGAAAGTGTTACCGAGAATGTTGCAAAAACATCTAGAAACATGAAAAATGTCTAGAAACCATGTCAAAATACTTTTGGGAATTTGTATACACTGAAATTTAACAAAATCATAACTTCCAATCTAGTGAATGAAATCGTGTGAAATTTTATTTGTTTCTTCTCATTCCTAGAGCCTTCACAAACATTATAGGAGAAAACAACGATGCTTTGAGTAATTAATGGTATTAAATCCTAGTTTTATGACCTAGAATCTACTTTTTCATTTTCTAGGCATTTTGGTGGGCGGCCCAGAGCTAAAGATCGGAGCAGAGATCATAATGAGGAACCTAATCTCCCAAGGTGGAAAAATGTAGTTTCTAAAAATAGTAATTATTATGCATAATCAATTTTGAAAAATAGTGAGTCCCCTCAAAACAATGCACTCTGAAAACATTGAAAAACCATAAACTAATAATTCTTTCAAAAAATAGCAAAAAAGCATAAACAACAAAAAAGAAAAACAATTGCCTAAAAATAGAAAGTTTCTAACAATGGTAAAGCATTGTCAATGGAGCTGAATTGAGTATGCAAGATGATAAAGAAGTTCGATTTCAAAAACAAAGTGAGATTTCCGAAAGAACAAGTCATGATTCCACTTGCTAAAAATAGAAAGTATCCACTTTGAGTGTAGAAAGTTATAGTAGGCTCCATTTTCAGTCAACTCACTACTTTTTGAGATCTTAACAGGGTTGTATGATGATTTCATAGCATAAAAATGTTATTTTATCCTTCACAGAGGTTTTGAGGCATCATTCTAATCAAGCTTGTGTTCAAGAGCAAGAAAAAACATCACAAGGCACAACGTGTAATATCCAAGGATATTTTTCCTTTAAAATAGATTAAAAAAGAATTAAGATCCATTTTAGTTCAAATTAAACAACTCATTAAGTAGGTTTGAGCCATCCACACCTCCCCGGTGAGTTGGCTAAATGAGCTCAATGAGCTAAGTAAACCAAGGTGAGTTGGGAGAGTTGGCCAAAGTGAGTTCAGATGTTTGAGTGAGATCACTATGTTATTTAAGGTAAGTTGAATAAAGTAAAGAATTTCATGAATTATATAACAAGCATGATGAGAGGGTAATTAATAAATAACATAAAGTAATCGCATATTCCAGGAGAGATCGTAAACAAAAAAATCTCATTGAAGATCTCACAGAACATCACAAGTCAAACAAGATTGATTCATTTCAACACCTTTTCTCTAAGGGCATCTTGGCATTTATTCCCTAATGGAAAATCTTCCCTATGATGATCAAGAGTTGGTTCTAAAAAGGCTCTTGAAAGTACTCTAGTGACTGACATTGTGTTAACTCCTAAAGATCCATTTCCATGGATTCAAGAAATGCTCGAAAGTGGGCCAAGGACAATGCAACTTGCTATCATGCCCGATCAGCGAGGAAATCTCGTGAACACTTGAAGCCCAAGTGAAGAAAAAAATTCACAAAAAACATCTCGCTTCTTCAGTGGCATTTGAGGTAACCAATATGTTGAAGTTGCTAGGCCTAATATTGAAAATCCTATTGAAGACATGACTCTGTCAGACTATGAGTTGACCCACATTTCATTAGGTCAAGATTCTCATAAGGGTGACTCTTATCTTTTCAAGGAATCCACTTTATGCGTCCTTGTTTGGAATGAAGAATACAAGAAAATAGTTATGCAACTAGAAGAATGGGTAAAATATTTCAGTACCTACATCCAACCATTATTGGAATATGACTCAAGGAGTTCTCTTCCTGAGAATATATTCATCCAATCCGTAGTGTTGATCTTGAGGCAATCAAGAAACACAACATTACATAATGTAATGGAAGCATAATGAGAAGTGGGTTGAGAAAATCATCAAGCAAAACAAGGCATTGTTTCTAGAAGTCATCTCTCTCATTATGTGCATCCTTGAAAATTTATCAAAATTCAAGAAAGAACAGGAGTTTCTAGAACCTACTTAAACCCAATGTTAATTCACATTTTAATTTTTAAGAATAACATATGAACCATTGACCACAATGTCGAGAATAACTATAGATAATATCACACAAGTACTAATAGGTATATTGATAAAAAATACTATTCATTTAGAAAATGCAGTTCTTAGAGCACCATCATTTGACAATTTAATTTGAATTCAATTGATATGAAACAATGGACTAGAATTTAAACGTGCAATTTTATTTTAAGGATGTGTAAATCAAGGAAGAAATGGTCTAATAGAATGTGGACGGAGAATATCCTCTAATAAAGACAATCAATATCTCCCCTAAGACGCAAAATATGCCAAGGGTGATGTACATTTTTATTTGTAAATTTTAAATGTCTGTTAATAATACTATATCATATATGTCATATCAAAAAGGGTTAATGGATATGAACTTAAAAATATTAAATAATTGAAAATGTGAGTATATTTTGATAACAATTCATAACATGTCTATTTATCTTCATGTCTAATAAAATATTTGGTTTTCATTTATTTAGATATTATTAAAATCTCTATCTCCCCATCTAATGTCTTTTCACACTAAATCTAACATAGTTTAATGTCTAGTCATTTAAAATTTCACTCAAAATTAAGTGTTCTTAATATATTTTAATTATTAAAAAACTCGCATACACAAGTAGCTCTAATGCCACTAAAATTATGTTGTGTTAAAAATGGATTATTTTATTAATAAATACATGGTTTGTAATGTTGGATTTGTGTATAATCAAGGACTTATTTAACAATTGGAATCTCAAAAAAATAACCAACATTCACACAAAAATGTCAACAAAATTGCTATGTTAATGTAACCTTAAGTTGATTCAGCAAAATCACCCTTATGTTTCTATAATATTACTTTTTGAAATTTATTTTGGTTATTTTATTTTTTAATAAATAATGCCCCTAAATTATTATGTGGGAGCTTCAAGGTCGATAAATAATATTGCATCAATAAAAAAATATTAGAGTAACAATAACTTGTGTTTATGAATTTTATGTGTTTGGAATGCTTGAGGCAATATCAAATTACATCAATAGGTATCTGTAACTTATAGATGAGCTAGAGAAACCTCTGTCTATCCTCCATAGTATTGGTATGGCATCTATGTCACCGTGTGAGATCCCACTCTATCTATCAATTCCATGTAGGCATCCATATCCATCTTGCATCTGCGCACGCCAACCCACCTCCTAGAAAACTATCTCGCCTAGCCCACTCTACTCATGGACCCCCAAATGGCCTAAAAATGCTATATGATCATATTCCCATACATGCAATAATTTAGTAGCTCCTATCCCACCTCTGATCTCATCCTAAGTAAATCTATATAAATATCTATACATTTGGGCTAACACACATCATGCCCATGCATATATAGTAGTATCCTCCTCTATCCAAGTGGCATATATCATGCATCTTATACAATATGCCCACATCACCTCCCTCTATTATTATAGATGAAGAAATAATCATGGCTATGAATTTCCACAAGCACGAACCCCAAACCTCAAAATAAAATCCAAATTTATATGGATGTTGGCATGTACTCGAGTCCCCACAAAATACCATCTAGTAGATCATATATATCTCTACATATTCTCTAACGGAATGACCTGTAATCTCTCCCTAATAAATGTCAATCAAAATATATGATATACATCCTCCAATGCAACTATCATGTCACCCATAAGCAACCAAAATGTACATGTATCCACACGTGATTGCTAACATAAGGCTATCAACATAGGCATATTATGGGTCATGTCCCCATCCTCACTTTGTGCCGTAGGACGACACATCCATAAAATCCCAATCATCTTCTCGAAAACCTAATCCAAGCAAAGTACTCAAGTGACAACCCCATGAAAGTCCGTCTGTCAGTGCATGCTACTATGGTAGTCGCCACCATCTCAAAATATATAGGATATGTTACTCTCACTTGCGCATCCTTACACACTCGTAGCTTGCCATCAATCTCACGTAAAAGACAAATGAAGTTACTAATAATTTTTTCACCTTCTAATTTATAGTTAATTTTACCTACCCATTTTTACTATAGTCATTATTTCATGATCATTACCTCAACTAATACACACCACATTATTTTTTCCATATCTCGAGTTTTTTTACTTCGATTTACACCAATTTTGCAATGTTCTTTTCAAAATTTTGCCAACCATCTTATTATACACACTACGTAAGCATTATCCCACCCCAACATTATATTGCATCCAATTTATTTACATTTTGAAGATATTTATCACATATTATCTATCTCGTGCTTAATTTTGGCTCATCATCACTTCCACTTTTTCTGAAAGGGGGGAATTCAATTGGGGTCATCTTATAATTCCCCTTACACTATTAATTAACCATTCAACACTACCATTTCTTCATTTTCAAACCAATCCACCATGCAACATTTCACCATCAATTCCCCCTAATGACCTAGCCTTGGGACAACAAACATGCAATTTCCCTATGTAACATTTCACCACTTCCACTTAATGACCAAACTTGAGGGAAGCAAACATAAAATATTTTCATGTGATCAGTCATCAATTTCAAATTGATTCCCCCTAATGACATAACCTAGGGAAACAAGCGTAAAATATCTTTATGAGTAACTAATCACCAATCCATTAAAGCGTTTTAGTCTCTAACAATAAAAATCATACAATTCAATTGATATAATACAACACAATCAGCCTCCTAGATGACAAAACTTGAGGATTACATTCTGTCACTTTCCCATATGACCTAACATGGGAAATTATTCTATATTTTCTATTTGCTTCAAGATTAACTAACTTGGAAGCCATCATACATAATGCACTTTCTTCTAGATGACCTAAATTTGAAGCCATCACATTTTGGAGATAGTCGTGGATTGGGGGAAAGAGTTCCTTTCTATACCACTACTATATGGGTCAACTATTTGATCAAAATATTTAGATCCAAAACTACTGAAAGTTTGATCTCGAGTTCGTCTAGAATAGATAGATATTGAGGATGTTGTTAAAGGTTGGAGAATAACACACCTTTCTCCCTACACTGTTCATCTAACGACAAGACGTCCAAATCCTCCGATTTATTTTTCATATACACACAAATCGAGCCAAGAATTGATCACTCCTTACCCCATCATATTGTCATCATATAACATTAAAAATCATCAATCATCCAACATCAAAACCATCACTCTTATTTAGTGTACTTTATCACGATATTATGATTTTCACTATCTTTACATGGATCAACAAGTTGATCCATGGTTTGACACGTTATATGGTTCTTTTGGCTTAATTTTCTACCACATTTGCACTTTCTAGTAAAACATAGGATTATCCCGATTTCTCTCAAGTATGTGTCTCTAACTACTTGATGTTACCAATGTTTTTCTCACCAACATGAAGTTGGGGAAAATGTAGTCACAAAATCACACACTTACTAGTACTATTATACCACCAACTATGTTGTTTTATATATGGATCTTATATGAGAAATTTATTCACTAATGACCCATCCCCTAGTCTGTTTGTTAGTTTAGTTGGTCATTTTCATTGTTTGTCTTGCACATTCGTCACTTAATTACACAGCTTTTGGTTGTCTCTCAAGGAGTCTTAGCTATCGTTATTCACTCAATTTCTATCTCTAGTCATTAACTAGGGCACCTCAAAAGGGATTAGGGTGCTTCGATCCTAACTTATAGGTTCCCTAGTCTCGATTGCACTTAGTTTTAATTTAGATGTTTAAAGTCGGTATTTATGATTTTCCCTCCCATTCCCCTAGGTACTAGTTGACATGTTAGGTCATTAGTGTCAAAATTTGAGCAAGAGATCCATATATAAACACAACATACTTACTATCTTATGGGTGGACTATTTATACTAAGGGCTAGTTATCTATATATAAGGTAAGGGACTGCATTTGGGCACTATTCTACATCACACATTGCATAGGAAAGTGAATTCTATTCTATTCCATCCAATTTTTTTGCATTTTATCTAGTTATTTCCCACTATCTCTCGCATCATTAGCACTAGGGCACCCTAGGCACATTATTGCACACACAACACATAGACCTATATTGGGTATGAGATGTAGTGCAATGATTATTTGTAATACCACCTTTGTGGCTATTAAGGACATCCCGACCCATTCATATGCATCTTTATTTTTATGGATTTGATTCTTTGTGTGGGTTTTTAAAGGTGATTATTCATTATAGGTTCACGATGTCATAAGCGAAGCTAATGTACTATCCACACAACAAAATGTGAGCTATTGTAAATCCCTAGAGACCAACTCAAACTCAAGTTTCGAGCTATCCCGCACCTAATCCTCCCACAGATTCCCTAGTCTTGTCGTATCTACCATTGCTGCATCTTTTCAAGGTGTGATGTAACACTCTGTTCCACTTGTTCATCATCCCACTCGAGTCCTAGATCACCGCGAGGCAAGATCTTTTCAGGTTAGTAAATTTTCCCTCCTATTTGAGTTATTTCACTTTATTTAACATATCAAATAAATTATTTAGCATTTACATTTTTGTATATTTTATTCATTACATTGTTGTACTTCTTAAATTAATTCTAAAATATCATAATTTAGTTAATCAAACGGATGTAAGAATGATTTTAGCACAATAAAATTATAAAGACATAATTATTTTGTGCCTCTTTCTTCTCAAGCCATGCAAAGCCATCAGAGGAGCATGGTATGATTAGGTAGTGACTTTCGAGCTTTGAAGCGTAGATTTTAGTTCATTGTTCCATGATGAGGTATACTTTTATCAACGTGTCTCTTAGCATATGTATACTATTTTCCATCGCTTCGTAAATTCCCTCCCTTATATATATTTTCCCTTTCGGTTGTGGATGTTTCCTAATTTTGGTGTGTTTCCCTTTGCATCGGTGTGTTTGTGCTTGTTTGGAAGAAATGACTCCATAATCCCAATGGATCAAACACTAGTCCACGCAGTGTCTTGAGATTTTGGGATTCCTGCATACTCTATCCTCACCGTGCTCGATAAAAATATATCACTAAGCTAGAGACAAATATTATCATGAGAATTTAGCAATGGAAAAATTCAATGTTTAAACATGATAACTATACCATGGTGTTGAAAATTTTTCTTAGGATCCATCATGAACACCTATACACATCAATCTGCGCCTCAATGTCATGCATATCCTTGATCCTTGAAAGTCCTCATATGTTTTGTGTGTACTTCCTATTTTTTTGGAAATTTCAAAATAGGATCATTCAATTCATTTAGTACGGTGCTTTTGAGGAAAAATCCTCATGTAGGCTTAGAAAGGTTAATATTTAAATCCTTTTCAGGATAGTGTGTGTCCTTTGGGAAAGAGTTAAAAGATAAAATTCATCAAGAAATGGTATTAAAGAGCTAATAACATATTACAATAGGTTTAGGAAATTTTGGGGAAGTTTCAGAGATTTAGGAACAAGTTGTGCAAGTATTGTTTTCTAAGGTGCGAAAGAGTAAGCAGTGGGAAAAAACACCTAAAGTTCAATAAAAATTCTGGGATTTCCAGGGATGAGTCAAGAGGAAACAAAGATACCATTTGAAATATATTTCAATTCCCTACATGATATAAAAATTAAATTCTATTTAAGGCATAGGTGCTTCTCAGGGAAGATAAATTTGTGTAGACTAAACTTATAGTCCCGAATGAAAAAACAACATTTTTAGAGAAGAACGTAAAATAAAGTAATGAATACCATCCCATTGATCTAAAAATTGTCTTGGGAGTTAAATTGATATAAAATTTCACCTAAAATGACCTCTTACAAGTCCATAAATGTTTGTTTCAAGATTTTGGGAGTTAGTCAAATTTATGCTTAGAAGCTTAACACATTTTAGTGTCCTGATTGTCCCAATTTTCTAGGAAAGTGGAGATAGTTGGGAAATTAGGGGATGAAATAATGTTCCCTACCCCCTATTTGAATCCCTTAGAGCCTCATGTGACTTTTGGCTTTCCTGATAGGTGTTAAATGATAAAAGTTGAAAAATTGGTAGGTATTTTGCACTATACCCCTTGTGCACATTTTCGATACCAAATGTCTAGGAAATTCAAGATATTTGGGAAGGTAAAATGTGTGCCACCCTTAGTGCCTTTCTAGATTCAAAATATGATCAGAACTTTCTCCCTCATGTTCTAAAAGTGCTTATCTCTCATCTCTTCATCTCCTTGAATCATTTCCCACCACTTGTCTAACCCAACGAGTAAGGAACATTTTACTATCCCAAGATAATAGGGAAATTAGGGACACAAAAATGCACCCCCTTGACTAATTTGGTTGAAAAATAAAATATAATCTAATTGTTTACACATTTCTTCTTCTTACCTCTTCTTCCCATGAAGTGGAAAGTGCTACTGGAATGTTGCAAAACATATAGAAACCTAAAAAATGTATAGAAACCATGTCAAAATACTTTTGGGAATCCATATGCACCAAAATTTAACAAAATCATACCTTTCAATCCAAAGTGAATGAAATTGTGTGAAATTTTCTCGCTTTCTTCTCGTTCCAGAGCCTTCACAAACATTATAACAGAAAAACAAATGATGCTTGAGTAATTAATGTTATTAAACCCTAGCATCTACTTTTTCATTTTTGGGCATTCCAATGGGTAGACTCGAGATAAAGTTTAGAGCATGAGATCATAACAAGAAACCTAATCAATTCTAAGGTGGAAAAATGTAGTTTATAAAAATTGTAAGTATTATGCATACTCAATTTTTAAAAATAGTAAATTACTAAAAATAGTAAGTCCCCTCAAAATAGTGTACTCTGAAAATATTGAAAACCATAAATTAGGAAGTCTTTCCAAAAATAGAACAAAAACATACAAAAACAAAAATCATAAAATAACCGCCTAAAATAGAAAGTTTCTAACAATGGTAAATAATTTTCAATGGAGCTGAATTGTGTATGCAAGATGATAAAGAATTTTAGATTTGAAAAACAAGATCAAATTTCCCAAAATAACAAGTCATGATTCCACTTACTAAAAATAGAAAGTCTCCATTTTGAGTGTAGAAAGTTGCATTAGGCTCCATTTTCAGTCATCTCACTACTTTTTGACATCTTCATAGGGTTGTATGATGATTTCATGGCACATAAAGGTTATTTCATCCTTCACAGAGGTTTTGAGGCATCATTATGATCAAAGTTGTGTTCAAGAGCGAGAAAAAACATCACAAGGTGCAATGGGTAATATCCAGGGATATTGTGCATTTAGAATAGATTCAAAAAGAGTTAAATATCCATTGTAATTCAAATCAAACAACTCATCAAGTAGTTTTGAGCCATCCACACCTCCTCGGTGAGCTGGCTAAATGAGCTCAATGAGCTAAGTAAACCAAGGTGAGTCGGGAGAGTTGGCCAAAGTGAGTTCAGATGTTTGAGTGAGATCAGTGTGTTATTTAAGGTAAGTTGAATAAATTAGATCATTTCATGAATTATATAACAAGCATGACAAGAGGGTAATTAATAAAGAACATAAAGTAATCACATATTCCATGAGAGCTCGTAAACAAGAAAAGCTCATTGAAGATCTCACATAACATCACAAGTCAAACAAGATCCATTCATTTTAACATCTTTTCTCTAAGGGCATCTAGGAATTTATTCCCTAATGGAAAATCTTCCCTATGATGATCAAGAGCTGGTTGTTAAAAAGGCTTCCAAAAGTACTTTGGTGGCTGAAATTGTGTTAACTCCTGAAGATCCATTTCCATGGATTCAATAAATACTCGAAAGTGGGCCAAGGACAATACAACTTGTTATCATGCCTAGTCGTGACGAAATATCAAGAACACTGAATCCCAAGTGAAGAAAAAAATGCACAAAAAAAATCTCACTTCTTTAGTGGCATCTCAGGTAACCAATATGTTCAAGTTAGGCCTAATATTAAAAATCCTATTAAGGACATGACTCTGTCGGACAATGTGTTTACCCACATTTCATTAGGTCAAGCTTCTCATGAAGGTAAATCTCATCTTTTTAAGGAATCCAAATTCTACCTCCTTTTTCAAAATGAATAATATAAGAAAATAGTTGTGCAACCGGAAGAACAATTGTGTAATTGGAAGAATGGGTAAAATATTTCATTACCATTCTTGGAATATGAATCAGCAGGTTCTCTTCCTAGAGAAGATATTCATATAATCCATAGTGTTGATCCTAAGGCAATAAAGAAACACAACATTACATAATGCAATGGAAGGATAACGAGTAGTTGGTTGAGAAAATCATCGAGAAAAATAAGGCATTATTTCTAGAAGTCATCTCTCTCATCATGTACATCCTTGAAAATTTGTCAAAATTCAAGAAAGTAAAGGAGTTCGCAAAAGAGGTCAATCATTTTGATGATATATTCTCACTGGCGTATGAGATGATATCCTTCAAATCTCACACCCTTGTGAGTAAGAACGTGTTTGCATCCACTACATAGAACTTGTAGTAAGTTTGGATGCATGTCATTGATATGAAACATGCAATGCTCAATAATGCCATATCCAAGTTGGAATCTTGTGGAAAACATGCTTCTGAGATATTGAATGATTTCTAAAACTATTTTCAGAGATTTGAGTTTCTACCTCTCACTTAGGATTCATCATTGGAAGAACTCGTTGTCTCCTTCCAAGAGTTAGTAAAGAAAGAGGTAGGTGAATCTCTTTCCTTCAACAAAGATAAATTCGATTCCCCTGACCCATATTAGAATTTTCATTACTAAAATTAAAATGGATCATGAAATATGGATCAGTTAGTGTAAGATGATCAGTTATATCCCCAAAGCATGAACCAAGGAATTTGGTTTCGTTTGCATTCCAGAGGCACATAAGTTGGCACATGCATTAGCTCGACCGATAAAGAATTCAAGGAACATGAGCCCATTATAGAAACTTATCATCATGGATCATGAACCAATAATGTTATTCATCAGTAGAGATCTTCTTAATCAAATGTAATTTTTTACCCCTTATCTCTTTCTTTCTTTCCTTCTCTCCCCTTTTTAATTCTTCATTGAGCATAATCATTGTATTTCGTCTCATTCACTTAAGTGACTTTATAAAGTTGAATTGTAAAAGTCCCTTTAATTTATAAAAAGGGAACTTATTTCTCATGTCCTAGGAAGATGTAAAGTCACAAGTTGAATGAGAACATGAAGAGTCATGTGGGGGTAGGTGAAAGGTCAATTCACATTGCTATAAATTGGGATGGCTTCTCCATTCCCAAAGATGATAAAAATTAGTTCTTTACAACAATAGTGGATTGTGATTTTGGTGTTTTTCTTTGTATCACCAACACATGAAATAAATCTACATTTATTCCATTCCCATTTTCATATGTATTTCTCTATTTTCTCTCTTATATTGCTTTTTGTAAGCATAGTATAAAAGGAGCTTTTTATCTTTGATAAATGGACATTAGAGAACTGTGTGTCCATGTGGGTATTGTTTGTCTCACTAGATAGCTTCATTGTTTCTTTCCTCTATATTGAATGTTAAACTATTCTGGTTATTGGCTATGAATTTTTCTTGTGCCTACTCACAAAAATAACCTTCCTTTTCCTAATTTCTCTCCTTCACCCCTCATCGCTGAAATTTCCTCCTATAACCCATATAAGAAATTTTTCATAGGTTCAATGGAGTATTCCTTTGTGATCCCTGACCCATTTGGCCAACCCACAACATTTAGATAGGAGTAGATTAGTTTACATTCAATAATGGGAGATGCACCATTCAATGCAGAGGGGCATAGCCCCATGAGAATTGGTGGAAACACCTAATTTTCCATATCAAAAATTTTCTCACCAACAATGATCTTGGACTGACATGTCCTCCAACTTTGATTTAAAATTTATATATATATATATATATATTTGTCTTTTAATATCTATTAGAGATGGCATTTATTAGATAAATCATCTATAAAACACTATGTTAGTTAGTAAACACTACATCATTTATTAACTTGGAACTCATAAGGAAATTTACTAGAGCCCTGACTTCATACACTTACAGAGGGCAACCAAATCTCCCTAAGTAATAACACATCTAAATTCATTATACAAGTGAACACATCAGGTTTAAAGTATCCAACCAGGTCAAGATAGCCATATCTCTCTTCCAAAAGCACTCTAACATCCCCTCTCTAAGTATTTTAGTAGGATTCAAAGAAAAAATCATTTTCAAATATGTTGAAAACTCTAATTGATTTATATAGATATCACATGATAGGTGGAGAAAAACTTGGATTTTGAGGTCTCTTCGAGTAGTGCTAACATCGGGGTGCATAGGGTTCCCATAACCCTTATAATGTTTGTTTTGCATGAATTTTCATCCATGGATAGGGTTTGAGATGATGATCAAATAATTAAAAGAACTTTGTAATATGATTACAAATTAGGGTTTGACAATGACATAGTATTTCAAGAAACTAAGTGTGTGCATAAGTTATAGAGCCTAGATCCAAAAAGGTTCAAAATCATAGGGAAGGTGCAGAACCATACACTATGACCTTGGAATTTTTGTACAACCCTGCTCAAGGTGTATTTACAATCACAATTACAATTGTAAATTTCATTCAAAGTTAGATCACCCATTTCCAACAATGTATAATTCCACAACTTCCTATATCTATAACAAGCTAAGTGCATTCATTCCTTTGGGCTTTCAAGTCCACATATTTTTTTACACATCTGTTAGTATCTAGTATAAAAGTGTTATTCTAATTGTAGTAATTAATGTTAGAAGTTAATTAATAATAATATCTACATGTTTCTAACCCTTACATCCATTAAGTGTTCTAAGTCATTATAACCAATTAGGTTTCATGTTAAATCTAATTAGGTTTTAGAAAATGGGAACATAAATTTGATAGGCATCTTACATGAATAAAATCTATTTATATTAATAATAAGAATTATTTATAGGCTTTAAGTGTTTGGCATGCTTGATAAAAAAATGAATCACTTTAGTAGGTACTTAGTAACTTATCGATGCTTTGGAACTCATGAGAAGTTGAAATGCATCATCCTTAGTATCAAACATTTGAAAAATATGGTGTAAAGCTCTAACTCATGATGGAAATCTAAAAATGTTATCGTACATCGCATGCCATGTGAAAACTTACATACTTACTCTAGAAAACCTCATGATGAGATCCATCTTTCCATAACCTATCTTGTAAGCACAATAATTTTTCTTTTCGAGAAAATATTGGGAAAAATCCTATAGGGAACTAGGCCATATTCCTCAATTTACATGTATTCATCAAATCATGAAGTGAATTACCAAATTAAAACATTACACCAAGTAAGGCTTTTGCGTCTAACTATAAAAATGCATTTTAGCCACCTAGAGACATCAAATTTAGATGTTATTTGAATAACTAAATGTATAGGGTTTGTATTATAGTTAAATTCTTGTGATAGTATCACACATATATGAGAGATTCCTCATTAGTTAGGGAATATTAAAAGGCTCAATGGGAGAGAAAAATCTCAAAAATGAAAGATAAAGGCTTAAGAAATGACTTAATGAGGAAAATAGTGTTTCTTATGAAGATGGATTGAAATGAAAGGTCGGTGTTTGGATCATTAAGCTTTAGATATTGTGTTAGCTAGATAGGTTAGTTACTTCAATAGTTAGATGTTTTTAGAAATAAATTTTTTTCTCTAGGAAGTCAAAAAACTACAAGTAATGATTTTCTTTAGATTCGTCGAATATGAGTAGAGGTGTAAGAGTGAAACGAATCCATGAGTGGAATGTTATTGCATGTTTTTGTTTACAAGTATTGGTTTAGTAATTTCCCTATTAAAGGAAAACATGATTTTTGTTGTGTATAAAAGTTGTATACTCTAATGATTCATCTAAAATGGGGAAGTGAAGAGATCTGTTGTTAAGAGAGTCCATTCAAAATATCTTATTGGCAGATAATAAAAGGTGTAGAGGATTTCATAATTTTTAAATGAGTGTAATGTTAGAACCTACTTAAACCCAATGTTAATTCACATTTTAATTGTTCAAGAAGAACATATGAACCATTGACCACAGTCGAGAATAACTATAGATAATATCACACAAGTACTAATAGGTATATTGAGAAAAAATACTATTCATTTGGAAAATACAAGTCTTGGAGCACCATCATTTGAAAATTTAAGGTGAATTCAATTGATATGAAACAATAAACTAGAAGTTAAACCTGCAATTGTACTTTAAGGATGTGTAAATCAAGGAAGAAATGGTTTAAGAGAATGTGGAGGGAGAATATCTTCTAATAAAGACAATCAGTAGCTCCCTTAAGACACAAAATATGCCAAGGGTGACGTACATTTTTATTTGTAAATTTTAAATGTCCATTAATAATACTATATCATATATGTCATATCAAAGAGGGTTAATGGATATGAACTTAAAAGATTAAATAATTGAAAATGTGAGTATATTTTGATAACAATTCATAACAAGTCTATTTATCTTCATGTCTAATAAAATATTTGGTTTTCATTTATGTAGATATTATTAAAATCTCTATCTCTCCATCTAATGTCTTTTCACACTAAATCTAACATAGTTTAATGTCTAATCAATTAAAATTTCACTAAAAATTAAAATTGTTCTTAATATATTCTAGGAAGATGAGTTTAAAAAAATCGCACACCCAATATCTCTAATGCCATAAAAATTATGTTGTTTTAAAAATGGGTTATTTTATTAATAAATAAATGGTTTGTAATGTTGGATTTGTGTATAATACTTATTTAAAAATTGTAATCTAAAAAAGAAACCAACATTCAAACAACAATGTCAACAAAATTGTTATGTTAATGTAACCTTAAGTTGATTCACCAAAATCACCCTTATGTTTCTACAATCTTACTTCTTCAAGGTCTATAGAAAATATTGCATCAATAAAAAATATTAGAGTAACAATAACTCGTGTTTATGAGTTTTTCGTGTTTAGAATGCTGAGGCAATATCAAATTACATCATAGGTATGTGGTAACTTATGGATGCCGAGGATCTCGTTAGAAGAAAATGTCCCCTCTTTCCTAGTGATGCAAGATTTGAAAAATATGATGTAAAAAAATAATTCATAATGGAGCTCTAAAGCATTCTATAGTTCTCCCATGCCATCTAAAAAATTTCACCGAGATTCTAGAAAGATTCATGATGAGACCCTTCTTTTCATAATCTTCCTCATAAAGCACAATTTTCAAGAAATTCCAAAAGATGCTAGCTAGGTACGTAGTTGCATCGACACTTGGAAATTTTGGAGATGTTATTCATGCAATGTGAACACCGAACGGTATATGTTATTTGTTTTAGAGGTATAATTATTACTTTTGTAGTAGATGGTGATTAGGGGTGTGATTGATTTCGTAAGTGTAGAAATATAGATGGGCCACTTAATGTGAAGGTTGTTTTTACTTTTCAAACTTGTTAACCATTTTCAATAGTTAATTTATCTTAAAGTTGATGTTGTATGTATTTTATTCGGGTTTATTGTGTTAATTGTGCATCGGTTGTTCGGTTGGTGTTTTGTTGGAAAATTATTTATTGTACAGTTGATAATGTGTGTGATTGATAGTTGTAGTGTAGGAATTGAGTTGAAACATTAGATTGAAATTTTGTATGTGTACATTTATTTCTGTTACAACTTTGTACATTTAAAGTTTCATATCATATTTCACAACATCTAATAAATGTAGATCTGCGTGCACACAATGAGACATGTATACATTTGCATTTTTTATATCATGAATAGTAGCCTTTAGTGGGATTTTTTAGCTTGAATAAACATGATTACATTTGATACCCCTTGAGCAGCAATGTCGCTTTGGATAGAATAAGTGTTTAGTATAGTAGTAGCGAGGTGCTATCAAAGCAGGGTAGCTTTTACGATAGGCTGAGTGATAGTAGTCTTGCTTCCTCCTTTCTTCTTGCTCGAAGTGTTGTTACGTACACCATTTTTGAGTATCTCTTGAATGAAAAAGTAGGTGAAATATGCAGATTTGCAAGCGAGGGAAGTCTGGAGAAATCTGTGAATGTCAGACCCTGCCTTTCAGTGGTTCCAATGTCGACGGTTTCTCTGTGTAAAGTAAGTCCCTGCGACTTGTGGATAGTTAATCCCCAGGCCATTTTAATTGGCAATTATCTTCGATTCCCTCTCGAAATAGGGGGTGTGGGAATATGTAACGGGTTGGTGGGATCCCAACATGGGCCATTGTATCTATCAAATTTGACAACAACAAATAAAGGTAATGCTTGGTGGTTGCATTGATGCGTCGTAGACAATGTCGGTGATTGTTCCTGTGGCACCATTCACGAGGCCTGCGTCAACCCATAGATTTGCAATAAGCATGATTTTTTGTTGTTTGCACAATAGAACTTTGTGTTCCAACTGATCATCATCAGGATTTCCTGGTCTAGTTCACTTGTTACTTTCAACAATGGATTGGGCGATCGGAACGTTCAATGCCTTCAACATTTGTAGGTTGTGGGAGTCGACTTGATCATTTTTTGCAAACAAATGTGGTGCATCCTTAAAAATTTTGAGCTCTTGCTGAGTTAGGTATGTGTCTGTGCGAGACATTAAGATTTCCCAATCCTCAATTAGAGGGGTTGAATCTCGCATGTGGAGCAGTAAATTCCGGAATGAAACTTGTGCATTGGTTGTTCCTTGTTGCCGAAATATTGTTTGCAATGTAATGGAAGTCTCAAATCCCTTCCAAAGGGTTGCTCCGTAGGAATTACTTGCATAAAGAGGACTAAATCGATGGTAATTGGCCGAGGTCGCGAGGAGGATGACTGATCTGTTTCCAAATTCAGATGTTCTTGAGTGTGGGAAAGCTTCATGGAGCCTACTGTCAATTTTGCTTAGTAACTTTGGGCTGATGAAACTCATTTCATCAATAAGAACATATTCTATATGTTTCAGCTGACTCTTGAAAAGACGATAATGCAGTACCTTCAAGGGGTTTGAGTTCTTTGATTGGAATTCATAGGGCTGCGTGGATTGTGGATGCAGAGATGTTGAATGTTGAAACACCGGTAGGGGCGAGCACAAGTAGAGGTGAGGGATATGTGGTTGGTGATGTGAATAAATTGTGGATTTTATTTATTAGAAATGATTTTCCTGTGCCAGCCGTTCCTTGAATTATGAATCTTAGTGGAGGTAGAAGGGTTTTGTTTGTTGAATGGTGTAGTATGGTATCAAGAGCTGTTTGTTGTTCTAGAGACAAAGGAAGTGTGGAAGATGGTGGTGTGGCCTGTATGTTGTTGTTAATTATGTTTGCCTTCTCTCTTTCAATGAATGATGAACTAGTTATCTGTAATTCATGTGGAACGTCATGTATGTTCCAATTATGTTGTACGTCAAAATCTCGTTTCCCCAACATGTCAAGACTGTCTAGACCCGTGTTGTTTCCTGGGTGAAGTTGTGCGAAGACCTGCCATTCTTGCAATGGTTCGTGTTGAATACTGCATTCGGGCTCATGAGTCTGAACTAACATCCGTAACAGGTCCTGTGTCTGCGGTTGTGCGTAAAACATGCCACGGTTTGTAGTTGTGCTTAAACATGTCCCAAGTGCCGTTGATGTCATGTGGGGTTGCTCCAAATTCTGACGCAATATTTCTGAAAGGCTTGTATAAAAGGAGTTCTGACCAACAGAAAAGGTCATATGACGTTGAATCCTGAGCTGGGACATCCACAAATCTCGGGTGGACCCGAACAATTGCGTGTATCGTTCACTTTTTCCATTTATCACCTTTACGATTCTTGTTGTAGCTCCAACCTCGAGCAACTTGAATAAGTGGTAGGTGTTCCATGATTGTTGGACGAACTTTATATGCATCCAAGAAAGCGGATGTTTGTTCTGCATCAGCGTCACTTTCAACGACACGTCTCAAATTTTTTTCCAACATTTAATGATACAAATGGATGACTGCACATAACAAGTGGCATTTTTTGCAACATGTGGCATGTTTCTTGTGTGCTTATTTCATGTTCGACAATGCTTTCTGTTAGCATTTTACGGATCGCGATATGTGCTGGAGAATCTGCATCTGCGTCTCTTGAAAATATGGATAACATTTGGTGATATGTTTCTGAGCGTTGCTTGGCTTTCGAAGCATATTTTGCAATATACTCAAGAACAACATGGCGGAAAAGTACCGGTTGGCAATCGACATTTGCTCTCCATATGTATATCATAGTTCGATTGTGGATGTTCAATCTGTCATCATTTCTGGAAGGGAGGTACTTAATTTTCCCATCACTTTCAATGTGTAAGGAAGAAGTAGGTTACGCGCCCAGGGGGCATTGTACCTGCACTGGAGCTGTGATTGCTTTCTACGCAGGCATGTCTGTTTTGAACATTTAGTGTGGCACTGAACTTGATTAAGCAGTTCTTTAAGGTCTGAATTTGGGGAGGAGGATAGAATTTTTGTTGTATCTAGCAAGCAAGGGTCATCTAGGAGTGACCTGGGAACAAAATCCAAGCGGTTGCATGCTGGTCGAGGGTTCCAGGCAGACACGAACTTATCAAAGTATTGTTTTGTGGCCTTAGTAACTGTTGTATCCTCCCAATCCATTTTGTCAACTTTGGGCACATTCTCGAGCCACAATAAACCGTGGACATGTGCGGAGCCTCTATGTTGCCATTCATACTTGCGAGACAAGGGAACATAAATATTAGCTATGTAGTTTGGAAATAACTTTGAAATAAGTAGATTTGATTACATGTACCAAAAGTCTACTGCTCCAAGTTCCTTCTGCAATATTTCTTCGTGAAATATTGTGAATCTGTGATGTAGGTATGCTGATACTCGATGAGGGTTAGAGACAATGTTAAGTGTTCTCCAACGTTGTGCAGCTCGAGGATCTGTTGGGCATTCACCCGACATAATATTGTGGAGATCTGGCCATTTAGTGTCTGCAGCACTTAGAGTGAAGACGGTCCTGATCTGGATATTACTGTACATATGAGAATGCGTGGTAGTAGGTACTATGGTTTTCTTTTAGCTCTGTTGTCATATTAATTTTTTTCAAAGAAGTATGGTTGCGAAGGTGAAGATATTCAATTTTGCATTATGCAGGAAAAGAAAACAATTTAAGTATTTTAGGGATGCATAAGCCTAAAGGTGCAGGAAAATAAAACAATTTAAGTATTTTAGGGATGATTAAAATGCCAAGGGAAGACAAGAGATCAATATAGAAAACAGACAGACACCCATTTGCCTGTTTTTTATACTGGTTCTCAGATTCCAAAAACCTGACTACGAAACTCCTAAGCTTTCAGCTTTAGCTTATTACATATAGAACTCGTGCAGTCCACATGAGAAAGGTGCAGGTCAAGATAAGACCAAGCACAGTGAGGGAATAAATAATCAATAAGCTCGCTACCAGACTCAAAGATTGCAACTTGTCATTGTTCTGGATGTTGTGACCAAGGCAGATAAGTAGTTTCAAAGTAAATTGATGAGAACAGAGTAATAAATACCTGTGAAATTGCAAACCCGAAATCCTCAGCACCGTAATGAATCTTGTGAAATTGCAAACCCGCACCTCTTCTACTTATACACAAAAATCTGTCACACAAACCCTCATTGAGCATGCAAGAAAAAACACTCTTAAAAATAGCCCCCGCAAAAACAAAAACGACTATTAAAAATAGCCCCCACAAAAACAAAAACGACTTAAAAATAGCCGCATGAAACAAAAACAATTGTTAAAAAATAACTATTCAACATGCACCAAAAAAACACCATTAAAAATAGGTGAAAAAGAATAAAATAACTATTAAAAATAGGCGAAAAAGAATAAAATAACTATTAAAAATAGGCGATAAAATAAGACATGCCGCATTTCCTTAAGGGGAACGCCTTCGGCGTAAAAGTGCAAGCCTCGAAAAAGATATAAGTAGAGTTTTAAGAGCGATTAAAAATAGTAGCACTGTTTAAAACCCAAATTTTCTCAAATTTTTTTAAAAGATAACTATTAAAATGGATACAAATGCTACGTTTATTCAAGATAAAATTCTCTAAGTAATAATTCATAATTTGAAAAAAAGTTACCAAGACAATTTAAATTATTTGAAAACACAATTGACTTTTTCCTTCAATCCCGTATAGTCCTCAATAATTTTTCATCACACTTTAAAATACAAACGTCGAATATAATCCTTACCTAGAATAACCACAACAAACAAAAATAAATAAAAAATATTTAACATTGCCCCACAAATTGTACAAATACCCCTACATAAATAAATAATAAAAAAATATTTAAAAAATATTACAATGAAACTATTCCCTCAAATATATACTAACTCCTTATTTTATGTTTATTTGTTTTTTAAAACTATGGACCCATTTCTTATACGTCCACAAAATATTTTGATATATTTCCCCGTCCACCTCCGCGAAATATATTTTTTCCACTTCCCTTCCACAAAATATTTTTCGTTTGTTGCCTATATTACAAACAATAATATTATAAATTTCAAGATAATATTAGTTTCTAAATAAGCTTGAGTATCTTTTATTTTTTTCAAAAATTTGGCATCCGAAAGGTGCGCATACGCAATTATCTTTTGGAAAAGTTGGCATCCCTCGCTTTTTGACCGGAATCAACTTCCAAACGAAATTGACGCTTTTGCAATTATTGTGACGGAAATCCATGGGAAATTTCATGGAAATTTAAACAATTATTTGATGAAAAGTATGCACCGCTCTTGTCCATACAAAACAGAAAACAAGTATAAATATTCATCAATGAATGCGGATTTAAGCAAATGTTGGAAGTATATTTCTCTCATTCTCTTGTTTCTCTCTGCACTGCCTGAAGATGGTGTTTTTTCTCTTATTAGTCTTGTTTCTCTCTACTGCACTGCCTGCTTGCAGCTTCTCCCCTTCTTATCATTCCGATCAACATGCTCTTCTCACTTTCAAGAATTCCCTCTCCCTCGACCCACTCAATTCTCTGCACGATTGGTCTCCCAATCACAACACCTGCAATTGGACTGGCGTTATCTGCTCTTCTCGCCGACCGCGCGTGGTTTCCTTGAATCTCACAGGTATGGCCTTACTCGGTCCAATCTCCCCTTTTCTTGGTAACCTCTCTTTTCTTAGAACACTTGCTCTCAGGAATAACAGCTTCCACGGCCAAATCCCACCTCAGCTGGGTAGGCTTTTTCGTTTAAGAATACTTAGACTGTCTAGAAATGAATTGGAAGGCCCCATTCCGTCCACTCTTGGAGGCTGCCGTTCTTTGCAGCGTCTCATTCTGTCTTTTAACCATCTGAACGGCACCATTCCCTCTCAGCTTGCCCTTCTTTCACAGTTAGAGATCATTTGGTTAGGAACAAACCAACTGACAGGCACGATCCCAACATTCTTAGGAAACATGTCCTCCTTGGCTAAATTGGATTTGTGCTATGAACAACTTTATAGGACAAATTCCCGCGGCCCTTTCCCACTGCACTCATCTCAATATTTTGCAGTTATGTGACAACCACTTTACCGGCCACATTCCCTTGCAGTTTGGCAAACTGTCAGAGTTGCAAATACTGTTTTTATGGGGAAACCAACTCACCGGTGAAATCCCAAGCTCCCTCTCTAATTGCACTCTCCTTCAGTGATTATTGCCCTAAATGAAAACCGACTGAGTGGCACAGTGCCCTTGGAGTTTGGTAAATTGCGGAACCTTCAAAATCTTAGACTATGGGAAATCATCTTGTGAGCGGAAGCAGCGGTTTGTCTATTCTAACAGCCTTGACTAATTGCTCCTATTTAGAAATACTAGATTTGTCTATTAACGATCTCACTGGGATCTTGCCCTCTTCAGTTAGCCGGCTATCTAGCGTACTCTCCTTTTTGTCATTGGACTCTAATAAAATTGAGGGAAACATACCAAGTGACATTGCCAACCTCACAAAGTTGACATTGTTAGACTTACATGACAACAGTTTCAATGGAACAGTTCCATCGACGCTAGGTCACCTTCCACATCTTGAAAGATTGTTTCTCGACAAAAACAAGTTAGATGGAAGAATTCCAAAAGTTTGGGTCAGGCCAAAAAGCTTGGGTTATTATCATTGGGTGAAAACATGCTTTCAGGGAAAATTCCAGACAGTCTTGGTGATCTTCCACAACTAAGACAGCTTCTTCTTGATCACAATCAACTGTCAGGACAAATACCTGCCAGTTTAGGGAGATGCATAACTTTAGAGAAGGTAGACTTGTCTTACAACAAGCTAAGAGGAAATATACCTCCTGAATTCACAGTCTTCAAAATCTCAGTTCTATTTCAACATTTCCAACAATTTGTTACAAGGTTCTCTTTTAGAATTGAGCAAAATGACAATGGTGCAAGCTATAGATGTCTCCCTCAACCATTTCTCAGGTGAAATTCCAGGAGCACTGTCAAGCTGCAAAAATTTGCAACATTTGAATCTTTCTGGGAATTCATTTGAGGGCCCGATACCAGCATCTCTCACAAGTCTAAAGAATCTTGAGGAAATTGATCTTTCTAGAAATATTTTGTCAGGTGCAATCCCAATAGCTTTCAAAGAGATGAAAATGCTTCAACATATAAATCTCTCTTCAAACAAATTAACTGGAGAAGTTCCAAAGGGAGGAGTTTTTGAAAAAGTTGGCAAGTCAGCGGTTATGGGGAATCCTGGTCTTTGTGGCACATGGATACAATTGCAGCCATGCTCTAACTCCAAACACAAACAACTTCCAATATTCAAAAAGGTACTAATACCAGTTGTGATTGGCAGTGCAATATTTATTGTGTCTTTTTCACTGTTAGTATTCTCCTATAGAAAGAGACACACTAGTCAAAATGCTCTTTCTCTCAACATAGGTCTCAAGAGGATTTCATATGAAGAAATTAGAGATGCAACCGAGAGGTTTAGTGAAAACAATCTATTAGGAGTTGGCAGTTTTGGGTCTGTTTACAAAGGTATTTTGAAGAATGGTATGAATATAGCTGTAAAGTTCTCAATTTGCAAGATGAAAATGCTCACCAAAGTTTTAACAAAGAATGCAATGTGCTAAAAAGGGTTAGGCACCGTAATGTGATCAAAATCATTTCAACATGTTCGAACCTTGATTTTGATTTTAAAGCATTGGTTCTTCCACTCATGTCAAATGGAAGCTTGGAGAGATGGCTATATCCTCAAGGAGAGATGATTGTAGATTACATTTGAGAGACCGATTAAGAATAGTAGTGGAAATAGCACAAGGAATGGCATATCTACATCACTATTGCTTTGTACAAGTGATTCATTGTGACTTGAAACCCAAGTAATGTGCTATTAGGAGATGATTTGACTCCATATATAGCAGACTTTGGCATTTCCAAGCTATTGTTCGGCAATTCACTGGATTCATTAACTTCAACAAATGCACTCAAAGGATCAGTTGGATACATTCCACCAGGTATATATATTACATTATTGTAATAGACATTATTATTGTCTCGAGCTTTTTTATTTTTTACTAATGTTTAAAATAATATAACAATCAATAATCATTGTAATGTATTACAGAGTATGGAATGGGTGGAAATATCTCAACAAAAGGAGATGTATATAGCTATGGCATTCTACTATTAGAGCTGCTAACAAGGAGGAGACCAACAGATGACATGTTTGTTGAAGGAATTAATCTTCAAAAATGGGTAGGCATGGATTTTCCAAATAAAATGATAGAAGTGGTGGATAAAATCCTTCTTAGAGATGCTAATGAATCAAATATATCCATAACATTGGCATGTCTTACTCAATTTATAGAAATTGGGTTGATTTGCACAAGGGATTTACCTCACCAACGTCCAAATATGGATGAGATAGTTGAGAGATTAGAAAAAATAAGTGGTAAATTTCTTGGTACTCCAAGAGATTTTCAATTGCCGATAAATATCTCACCTTTTCTTGAGAGAACAAGTGGTAGTATTAGAAATAATGATTCAAGTAGCTCTACATCTACATCCTAGCTGATGTTTACCCAATAATAGCTATTACTATTTTTGTTCCTTTTTTAAGGAATATTTTCCTAGATCAAGTAATAATAATTGAAGTTTTCTATATTTCTTTAATAAAGTGTAAAGTTATATAAGGATCACATGTGTGTAATGTTAGCCCAAATTGAGGATATGTGTGGGTGACTTGTGATTTCTGGCTGAATTGATGATATGTAAGGTATACATGGATATTGATTAAATAAAAAATATGAAAAATAGATTAGGTGTTACTCTTTATTCTTATATAGTGTTGAGACACAATTTTGTCAAATAGTGAATCTAAATTTTTGATTAGGAACAATATTTCAATTTTAAGACAATGTGAGCTAATAATATAAAAAATATCACATATTTTTATTTTAATCACATGCAATCTTTCTTAATTTTTGAAAGCTTACTTAAATTTATTTTTTTAAACACTACAAAGAATCAATATCCAAATCCAAATCAATTTATGTATACATTTGTACTACTAATGAATCAAAATAAAATTTATATCCAAATCAATCTAATGATTATATGCATATCTCTCCACATCTTTATTTAATTCCATAAAACCAAAAAATATGCAACATTATATTCATATATATTATATGAATGAATGAGAGCCAAACCTTTTTTCAAACCCACAAGTAATAGTTAATGCTAATTATTGAAGAAAAAATTATTTATAGTAATAAAATGACCTCTATTGTTTACAAAGCTACAAAACACATGTATTATACTTATAGGTTGTCATTAGAATATTTATAAAAATAACAAATATTTGATAACAAAATATGAGTTTACCATCAAAAATGTAACTTTCTTTGTATCCATTGTAAAATTGTTTTGAATATGAAGAGACTCACATGGAATGGATCAAGAATACTCTTAAGTGTGCACATGGAAGACTTTCATTATATGTTCCAATAAGAAATTAATTGAAATCATTATTACTCAATAACTATGACATAGATCTCATCAAAATGATGATCAATTTTATTATGATAATGTAATCTCTCTTATGAATATAATAGAAAGATATATAGATTCAATAATCTAAAAAGTAAAATGATATTATTTGTATACATTAAAATTTAAATAACAATAATTTAATCAAAAAATTTCTTATTCATTTCTCATATACATTAAATTGAAATATTAATATTCTAAGAAGAAAGTTCATTCCTCATACACATTAAATTGAAACATTGGTAGAGACACCTCTCGACTCGATGCATCTTCCATGTTTGTCTTTTTGTTTTTAAACTACACGTACATCATTAATAATAAATATATCCCATAGATTATTTTTGTATACTTTGCTAATATATTTTGATCCTTGACATAGTTTGACTTTTTCTTAGTGGGTGAACCTTCAAATTAAAGTAATGCCTTAAAAAATTCTCTTCACAACTTTTTTTAATATTGAAACAAAGTTTTTACAAAAAGAGGCAGCCAAAAGAGGTTGCAAAAGAAAGGAACACAAACTAGAACAAGATAAACTATTATAATCCCCGACAAACATGCTCAACATTAGAACATACAGAAACTAGTTATATAAAGCAAATATCAATAACCAATTTATTCTTTTGGAACTACATTGGCACCATGTTTCATCCTCTTGCATTTGAAGTTGCAACTTAATTTGATCTAACTAGTGGGCAACATCCTTGTTCATCTTGGTCAATACCTATATTTGAGAGAGAAGAGAAGCAATCTGGAAAAATATATTTCAGTAAAACTTTGAAATTGTTGTTTCTTGATGAATATTAGAGATGGAAAATACTCTTTGAACATCTAGTTTTCTAAATATTCAATAAAATCACATGTCTAATAGAATCATCTATAATATTATTTTTCAATCCCAATCCAAATAAAGCTTCTCTCCAATTCAATGACGATTAAACACAACTGGTAATGTTCTAAAATAACAAACATTACTTTTTAGCAAGAGGAAAACTCCAAAATAAATGTTTTATGTTTTCATTGAGTTGACAAAAGGGGCATTTAGAAGTCTGGATAGGCATATATTTCAATCTTTCTCCAACTGGGAGCTTGCAATGTAATATCTTCCATGCAAGTAATTGAGCATCAACATCAGCATTAGATCTCCATATTTGAGCACTTAATTTAACCCAATAATCATGGATAAACTGACATTTCCATTTAACATTGAGGCGAGGAGTTAGAGACAATTTGGGGAGGAGGAATAGATAAATTTACTTTAAAGGAAAATTGGCAAAATGATAAGATGACAACCATTTCCAATCTTTGAAGAAGTTACAATGCATGGGGGTGCACAATTTCATCAACAAATCAAGAGGGACTAATGATTACACAATATGAGAAAATGTCAGATTTTATTATTCAAGACAAATCTAATTTTAATAACCTGCCAAGGAGACCATTGTAAATTGCTGAAATCCCATATGTCACTAAATAATTTGACTCCTTTCTTGAACAAAGAATAAACATGTCTGGGAAAACTAATGGCTAAAGGTTTCCCATGATATTGATAAGTTTATTCCACCAAATTGAAGAGGAGGAAAAGCTGAAACCATGATGTAAAAGGGATTCTTTCCATTTTAAGAAAAGACAAACATGTTGCCATGCCTTCCAAATAGATTGGATAGGGTAAGACTTTTTATTTGAAAAGATGGAGCAAGCAAAATTTTGTCCAACCAATGAACTTCTTGCCATTTCCTTATAGCTGAGGCTATTTCAATTCTGTGATGTAGTAAAATTTTTCATGGCTCATCACCTTTGACAACTCTAATGATCCATTTTACAACTAAACACACTCCTTGAGTTTTGGGGTCTATGATTCCCAATCCTCCTTTAGATTTAGGTTGAATGTAATGAGACCAAGATGTAGCTCTAAAACCAACAATACCATCCCACTTGGACCAAAGAAATTGTAAATTAATTTAATTAGATCTTCATACCCTTTTTTAGATGGCATCCAACAAGAATAAAAGTACACATGTGTAGCAAGAAATTTTTTGTTGGCAACTTGAATTTTCCCAGCCAACGATAAAAATTTATTTCCCCAATTAAATAGTTTTCTTTTGATTCTATTAAGATACCAACTCCACATATCGAAAAGTGATAATCCCATGCCAAATGAAAGGTATCATGATATCTCTCCATGATTTGACATGTTTCCATTCCTTGGGAATCCAATCAGGAATAGGACCAACTTGAATTGTAAAAACTCAGTTTTATGATGAGCTAATTGAGACCCAGACACCTCACAATACATATTTAGAATATCAAGAGCATTCTTTAGTTCTTTTTTTGAATTTTGAAGAAATAAAAGACTGTCATCAACAAAATGAGAATTGATCACAACAACATTATGAGGAATAGAGATTCCAGAAATGAGTTCTATAAATGATTAGCTCTTTGCAATAGGTATCCCAAGGCATCAGCTGTGAGAACATATAAGAATGGAGAAAGGGGACATCCTTGTCTGATGGATCACTGCAAAGGGATAGAATCAGATATGGATTTATTAATAATTATATGATTATTAACATCTTTGAACAACATTTGAACATGAGCACAAATTTGAGCTCCAAAACCCAACCATTGCATCATTTTGAGGATAAAATCCCACCTAATTCTATCATACGCTTTGTCAAAATCAAGCTTGACCAACAAAGCATCTTGTCTTGATTGTTGTGCCCATTCACTAACTTCCCAAGCCAAAATCAGGTTATCAAGAATATATCTTCCTCTAAGGAATCATGTTTGTTCCTTTTAACAATCTCCTGAACCACAAGATTTAATTCTAATAGTCAGCACCTTCACTATGATTTTATAAGAAGTATTTAAGAGTGTAATAGGTCACTAACCAAATATTATCTTCATTTTTCCTTTAGGAAGAAGTTTAATTAAACCTTTATTAATGCATGAGCCTAAGGATCCCTTTTCAAAAGCTTCCTAAATAAAGTTGATAAAAATCCTCTTTAATGTGTGGCCACATTGTCTGATAAAATTATATTGGAATCCCATCAATGTCGGGACTTTTGTTATGTGCCATGGAAAAAGTACTCATTCAATCTCTTCTAAGGAGAGCATTCGGTCTAAAAAATGACTGTAACCTGGGTCAATAATATTAGGAATGCTCTCTTTGACTAATTTCTCAACATTGTCTTGAGTGTTCCTAAAATGATTTTCCTCTTTGAAGATTTTTCGTAAAAATCCTGGAAAATCATAGTAATCATTGTGGGGTTTGTATGTACTAAGCCCTGTTCATCCATTATAGCACAAATTTTCTCCTTCTTATGTTTGTAATTCAAGTAATTGAAGAATTTTTTGAACCTCTGTTACCCTCCTTAATCCATTGAATTCTACCTCTTATTTTGGCACCTTGACCTCTATAAATATCTAGTTTATGCAGTTGTGTTTTAGTTGTGGCAATTAAATTTTGAATATTAGTGTTGTTAGGATCCTCAAAGAGTCATTTTCTAGCAAGCTCTAATTTCCCTTGGAGGGATTTTTCTCTACATTTTTGCTTCCAAGCCATTCTTTTACCAAAGGAGCGAAGGAAATTGGTACATTGTGAAATTACATCACACCACCAATCAATCCATGATTCTCCCTCTTTTGGTTTGGGATTAGAATTCCATAATCCAACAAGTGCAGCAACACAATTAAGATTTTTAAGGTGGGAAACATTAAGTTTAAATGGGATCTCAGAGTAATTTGATGAATGACTAAGAAATTTAACAGAGAAAATAATAGGGAAGTGATCTAAAAGAGTGGTCGAACAATCCACTTGAACAATAGTACAAGTTTGAGTTTGTACTAAATTGATGTTATGTGAGATATAGAATTTATCCAGTGATGCAGAGAAAAATAAAAAGATGCATATATTTTGTGAATAAGGAGTTTTCAAGAAATCAACATCAACTAGGCTTTTCATAGAGGATCCAAAACAAGCCAAAAATTCTAAAAGTTTTCTTGAACTCTCAAAAATCACCTAGAAGGGTCTCACTATCACCATACCCTAGTCAACATCTTCATTCCAATAATAAAAAAACTCAAAAAATTTCTTATCCACGCTATGATACCAAATGATGTAGAGAGAAATAAAATCATTCATGGATACACAAGCTTTCAAGGATTATAAATAGACTACTTCACTCAAGATCTCTGCATAAGAGGATCCTTCTAAGCCCAATATGGCTTGTTTTTGCCAAAAAAATAGCTCAAGAGATTTTATTAATAATTTTCACAAATGTGTCAAATCAAATCAATATTGAAAACCCACTTTCACTAAATTCTCCTACTATTCTTTTCTCCAAATTTCAGAAACTAAATTTGTAAAACACGTGGGTTATGCTCATTTTCCTAGGAAGACATTTTGTCGAACAATTTTCATGCACTCTCAGTACAGCTAGGGAAAACATGTTATAACTCAAAAATTACTAATAATTAAGCCAAACGTTGAAAAAAATATCTATAATGAAAATTTTCATCCAAATATAAAATTTCATCTCATTTTGAGATCATATGCAAAAGTTATCAACTATTTACAAAACTTGGTTTTGCATTGGTTCAATTTTTCACTTTATCAACCAAAGCTCCCAAATGAACATTAAAAATGGATTTTATGTCAATCCTTCAAGCAATATCATTCCAAGATAACCAAGATTTATTTTTAAAATTTATAAAATTACTAGAAAGATTTCAAGTAGTCAATAACATGTGAGTCCATTGGATTTCTTCCTCTTCACCTATACATGCACATAGTTAAGTTTGACAATACTTCCTATCATTAACTCAGAGTAATATGCCTCCTTATCTGATTTGATACTTCTCTTTCAAAAACTTCATGCAAAATACCTTTCATCAACTTCACCTTCAATGAATTTTCAAGGGACCTTGTCTTCTAACTCTCATGCACAACCCTAAACTTCATCACATCCAAGATTGAATACAAGTTCCATGAAAGCTAACACTCTTCCTAAGCCAATATAACTGCATGCAAGCCTAGAAACCAGTAATTAACACAAATTATCACCATTTATTCATGAACATGACACACAAGATAATCATACCAGCAAAAGAGAGGAGTACTTCACAAGAAAATTCATATATATGCTTCAACAGAGGTTTCACAACCCATATCATGCATTCATCTCAGATTTTACATTTTCAACCTTTTTCTACCCTCTCCTTCCTCCTTACACAAGGAATGAATGTAAAATCTCCCTAACTCATTTTCCTAAATTATAATTTCTATTGTATGTAACTCCTCTTAAATTTCCTACCTAACCCACAAGCTTCATGATGACTCAAAAATGATATTTAGTGACCTTTCAACTTCCACACATGTTATGACCACTTTTTACATAACTATGACTTATATACACTCACATAATTACTAACCACACACACTATGACTTAATTAGACACAATACCTTGACAACCTTTAATACTATTTAGACATGCCTTTACAATTTGAACTACATTTTGGAGGGAAATCCCTCATTTGAATTTTCAAATTCTTTACTCTTAACTCTCTCTCACACATGACTCCACACACCTATTTGACCAAATTGTAGAGGTAATGACATTGTAATGGAATCCATGATATTCTCCTATGTATCACCCATTCTGCTTGAAATTTTTCTATCCATGCCCATTCTACAATTATACCACGTGAACCAGTTATCCACATGACTGGCATATTTTCCATACAAGGGGTCCACCACTCCCAAGGAGTTAAAATATATCAAGTTTTCAAATTCATCTTGGCTGAGTTTAATATGATTATAGCCATTGTGGTCCTTATGATTTTCTACCATATTGAAGTCACCCCCACTATCCAATCAACATTGGGAATATTTTTGGCCATCCAATCCCATAGGACAATTCATTCCTTAGCATTTTTAGGAGCATAAATAGAACAAAATCCAACAATCTGTCCATTGATAAACATAAGAACCCAAACACAATTGTGTGAAGGATCTTCCCCTTTATCAATAAAAAATTTAGAAAACTATGAAGACATCCCTATAATAGCTCTACCACTTCCCTCATTATGAGAAGTATGAAAAAAGAAGGTTTCTTTCCATATATTACGCAAGGATAAATCAAGTATGGCATCACCAAATTTGAATTCTTGAATAAATAAAATATTAATTTTCCATTTGTTAATATCTTATTTGATTTTGTACTTCCGAGGGGGAAGGGAAAACCCTCTCACATTCCAAGAAAGGATATTACAGCTCATGATGTTAAAGGAATAATGGTTTCCTCCTCTGTTGGTAGAGCTCCAAAGCTATTAGAAAGTACTAACACTGCTTGCACACTACTATTTTGATCTCTAGTGTTAGTGGGAGGAGATCTTGATCTTTGGCGTGAAGCATAGGAGTGAGAAATAAAAGACTATTTGGGGTGTTCTAACAAGGTAGATGGAGGGGAAAGGGAGGGGACATGTTCATGAGTGGGAGAGACATGGTCATGATGAAGAGAAGGATTAGCTGGTTCCTTTATTTTTTTAATTAACGTCCAACCATTTAACATGATAACATCTTTATAAGGTGTGGGAGACATAGTTGAGGTAATAGTAGGTTGAAGTAGAGGAGTAAAATAAGCAAGAGTAGGTAGTGGTGAGCGAGAAGATCTAGAAGATGATGTCATACGGGAGAAGAAACATGGGATGGTGTTGTTAAATAAGGGGGTGGGAGATGATTGAAGGGTTTTAGTTTTCTGGTGGAGCAATCACGAATCAAAACCCCCTCTTTTTGGTAGAAAAAACATGCATTAGGCTTATTTAAGTAAACCATTTGTTGCTCTATTTCAAACCCAGGCCTACTCAGTTTAATATTCTCAAGTAAGGGCTTATTCAAATCAATTTCTACACATACTCTAGGATGAACTCTTAGGCTAGAGAACTTGTCTGAATTTTGTTTGCACTAAATAACTCTTCCGAGTTGGCCCATAATTTCTTTCACAAAAGGGAGAAATGTCATATTTAAATATGGAAGTGTTATCCAAAATAAGCCCCGCTATTTTTGGTTAACTACGCCATTTTTTTCCCTTAGTGCTTCAAATTGAATTTTTGGATATTTTAACTACTTAAGGATCCCAAGAAACATCTCCAGTAGATAGGAAATTTCTTCCCTTTCCGGAAATGTAAAGAAGTCCTTCTAACTCCTCATATTTTGAAAGTTACAAGTCGATGGGCCCGGGAAGGATTTTTTGCCCATTTTTTCGGGGCTCATGGACCGGGTAAGGTTTTTGCCAAAATTACATGTTTTGGTGAGTATTGGGGAGATTTTCTTCCAAAATGTGGACTTGCGGGGCCGTGGAGGAATTTTTGCCCAAATAAGCAAATATGCGGGGCTTTGAAGGAAATTTGGCTAAAGTTTCCAAGGGAGGACTTGTGGGGAGGCTTAGGTATTTTGGCATTTGGGCATTTCAAATGGAAAAGGTGCAAAGTTTTCAACACGAACCCACGAGCCTAAGAGGGTTTGTTGAAAAATGAAAACATGACACGTGGTGGAAGTCATGGGGGTCGTGGAGATACTTTAAACTTTTTTTCCCTTTTGGGGAAAAAGGCGCAATTTTCATTTTTGTTGGCCCGAGGACCTAGCAGCAAACACCCTTCTTCAAATGGAAAATTGACAAGTGGTAGGCTTGTGGGCTTACGGGGGACTTTCATACCTTTGAATTTTTTTGGCGTTTTCTTGCAAAAAGGGGCACAATTCCAATTTTTGGCCTCGCGAAGCCTTTGGGAAAGTTGTAGTGGCGAGAGCTACAGGGATGCAAAGGTTTTGGGATTTTTGCATGTTTTTTGTAAAAATGGAGTAAGTTGTATTTTTGGGCCCATGGATTCATTTTTGCAAAAAATTGCATTTTTTCACACAGATTCGATTCAAAAATTCAAATGGTCATATCTTTCGAACCAGAGCTCCAAATGCGACAAAATTGATACCATTGGAAAGATCTCACCTCCTCTACACCATGGGAGTAAAATATTGTTTTTGTAGGATCTAGTGGGTGAAAAGTTGAAAAACGTCTTCCTCACCATTAATATGTGATCTAATTGTTTAAAATGATCATATTTTGAATAGATTTTCCACTCTTCCTTCTCCAAAGACTCAAAAACATGGAGAGTGACTGATATCTGATTTCCATACAAACATCATGAGGAAGTGACTAAATATCTGATTTGGTGGGTAAGGATTTGAAAAAATGTCTTCCTCGCCATTAATACACGATCGATTGCTTCCAACAATTAGATTTTGATTAGATCCTCCATGCTTCCTTCTCCAACATGCAGAGCATCATGGAAAACTAATTTGACAGATTGTGGGTGGATTTGCAGGCTTTGATTGTTGGTGGTTGAGATTTCGATCAAATTTCCCATTTTCTCTTCTTCTCTTCTCTCTGCTTGGTCTATAAATGTAAGAGCTTGGCTCATTTTAATAGTTGGAATTTTTTCTCTCCCTCTCCCTGCTTCTCTTATCTGTAAGTGGAGTTGTGGAAATTTAGACCTCCCAAGAGCTTTGTAATGCAAGATCCATCCTCTTGGACAATGTAATGCATCGTATCAAACCTTTGGAGCAATAATGTGAGTCTGTGAATGATTTTCAACCCCTCTTTTGTTCATTATTTCCTTTCTGATCTTTCATTGTATTTTTGGTTACTTGTGCATGGTGATTGTATTACATCTTATGGTCTGTGTATTTTTGGAAAAGAATATGTTCTTCATTCCTTGGTGCATCACCTCCATTAGTTTAGGTTTATTTTTTACATTTCCTTAACCGTATCTCCATAGAAAATTAGAATAGATTTTAGGATTAGAACATCTACAATATGAATGCATGCACCTGAACAGAGGAATAAGAACCAACTTTTTCTAGAGGTCTATCCCAAGTAACAAGTCCCACAACTTGGGATAGTACCCATGTTACACAAATTACACTGAATGCTCCATTCAAACTTGAATCCATTCAGGGGTGCTGTAATTTGGTGATAACAGTTATGGCACACCCGGTGGGAGCAAGAGGTCTTCAATTTTATTGCAACAAGATTGATAGGCACTTGTTGTAAGTTTTTTTATCTTGTAAGGAGATTTGAAATTGCACATTTGGTGACTCAAAAAGAGGCAGAATCCATTGGTTTTAGCAGCCCAAGCTTGGTAGATTTATGAGAAGAATTCAGACAAGGTCAAGAACAAGACAAGAAGGATTATTTTTCTATTTGCATTTGTCCCCAAATAGAGCAAGAAGGGGAAGAAGAGTCCAAAGGTCTCCATCTCCACCTAATATAACTTTGTCAACACCTCCACGTGGTAGGCCTTTCATTCAATCAATAAGGGTTATTAGGCCAATCATAATGGAACTTCCACAACCCAATCCCTATGTCAACTTCACTAGAAACAACCCACTTGCTCTCAATGCATAAAATCTAGTTCCAATTATAGCATTGAAGAACATCCCATATTTCATTGGAGAGAACTAGACAACTCCTATTGATCACATTCAAGACATTGCAAATGTCTGTGTAATTCATGAAATTATTGAGATGGACATTACAGTCAAGTTTTTATCCTCTTCATTCAAAGGTAAAGCCTTACAATGGTTCAGAAGTCTAACAACAAGCTCTATTCAAAATTGGGACCATCTATGCATAGCTCTTCACAATCAATTTGGAGAAAAGGGGGATAATCTGTCTTTGTTGGAACAATTGACAAAAATCAAAAGGGCTCCTAATGAGCAGTTGATAGATTTCAACTTCATATTTCAGAGGACATGGGATAGAATTCCATTGGCCGTGAGACCAATAGCTGAAGGTGCTTTCCTATACTTCCTTAAAGCTTTAAATTCTGATATTTCTATAATGATTCAATCCATGGGAGGTATAACTTTACCTACAACCTATAACATTTCCATTAGAGCTGAAAATTGTTTGATTCAGCTGGTAAACTTGCACCTAGGCCACCTATGCCTCTATATCCAGAATTAGGAAGTCCAAGCACTAGTCAAGCACCCACATTAGCTCCCATTCCTACCCCAAGGAATCAAAGCAACACTGAGGCTTCTACATCTTCTAGCACCTCAAATGAGCTTCAAGAATTCATGAAGCAACTACAAAATCTTAGGTAATGAGTTGGTGACAATTAAGAAGCAAAAGCTCACAATTTTAGACCATATCAACCCCAGACCCAACCAAATAGACCTCCATATCAGCCTAATAGGCCACCCTTCCAAACTACAAATAAAAAATAAGTCAGGCTTCCTACTAATAGACCATTCCAGCCTCACAATCCTAATGTTGCATCCACATCTAGAGCATTGGTACTAGTGCAAAATAACATGGCTTAAGAATTTGACTGGTGTTTTCCATGCAATCAACCTCATAACCACCAATGTGTTTCAATGGTGTAGAGTATCAAGCCCTAATGGTGACAATAATGGGTGTGAAACAAGAGGTAGGTTAGGAAGGAAATCAGCAGCATGGATCATCTCAACAAGAGGCACCTCCAAATGAGACCACACTTGTCAACCGAAAAGTTGAAGACTTCTTTGGTATGAATCAAGAACCTTCCCAAATGTAGTTACCAATACAAGGTCCAAGAAAAGGAATATTGGAGAGGGAAAACCATAAAATTCAAGTGATCCACAAGCCTATCTTACTCCACAAAGTGATAGCAATCAAAGTACAACTCCAAATGTGCTAGGTCATCCCAAGCCACCTCCTATACCAGCTCAAGTGCTAGTTGTGATAGCCCCGCAAGAGAAAAATGTGTAATCCAAAGGGCAGAAGAAGGATAGTTCATCTCCTTTTAACATCCTTGAGAAGATGAAGAAAAAGAATCTAAACATCTCAATGTGGGAGTCATTGGCTATCCCAGGAAAAAGAAACCTGTTGCAAGCTGCTATGGAAAACTAGTGAAATTCAAAGCAAATACGCCATCAACAAGAAAAAGTGCTTACCAATGCAGCTCACCAAGGAAAGCATGGAGGACAACAACGTAAAGACTTGAAGCCCCCACCATTCTATATCTCATTGATAATTGGAGATAAAATCTGTGCACAATTGTATGATTGATTCTGGAGCAAGCATCTCTCGTAATGCCAAAAAATAGCTAACCAACCGGGTCTTCAATATAAAGTAATTTCCAAAGGTGTGGTGCAATTGGATGGGACAACAAAGTGACAACACTTGGAATAATCAAGGATTTAAACCTCACATTGCATGCATGTCCAAATGTGACATCTTATAAGATGTATCACCATAGACTTGCCACCACTCTTTGCATTGTGTTTTTCAAGAGACTTCACTGCTAAAATTGGAAGCTATTTGTATTCGATTGGTCACACATGTTGTTCGTAACAAGGTATGGAACTAAGGCTACCATCATATCTGAGCCCATTTCAAACTTTCATATTGAGCCTCATACACCGTGTCAATCAATGCAAATTTTTCAACATTTGATGAAGAGGATCATCCAAGCATCCATGAAGATGATACCAAGGTTGGAAGTATTCCAAAATTGAATCTTGATGAATGGGAAAGCAAGGTACATGCTTTTGACCCTTACAAGGAAATGGAAGAATATGAGTTGGGAGTATATTTCTTGCATAAAGAGAATCATCCTCTCCCTAGCATCACCAAGCCAGACCACAAAGATGATAATGAGGTATGGTAGTTATTCTTTGATGGTTCAAGAAGTAGACAAGGTGTAGGAGGAGGAACTATGTTTGTTTCACCTCAAGGAATAAAATATTACTCATCTTTTCATTTTTAGTTTTCTTGCTCAAACAACACAACTGAGTATGAAGCCTTGATTCATGGATTGCATTGGGCAAGAAAGAAAGGCATTAAGAACTTGCAAGTCTTTGGAGATAGTGAGCTGATTGTGAACCAAGTCAAAGGACAAAATGCTACTAGGAATGATCTATTGAAGAACTATAAGAACCAGGTATGGGATCTCATTGAATATTTTGAAGCTTTTAGCATCAATTCCATCCCAAGGAAGAAGAATGAAGTAGCAGATAGACTAACAACAATTGGGGCAGCATTTGATGTTGTAGAAAGCATAAGGAGTGATAAGTCTCAACCCTATATCAAGGTGGTTATAAGGCCAGCTTGTTCCGATAAACAATACACATTGTCAAGTCTTTGAGAATGATCAGAAAATTGTCAATTTTCTTCAAGAAGAAGTTGAGTTCTCCTCCAAAAACCAAGACAAATTGGAATAGTGGTATGATGACCAAGTGGTGTAGCTGAGAACCAACAAATTAACAAAAGGTCTTGTCACCTTGGAGTCAATATTCAACCCAAATGACCAGTTCCAGAAGGAGAAAGCAAACATTCAGGTAAGGGGTGAAGATTTAGAGCTCATTTCAATAGGTGAGGGAAAAACATTGCAAATTAGGAAGGTAATTACTCCTCAAGAGAAAGTTGAACTGGTTCAACTTTGTCAAGAATTCCTAGATGTTTTTGCATGGAACTATAAGGATTTAAGGGGTTTCAACCCAAAATTGGCTGAGCATACTATTGAGTTAAATCCCAGTCCAAGCCCTTCGACAAAATAAAAGGATAATGAATCCTCACATTGAGCCTCTTATGAGAAAGGAATTAAACAAGCTGATTGAAGCTAGCATCATATTCCCTATCAAGCATTCAAGTTCGGTTGCAAACTTGGTGCTTGTGAGGAAAATAAATGGAGAAATCAGGTTGTGTGTGGACTTTCATGATCTAAACAGAGCATCACTCAAGGATCACTATCCACTGCTTTAAATGTAACAAATATTACAAGTTGTAGCCAAATTTGAGAGGTTTTCATTGCTAGATGGATACTTAGGCTATAATCAGATAATGGTGAAAGAAGAAGATCAGTTCAAGACAGCATTCACCACAAAATAGGGTACATATGTCTATAAGAAGATGCAATTTGGACTATCTAATGCTGGAGCAACATTTCAGCGAGCTATGGACATGGCATTCAAAGGATTGATCAACAAGATAGTGCTAGTATACCTAGATGATATCACAGTCTTCTCAAAGAATACAACAGACCACCTCTTTCACCTTAGAAAGTGTTTCAAAGATGTAGAGATTTGGAGTGTCTTTGAATCCAAAGAAGTGTGTATTCTTGGCACACAAGGGAAAATTGTTGGGCCACATTTTCTCAAGAGAAGGATTGACAATTGATCCTGAAAGAGTTGAAGCCATCGAACACTTCCATTGCCACAACACAAGAAATCTCTCCAAAGCTTCTTGGGAAGGATAAACTTTGTTCACAAATTTGTGCCTGATTTTTCCACTCTTGTGAAGCCTTTGACAATGATGTTGAAGAAGAATCTTGCATTCAAATGGACAACAGAAGGAAAAGAGAGTTTTGAGGCCATCAAACAGTAAAATCACAAGCTCCAACTCTTATCAACCTAGACTTCTCAAAGGACTTCATGTTGTATGCTTTTGGAGGATCAGACACAATCTTAGCTATCTTGGTGCAACTGAATAAAGAAGGTTTAGAACAACCCATAGCATTCTTCATTCAGATCCGGAAGATTATGAGGTGAGGTATTCTTTTATTGAAAAGCATGTCCTTGTTGTCATTATAAGTTTGAAGAAGTTCAAGCACTTGGTCTCAAACAACAAGATTCAACTCACTAGTGTCTCATGTTAGTATCAAGGAATTCCTCCTAAACAAGGACTTGAATGAAAAGAGAGCGGGGTAGATCACCCATGTGATGGAATATGATATTGAGATTAAGGTGACCAAGTTGGTTCGTGGCCAAGGGTTGTGTGAAGCTTTGCTTCCAAACAACAAAATGAGCTAAAAGGTGAAGAAGAGGTTGTCTCTTACTACAAAATGATCAAGAATAGTTAATGATGCACTCACTCCATGTGGGAATCAAGATCTAGTGAATTATCTCCAAACAAGTTTGTGCCCTCAAGAGATGAGCAAAGCAAAGAGGAGACACTTTAGGTTACAAGCCATCCTATATGTGCTTATTGATGGTGTCTTGTTCAAGAGGGACATAAATGGTGTTCTATTGAGATGTATTGGAACATGTAAAGTTGAGAGGCTACTACATGAGTTCCATGATGGAGAAGCAAGAGGCCACTTTTCTCCTCGATTAACAGCTCTCAAGATCATGAAGGCTGGTTACTATTGGCCTACAATGTTCAAGTGATTGCTACTCATGGATCAAGAAATGCAAGAAGTGTGCATTCTTCACAGGGAAAGAAAGGTTAACAACACTGCCCTTCACCCAATTTTAGTAGAGCAACCATTCATGAAATGGGGGTTAGAATTCATTGAGTGATCAACCCAAATTCAAGCCAAGGCCATAAATGGATACTTACATAGCCACGGACTATTTCACCAAGTGGATCAAGTAGTGGCACTCAAGAGGCAAATGAATACAATATTTTGGATTTCTATGAAGGGATAGTCACTAGGTTTGGAACCCCTACCACTATCATATTTGATAATGCTTTGGCATTTCTTGGTACCAAGATCATAGAATGGGCTGTGAAAAATGGAATCTACCTCGACTTCATCGAATTATTACCCTCAGGGTAATGGCCAAGTAGAGTCCACAAACAATAATTTGCTAAGAATCATCAAGGAATCTAGATGAAAACCAAAGGACATGGAATACAAGGCTCAAATCACCTCTATGGGCTGATAGGATCACACCCAAGAGGTCTATAGGAAGCTCTCCATTTAGGCTTGTATATGGGAAGGAAGCGCTTCTACCTATTTCACTTGAGTTGCCAGCATTAGAACTCATGAAATAGTTGGAATTAGTCGAGTTCGAGCCTATGGAAATCAGGTATACAAGGCTAATGGAAGTGGAAGAAATAAGAGAACATGCACCGTAGACTATGGATAAGGATCAAACATTGATCAAGAAAGCTTTGACAAGAAGGCTAAAGCCGGACATTCCAAGTTAGAGACCGGTACTAAAATGGGATGTTGATCATGTAAATCCAGGAAAGCATTCCAAATTTTATGCTATATGGAGTGGTCCATACATGATCATTGAATGCAAAGGTAGCAACGCCTTCCAACTGGCTAAGTTGGATGGTAAGGAATTACTTATTCCAATCAATGGAATCCATCTCAAACGTTGTTACTAAAAATGATAATTTCTCACCCTTGTATATATTAGTCTAGGACTTTCCAATTCCTCCAAGTGCGTATGTACATTGTTTTGTTGTAAGTTAGGTTTTAATTTCCCTAAGTTCTAGTGCACATGCTCTATTGCTTCTAGTGGACGCTTGTATATAGTTCATCTCAGCCATGGAAGAGACTTGCAGCTTCAAGGAATCAAATCAGCGGAGTATCTATATTGGAGTGGGATTGGATGGTTCCATTGCACTCCAACAGATAATATTTTGTGTTTATCAGGGTGACTCCATGCCCAATGGATGCTTTAAGGCCATTGATCATTCATCTTGCAGAAGATGCCCCTATGTGTCACCAAATTGTTATCCAAAATAAGCCCTACTTATTTTTAGTTAACTACACCATTTTTTCCCTTAGTGCTTCAAATTGAATTTTTGCATATTTTAAATGCTTAAGGATCCCAGAAAACATCTCCACTAGATAGGAAATTTATTCCCTTTCCAGAAATGTAAAGAAGTCCTTCTAACTCCTTATGTTTTGAAATTTATTGGTCAATGGGCCTCGGGAAGGATTTTTTGCCCATTTTTTCGGGGCTCGCAAGCCGGGGAAGGTTTTCCGCCAAAATTAAAAGTTTCGGTGGGTCTTGAGGATATTTTCTTCCAAAATGTGGACTTGCAGAGGCTATGGAGGAATTTTTTTCTAAAATAAGCAACATATGGGGCTTTGAAGGAAATTTTTTTCCAAGTTTCCAAGGACGGACTTGTGGGGAGGCGGAGGTTTTTGGCATTCGAGAATTTCAAATGGAAAAGGCACAAGTTTTTAGCGCGAACTCGCAAGCCCGAGATGGTCTGTTGACAAATGAAAACATGACACATAGTGGAAGTCATGGGGGCCACGAGAGATACTTTAAAATTTTTTCCCTTTTGGGGAAAGAGGCGCAATTTTCATTTTTGTTAGCCCGAGGATGTGGCGAAGACCCTTCTTCAAAGGGAAAATTGAAAAGTGGCAAGCTTTCCGGCTTACGGGGACTTTCATACCTTTGAAATTTTTGCTTTTATGGCGAAAAGGTCACAATTTCAATTTTTGGCCCGCAAAGCCTTTGGGAAAAGTTGTATTGGTGGAGCTACGGGGATGCGGAAGGTTTTGGGATTTTTGCGTGTTTTCACAAAAAAAGAGTAAGTTGTATTTTTGGGCCCATGGATCTGCTTTTGTGAAAAATTGCATTTTTTCACACGGATTCAATTCAAAAATTCAAATGGTCATATCTTTCAAACCAGAGCTCCAAATGCGAAAAAATTGATACCATTGGAAATATCTCGACCTCCTCTACACCATGGGAGCATAAAATATTGTTTTTACAAGATCTGGTGGGTGAAAAGTTGAAAAACATATTCCTCGCCATTAATATGTGATCTCGATTATTCAAAATGGTCAGAGTTTGATCGATTCTCCACTCTTCCTTCTCTGGCATGCAAAAATCATGGAGAGCCAACTGGATATCTAATTTTCATGAAAATATCATGAGGAACCAACTGATATCTGATTTGGTGGGTAAGGATTTGAAAAAACATCTTCCTCGCCATTAATACATGATCATATTGCTTCCAACAAATCAGATTTTGATCAGATCCACCATTCTTCCTTCTCCAACATGCAGAGCACCATGGAGAGCCGATTTGACAGATTGTGGGTGGATTTATAGGCTTTGTGGTTGGTGGTTGAGATTTCAGATCAGATTTCCCATTTTCTCTTCTTCTCTCTCTCTCGCTTGGTCTATAAATGTAAGAGCTTGGCTCATTTTAATGGTTAGACATTTTTTCTCTAACTCTCCTCGCTTCTCTTGTCTATAAGTGGAGTTGTGGAATTTTGGATCTCCTAGTAGCTCTATAATGCAAGATCCGTCCTCTTGGCCAATGTAATGCATCGTATCAAACCTTTGGAGCAATAATACGAGTTTGTGGATGATTTTTAACCCTCTCTTTTATTCATTGCTTCCTTTTTGATCTTTCACTATATTTTTAGTTACTTTTACATGGTGATTGTATTTCATCTTATTGTCTGTGTCTTTTGGAAAAGCAGATGTTCTTCATTCCTTGGTGCATCACCTCCATTAGTTTAGGTTTATTTTTGTACATTTCCTTAACCCTATCTCCTTGGAAAATTAGAATAAATTTTAGGATTAGAACCTCTACAATCTTAATGCATACACCTAAACAGAGGAATAAGAACCAACTTTCTCTCGGAGGTCTATCCCAAGTAGAAATCCCACAACTTGGGATAGTACCCATCTTACACAAATTACACTGAATGCTCCATTCAAACTCGAATCCATTTAGGGGTGCTGTAATTTGGTGATAACATGAACTTCTATCCACATGGGGTAACATGAATGTGAAGGGCTTTCAGATGAAATTGAAAATTCCAAGCTTGAAGATAACACACCTAACCACATATAACACATGTTTCATATTGCAAAATAGTTTGAGCATGTTCAATAGATTTAAACATACATGAAATATAACCCTTTCCCAAACCCCTTATTGTCTCTCTCTCTCACCTTTATTTTCTAGGTTATATTAGTCCATCTCAGAAACCCTACCGCTAATGGCACACCCCTTAGAAAAAATAGAATAATAGTTCTGGTTTGACATTCAACAATAACCTCTATAATATCATCATCAAGCTGGAATTCCATATTTTTACCTTGTTCCTCTTCAACTCTAATGACATGTGACCGGCTTTCTCTGGGCAATTTCATTTTCAACTTCCTCTTCCTCAATACCACATCTTGATCATCGATGTGGCCTCGATGACTCCATTTGTTTTGTTCCATTCATTTCTTTAGGTGATTTGGGGCTTAGGGTTTCATCTTATCGGGCTTCATTTTTCCTTTTCCCCGATCTCTGTGTAGCTTCCTTGAGCTGCATTCTTCATCGCATCTATTTTAGATCCCTAAAATATGGAATTTTCCACTCTTTGACTGCTTATTTTTTCCTCCTTTTCTTCACAAATTAGGAGTAAAATGTTAAAAAAAAATTATAAATCCGCATTCACAACTTTAAATTAAAAATTTGCTTCAAAGTATTAGTGTATTTTCACTCACATTTATATATAGGGAAAGAGGAGGTGTGGCGGGTGGTGGGGGATAAATTGTACATGATTAAGTATTTCTAAATCTCCCACAATGTTGTAACTATTAGAAAAGGATAGAATAACCGAATTATTTTTATTTTATAATGTTCTTTAATACACATTTATGTAGAAGTGATACCTCAACATTTAGTTTTCTCCTACATCATGTTTCATTGAACTCAACTAATTATTACTTAAAAATCCATATATATAAATTCAAAGTTTTTATGGTTCTTTGATTTTTTGGTTCCATTCCACATGGTATATAATTTTCTTTATTACAATATACATTATGATTGGTTTGTTTTTGTATTTCATAGTGGTATTTAAAATAAATTAAATATCAGTAAGCATGGTATTGCATTAAAGAGTCCGGAATGGGTGCAAATCTATCGACAAAAGGAGATGTATATAGCCATGGAATTTTAATCTCAAATTTTTTATAAGGAGGAGACCAATAGACGATATGTTTGTTGAAACAATTAATCTTCAAAAATTGGTAGATTTTCTATATTATAAATCAAATAAGTTGTGATTAAAACCTTCTTATAAAAACTAATGAATGAGAATTATTCATAGTATTGGAGTGACATACACACACACACACATATACACACACACACATATACACATACACACACACACACATATATATATATATATGAGCTGTGATGTTGATGTAGGAGAATCTATGAAGATACTTTCATTTACAAGGTTCAAGTTACTTAGAGTCAATGGGTATTGTGTGGGAGCTCAACAGACCTTAATGCATCATACAAGTCAATCCAAACCAGTAATGAAGGTGAAAAATTTAAATTATTCTTCCTTTGTGTTTCCCTCCAAAAAGGGATAGTTGAAAATTCAAATATATGTAATGGGTGCATGGTCTTGAAATGGGTGATTCAAGTATTATTAGGTGTTGTTAGATTCTTTTAGGTGTTATGTTAAGTGTTTCATGAGTCTACTAAAGTTGAAAGTGTCTAGTTGAGGTAGATAATGAGTCTTGCATGTGTAAGACATCATTAAAAGCTTGAAATAATGTGTAAGGGAAGTGTTATCCAAAATAAGCCCCTTGCTCATTTTTGGCTAACTTCCTTCCATTCCTTCCTTCCTTGTGCCCCAGCTGATTTTTTTTTCACTTTTTGGGCACTCAATTTTTTTGGAAATGGTCTCATTGGATAGAGAATCTTCTTAGCTTTCTAGAAAGGTAAAATTTTCCATCTAACTCCTTGTATTTTGCAAGTTATGGCTCAGCGGAGTTTGGGAGGGAAATTTTCCCTAGGGAGGTCCGCAGACCAATCAGAATGCACCACGTTAGCGGCGAATGATGGGGAGTAGAGGTAAATTTGAAATTTTTACCAAGGAATGATGGGGCATGCTAAAGAAATATTTTAGCCCGAAGTCCCGCTCGCCAATAGAAAGGTGACATGTGTCCATGGGGCCATCGAGGTCGAATCGGTGAGGAGAAGTTGGAAAATTTTCAAAGGTTGGTGCAAAAGGGAAATATCACCCCGAAGGCCCGCCAGCCAATAGGGAGATGCCATGTGTCCACAAACCAAAGGGGAGGTGGAGGCACAAGGGGAATTTTTCCATTTTTCCAAAGTGTGGCAAATGGCACAATAAAACTCCGCCCCGATGGCCTACGCCAATCAGAGCATGCCACGTGTCCATGTGGCCGGCAAAAATCTTAAGGCGGGTCCGCAGAGGGAAAAGAGTTGGTTCTGCCCATGCCAATGGAAAGGCGCCACGTGTCCTGTTTGGTCTAAATGGTTGAAATCAATGGAAAATTGGAAGCGTGTCCCGTGAGCGAATGGAAAGGCGCCACGTGGCATCGGACCGGTGGGGGCGGAGTGATAAAGGAAAATTTTCCAAAAGTCCAAAAAGGGCGTAAAATGATCATATGAAGCCCAAATTCAATCAGGACATGCCACATGGCACCGGAGTGGTAGGGGGTGGATATTTTTGGGGAAATTTTCCCAAATTCAAAAAAGGAGGGAAAATTTTGGGTTTTCACTCGCCCCGATTTTCACCCTATTTTGACCTAAATCTTCAGAGGGGCATAAATTTTGATCCAGAGCTCAAGTTTCCTCGATTTTTTTGTCATTGGAAAGCTATTGAAGTCCTCTACATGATGGAATCTTAAATTTTTCGTTTTGATGAAGTTTAGTGAGAGAAAAATGGAAAAATCTCTGACATGGGGAAAAGAGCAAACGACATTTCAACCACCATTTTTAATGAAGTATGGCTTCCATTCTTCTCCAGCATGGTCAAAAATATTGGGGAATGGAATTTTAAAGGTACCCATGCTATTTTGATGAATTTGGTTGGTGGTTGAATGATTCATTTCCATTTTCCCATGTTTCTCTCTCCTGGCTCAAGTCTTCATTGTTAAAAAGCCAAATTTGGATCATTTTTAAGGGTTGGACATATTTTTCTCTTGCAAGCTCTCTTTTCATCCTCAACAGGTGGATTTGTTGAGTTTCATACCTCTCATATAGACTACAACACGTTTTTTTACCTCCTAGCTATTCTAATGCATAATATTGAACTTGGGAATGATAATGTATGTTCTATGATTGATTTTCCCAATCTTTTCATGTGTTTATCATTGTATTTTTGATATCTCATTACATTATAGCAATCTATGCATGTTTTGTTTTGTATTTCTTATGATTTGTGTCAATTTTGCAAAGCGATGTTCACCACTTCCTTGGTGTATCACCACTTTTACTTAGTTTTATTTCTCTTGCATCCTTTATCTCTGTCTCCTTGGAATTTAGAGTATGATCTAGTATTAAACCTCTACAAAGTTCATGAATACACCTAATCAAAGGAGTGAAGGAACCAACCTTTAATCTGGAGAGTCTTTTCTCAATTTTGCAAGTCCCACACTTGGGGAAAAGATTCAATGTTGTGCAATCACACTGGATGTTCATTATCAAACTAGAAATCTGAGAAAACATCCAAGGGTGATGCTGATTTGCACTAACAGTTTTGGCACCCTATGGGACCTTAGAGGTCTTCATCTTCATTACAAAAAAGTTGATGTGCTTTTTTTGTAATTTATTTGCTTGAAAAGAGCCCTGATCTACACATTTGGCGACTCCCAAAAGAAAAAAATCAACTGGTTTTAGCAGTCCATGTTTGAAAATTCATGACAAGGATCCACACAAGGTCAAGGGCCAGAGAAGAAGGGTTGTCTGAGTATCTGCAGCTATCCCCAGAAAGAAGTCAAAGGGGAAGAAGGATTCAAAGGTCTCCATCTCCACCAAATAGAACTCTATCAACTCCTCCACCTGGTAGACCTTTCACCCAATCAACAAGGGATCTCGTAAATCGAATGGCACAACACAACCCTTATGTCAAATTCACTGGCAGCAGATCCTGTTGCTCTCAATGCACAAAATCCGCCCAGCCAGTAGCATTGAAGAACATTCCATATTTCATTGGAGAAAATCAGACTAGTCCGGTGACCATGTCAAAGACATTACTAATGTTTGTGAAATCCATGATATTTTTGAGATGCAAATTACCGTAAGTTGTTGGCATCTTCATTCAAAGGGAAAGCCTTACAATGGTTCACAAGCATTAGGGTAGGCTCTATCCAAAACTAGAACCAATGTGCATAACTCTCCATGAGAAGTTTGGAGAAAAGGAGATAATTTGTCTCTACTAGAATAATTGAAAACTATCAAGAGAGTTCCCAATGAGCAAATTAAATGTAGACTTCAACTTCATATTTCAAAGAACATGGGATAGAATCCCAGTGGCAGTAAGGCCAATAGCTGAAGGTGCTTTTATATACTATCTCAAAGCTTTAAATTCTGATATTTCTATGTTAATTCAATCTATGGAAGGTATAACTATACCTGCAGCTTATAGATTGCCATTAGGGCTGAAAATTGTCTCGATTCAAGCTGGTAAGCTGCTCCTAGGCCTCCCATGCCCTTGTATCAAAACTTGGAAAACCTAAGCACTAGTCAAACACCTACTTTAACTCTTATTCCCACTCCTAGAAACCAGAGTTCAAATGAAACTTCTACTTCATCCTCTAGTGCCTCAAATGAACTTCAAGAAGTCATTAAACAATTACAAAATTTAGGCAATGAGCTGGTTACACTCAAGAGGCAGCAAGCCCAAGGTTTTAGACCTTCTTATCAGTCTCAAGCTCAACCTAATAGGCAACCATATCAGCCTAATAGGCCACCCAATCCAATTGCAAATCAAAATCAAGTAAGGCCTCCTACCAATAGACCATTTCAGCCCTATAATCCCAATGTTGCATCTGCCTCTAAAGCCTTAGTGCCAGTGCAAAATAATATAGCACAAGAGTATGATTGGTGTTTCCCATGCAATGAACCTCACAACCAGTCTATGTGCTTCAATGGTGCTTTGAACCAAGCCTTGATGGTGACAACAACTGGCGTAGAGGGTGAGGTGAGCCAAGAAACAAACCAACAACAAGGAACATCTCAACAAAATACAACTCCAAATGAGACTACACTTGTGAATTGGCAAGCTAAGGATTTTTGTGGTATGAATCAAGAAATTTCTCATAATGTAGCAGCTAACACAAGGTCAAAAAAGAGGAATATTTGTGAAGGGAAGTCATTGGCTCTAGGTGATCCACAACCTTCCATCACTCCACAAGGTGTTGGCAAGTAAAATGTAGTTCCAAATATGCAAGGACAGCCCAAGCCACCTTCTAGACCAGCTCAAATGCCAGCTGTTGCAGCCCATGCACAAGAAAAGAGTGTGAAGGCTAAGGGGAAACAAAGAGATGTTCATCCCCATTTATCATCATTGAACAAATCAAGAAGACAAATGTGAATATATCTATGTGGGAATCACTATCCATCCCAGTGCCAAAGGGATCTACTACAAGCTGCCATGAAGAATTTGTCAACTTCAAATCAGCAAACTCATATGCAAGAGAAGGTACTCACAAATGGTGCTCAACCTGAGGGGAATCATGGAGGACAACAAGGTAAAACTTTGAAGCCCCCTCCATTCTATGTTTCATTGATCATTGGGGATAAACTAGTGCAAAACTGTATGATTGATTCTGGGGCAAGTAGTTTTGTGATGCCCAAGAAAATAGCTAATCAACTAGGCCTCCAATATGAAGTCATATCCAAAGGGGTAGTGCAACTAGATGGGACAATAAAAAGAATAGTTGGGGTAATTAAAGATTTGAGCCTTACTTTTCATGCATGCCCCAATGTCACTATGTTGCAAGATGTGTCAGTGATAGATTTACCACCACTTTTTTCCCTATGTTTGTCAAGGGATTTCATAGCTAGAATTGAGGCTACTTATCTGCTGATTGGTCACACATGTTGTTTAGAACAAGATATGGAACTAAGGCCACAATCAGGTTTGAACCTATTACAAACTTTTAGATTGAGCCTCATGCTCCAAGCCAAATCAATGCCAACTGCTCATTCAGCATTTGATCAAGAGGATTATCTAAGCACGGATGAAGCTGACACCAAATTTGGAAGCATCCTAGATTTGACTCTTGATGAATGGGCAAGCAAGGTACATGATTTTGATCCCTACAAAGAAATAGAGGAATCTAAACTAGGAGTTTATTACATACATGAAGAAAATCAGTCTATTCCTAGCATCACCAAGCCAGACCATAAGGATGACAATGAGGTATGGCAGCTATTCTTTGATGGATCAAGAAGTAGACAAGGTGCAGGTGGGGGAGCTATGCTTGTTTCACCTCAAGGCATTAAATATTATTCAACTTTTAGATTTTAGTTTGCATGTTCTAACAACACTACTAAATATGAAGCTTTGATACAAGGATTGCATTGGTCAAGGAAAAGGGGTATCAAAAACTTACAAGTCTTTGGCGACAGTGAGCTAATTGTTAATCAAGTTAAAGGGTAGCATGCTGCCAAAAATGACCTACTCAAGTGTTATAAGAATAGGGTGTGGGACCTCATTGAGGATTTTGAAGGCTTTGGCATCAATTCCATCCCTAGGAAAGAAAACCAAGCTACTGATAGACTTGCAACAGTTGGGGCAGCCTTTGATGTTGTGGAAAGTATCAAGGAAGATAAAGTGCAGCCAAGCATTCATGTGATTGTGAGGCCATCAGTGCCAGACAATAATGTAAGTTGGAAAGTGTTTGAGAGTGACCAACAAATCATCAATTTATTGCATGAAGAAGCTGAGTTCTCAGCCAAAAATCAAGAAAAGTTAGAAGAATAGTACAAGTGATCAAGTGGTACAACTGAGAACAAACAAACTACTAAAAGGACTTTTCAATTTGGAGTCCATTTTTAATCCTAATGATCAATTTAGGAAAGAGAAAGAAAACATCCAAGTCAAGGGAGAAGATTCAGTGCCCATCTCAGTGGGAGAAGGCAAATCACTTCAAATTGGTAAAGTGGCAACTGAGCAAGAAAGGTATGAGTTCATGCAACTTTGCCAAGAGTTCCCAGATGTATTTTCTTGGAGCTATGAAGACTTGAGAGGTTTCAATCCCAAGCTAGCTCAACATACAATTGAATTGGATCTAAGTGCTAAGCCCATCGGAAAAAACAAAGGCCAGTCAATCCACACATGGAGCCTCTCATGAAGAGGGAATTAAATAAGTTAATAGAGGAAAGTATCATATTTACCATCAAGCAATCCATATGGGTAGAAAACTTGGTTCTAGTTAGAAATAAGAGTGGGGAAATCAAATTGTGTGTAGAATTTAGAGATTTGAATAGAGCATCCCTAAAGGATCATTACCCACTTTCCTCTATGGAGCAGATTTTGCAAGTTATTGCTGGCTCTGAGAGGTTTTCATTGCTAGATGGTTATTCAGGGTATAATCAAATCATGGTAAAGGAGGATGATCAGTTCAAAATAGCCTTCACCACCAAATGGGGAACTTATGCATATAGAAAAATGCCATTTGGGCTATCCAATGCCGAGCTACCTTCCAAAGGGCAATGGATATGGCATTCAAGGGATTGATCAACAAAATGGTGCTGATATATCTAGATGATATTACTGTATTTTCTAAAAGTGCAGCAGATCATCTCTTTCATTTGAGACAAGTGTTCCAAAGATGTAGAAGATTTGGGGTATCCTTGAACCCCAAGAAATGTATTTTCCTAGCTCATGAGGGAAAGCTCCTAGGCCACATTATTTCCAAAGAAGGATTAGTAATTGATCCAGAGAGGGTTGAAGCAATAAAATCACTACCATTACCAAGTCATAAGAAGGCCCTTCAAAGTTTCTTGGGAAGAATCAATTTTGTTTGGAGGTTTGTTCCAGATTTTGTAGCCCTTGTCAAGCCAATAACCATGATGTTGAAGAAAAGTATGGATTTCAAATGGACAGTTGAAGGTAAGGAAAGTTTTGAGGCAATCAAAGAGGCTATCTCACAAGCTCCAACTCTCATTAACCCATATTTCTCCAAGGATTTTATCCTTTATGCATTTGGAGGTGATGATACAATCTCTACAATTTTAGTACAGCAAAAAAAAGAAAAAATGTAGAGCAACAAATTGCCTTCTTTAGCCAAAGCCTAGAGGACTATGAGGTGAGATATTCTTTCATTGAGAAGCATGTTCTTGCAGTGATTAGGAGCTTGAAGAAATTTAAGCATCTAGTTTCAAATAACAAGGTTCAACTGCTGGTTTCTCATGTGGGAGTTAAGGACTTCCTCCTCAACAAAGACCTAAATGAAAAACATGTAGGGTGGATTACTCATGTCATGGAGTATGACATTGAGATCAAAGTCACCAAGCTGGTCTCGAGGAAAGGGATTATGTGAATAGTTGGTCTTGAGCAAATCAATGGAAGTAAGCAATGAGAAGGATGTTGTTTTGGCATTGCAAGACAACCAAGAACAAAGAGGTGTTCAAGAAGAGAATGATAGTGTCCTCACTCCTTGCTGGACCCAAGACATAATGCACTTCCTACAAATAGGCCTATGCCCTCTAGAGATGAACAAAACCAAGATAAGACACTTCAGATTGTAGGTGTACCATATGCACTTGTTGATGGTGTCTTGTTCAAGAGGGACATAAATGGAGTGCTTCTTAAGATGCATCTGGAAAAACCAAATTAATAGAATTTTAGAAGAGTTCCATGGTGGATCAGTTGGGGGTCATTTTTCTCGAAGAGTGGCAGCCCTCAAGATCATGAAGGCTGGCTATTATCGCCCAAGGTGTTTGGTGATTGTTATGCATGGATCAAGAGGTGCAAAAATTGTGCATTCTTCACAAGAAAGGATAGATTAGCAGCCCTTCCATAAAGCCCTTCCATTACACCCAATTTCAGTTGACCATACATTCATGCAACGGGGTTTGGACTTCATTGGAGTCATTAACCCAAACTCAAGCCAAGGACACAAGTGGATCCTCACAGCCACATATTACTTCACCAAATGGACTGAGGCTGTGGCACTCAAAGAAGCAAATGAATCTAGCATTCTAGAATTCTATGAGGGGATAGTAACTAGATTTGGTATACCTTCCACTATAATATCGAGATAATGCTTTGGTGTTTATAGGATCAAAGGTAACTGAATGGGCTATTAAAAATGGGATTTATTTGAGCACTTCATTAAATTATTACCCTCAAGGTAATGGCCAAATTGATTCTACCAACAAGAACTTGTTAAATAACATCAAGAGGACTCTTGATGAAAATCGAGGATTTGGCACACCAAGTTGAAATCAGCCTTGTGGGTTGATAGGATAACTCCCAACAGATCCACTAGTAACTCTCCATTCGAGACTTATTTATGAAGAGAGGAAATCTTGCCCATGTCACTTGAGTTGCTAAAATTAGAACACATGAAGCAATTGGATTTGTTGGAGTTTGAACCCATGGAGGTTAGATATGCAGAATTGATGGAGCTCCAAGAAATCAAAGAGCATGTAGCCCAAGCAATGAAGAAGGACCAAACCTTGATCAAGAGGACCTTTGATAGGAAAACCAAGGCTAGAATCTTCCAAGTTGGAGATTTAGTGTTGAAATGGGATGCAGACCGAGCAAATCCAGGAAAGCATTCAAAGTTTGATGCCATTTGGAGTGGCCCCTACATGGTCACAAAATGTAAGAACAACAATGCCTTCCAATTGTCTACATTGGATGGTGAAGAACTGTAGATTCCAATTAATGGAGTCCATCTAAAGCATTACTACTAGAAGGAAAGCTCTCCACCTTGCACATATTAGCTTAGATTTGAATTCCTCCAAGTACTTGTGCACAATGTTTTTTGTAGCTTAGTTTTACATTTCCCTAAGTGCTTTGGCACAAGCTTTGTTGTCCCAAGAATGCATCTTTCTAGGCCATGTTCCAAATTAGGTGATTTTCTACTCTCACAATCTCCTTTCTAGAAATCTTCTAACGAGTTGAGAGCACCAGAAACTAATTTGATGACTCCATGCCCAATGGATTTCTTCAAGAACTGTTACTTCATCCAAGGCGAGATGACCCTCTGAGTCGCCAAAATTGTTATCCAAAATAAGCCCCTTGCTCATTTTTGGCTAACTTCCTTTCATTCCTTCCTTCCTTGTGCCTCAGTTGATTTTTTTCACTTTTTAGGCACTCAAATTTTTCTAGAAATGGTTTCATTGGATAGAGAATCTTCTTAGCTTTCTAGAAAGGTAAATTTTTCCTTCTAACTCCTTGTATTTTGCAAGTTATGGCTCGATGGAGTTTGGGAGGGAAATTTTCCCTAGGGAGGTCCGTGGACCAATCAAAATACACCATGTCAGCGGTGGAATGGTGGGGAACAGAGGTAAATTTTAAATTTTTACCAAGGAATGGTAGGGCACGCTAAAGAAAAATTTTGGCCCAAAGGCTTGCCACCAATAGAAAGGTAACACATGTCCATGGGGCCATCAGGACATCAAATTGGTGGGGAGAAGTTGGAAAAATTTCCAAGGTTGGCGCAAAAGGGAAATCTCACCCCGAAGGCCCACCAGCCAATAAGGAGATGCCACGTGTCCATAGACTAGTGGGAGGCAGAGGCATGGGGGAAATTTTCCATTTTTCCAAAGTGTGGCAAATGGCACAATAAAACTCCCCCGATGGCCCACACCAATCAGAGCATGCCACGTGTCCATGTGGCCAACAAAAATCTTAAGGCGGGTTTGTAGAGGGAAAAGAGTTGGTTCAGGCCCATGCCAATGGAAAGGTGCCACATGTCCTATTCGGACTAAATGGTTAGAGTCAATGGAAAATTGGAAGCGTGTCCTCGAGTGAATGGAAAGGTGCCACGTGGCATCGGAGACCAGTGGGGGCGGAGCGACAAAGGAAAATTTTCCAAAAGTCCAAAAAGGGCGTAAAATGATCATATGAAGCCCGCATCTAATCAAGACATGCCACGTGGCATCGGAGGCAGGTGGGGTAGATATTTTTGGTTAAATTTTCCCAAATTCAAAAAAGGAGGGAAAATTTTGGGTTTTCGGCCCGTCGACTTGATTTTTGCCTTGTTTTGCCCTAAATCTTCAGAGGGGCATAAATTTTGATCCAGAGCTCATTTTTCCTCGATTTTGGTGTCATTGGAAATATATTGAAGTCCTCTACACGATGGAATCTTAAATTTTATGTTTTGATGAAGTTTGGTGAGAGAAAAATGGAAAACACCTCTGGCATGGGGAAAAGAGTAGAACCAATGTTTCAACCACCATTTTTAATGAAGTATGGCTTCCATTCTTCTCCAGCATGGTCAAAAATCTTGGGGAATGAAATTTTAAGGGTACCCATGCTGTTTTGATGAATTTGGTTGGTGGTTGAATGATTCCTTTCCATTTTCCGTGTTTCTCTCTCCTGGCTCGAGTCTTCATTGTTAAAAAGCCAAATTTGGCTCATTTGTAAGGGATGGACATATTTTACTCTTGCAAGCTCTCTTTTCTTCCTCAACAGGTGGATTTTTAGAGTTTCATACCTCTCATATAGACTACAACACATGTTTTTGCCTCCTGCTATTATAATGCATAATATTTAACTTGGGAATGATAATGTATGTTCTGTGATTGATTTTCCCAATCCTTTCATGTGTTTATCATTGTCTTTTGATCTCTCACTACATTCTAGCAATCATGTATATTTTGTGTTGTATTTCTTATGATCTGTCAATTTTGCAAAGTAGATGTTCACCACTCCTTTGGTGTATCACCGTTTTACTTAGTTTTATTTCTCCTACATATTTCATCTCTATCTCCTTGGAATTTAGAGTAGGATCTAGTATTAAACCTCTACAAAGTTCATGCATACACCTTATTAGAGGAGTGAAGGAACCAACCTTTAATCTGGAGAGTCTTTTCCCAGTTTTGTAAGTTCCACACTTGGGGAAAATATTCAATGTTGTGCAATCACACTGGATTTTCATTATCAAACTAGAAATCTAAGAAAACATCCAAAGGGTGCTTTGCTGATTTGCACTAACAGAAGTAATGAGCCTCATTGAAAGAAGTTCATGAGTCACTCAAGTAAGTCAATCATAGCGTGATTCTTAGGAAGGCAGTTACAATGTAGTATTTATTACATACAAGTTTGAGAAAAAATAGGATAAGAGAGAGTTAGTGAGTTTTGAAAAGGAGTCATCGAGAGAGAGCGAAAAAGAGAATGTTGGAAGGAAGGATACTCCTCATTTTTGTAATGTAATACATTGAATGGAAGGAGAATCTAGTTTTGAGTAAGGACATGTAATTTTGGTAAATTATCTCTCTTATTTTATAGTCTTGCTTATTTATTTCCCTTTATTTTAATGGTAATATGATGAGGAATCAATTTTTGGTTAGGATTTAGGTCCTTTGTATGAGTTCTAGGCTAGAACTATGAGAATGATATATTTATAAGTCTTGCATAGACTAAAATAGAACCATTTCTAACTTTGATAAGGAATGTTGGTGTGTTTGAAGTGAATCTTTTTTGGATGACTTATCTCAATGTGACATTGAATCAATAACATGAAGTAAGAGCCAACTCTTTATGAATTTTGCATGCATTATCAGATAGAGGTAATCAGAAAATGAATGTGTTTCATTTCCTGTGTATTCATCCTGGGTGAGAGTGAAACACCTTAGAGAGGTTTTATCGATTCATATCATCAATGAGAGCTTATTCATTGCCTTTAAATTAGGATAGAGACTTCAAGGTTGATATATACGATTGTATACCCTATTTGATCACATTTTTTCAAGATAGTTGTCTCATAAAAGGAGTGTCAATATTCACTTCCCAAGCTAGTGGTAAATTTTTTAGTTGAATCTCATTGAAACAAACCTCCACAGAAAATATTAAGCATTTAATCCACATTTGGAAGAAGTTATGCAAATAATTCCCTTCTCTCGGTTCACAGAGAAGAGTTTCTACAAATCTGAACTAGGGTATGAAGTTTGAATTAGAAAACCAAGTCCCTTTTCCTGAAACTTGGTACTAATGACAAGGAGGAAGTGTAGAAGGTGATTTAAGATGAAATTTGAATTTTAGTGGGTTACCTTTCATGTTATCTTTACAAATCTAACTAAGACACCATGTACATTCATTGAGGGCTAATATAGTGAGTGGGTTAACAAAGGAACTCTATTGTTGACTCGTAGTTAGTTAATGGAACATATAGGGAATGATAAATGGATTATTAGGTGTTTAAATATCCCCTTATTGTGTATTGAAACCTTCTACAAACTAAGATAATCTTAACAATAATCTAAGGCATACCTAATAAGGGTATAGAATCCAAATAACAAAAAGAGAGCAACAAGGATTCGTATGTTGATTTGAGCTCTGAGATTTTAGGAGAATTTTGAGGTTGGTTAAGGTGAAATAATGGAGCTATTTATAGTTTCTGGATATCCCTAGAAATTTAAATGAAGGGTTAGTGCAAGCAACATATCTTAGGAACTATAGGGGTATTTTTATGAAAGGAAGAGTAGTAGGGAGTTTTGAAGATTTGGATGCTTTTCCTCATTAAATCTAACAAAGATATGTTTGTGTGAATAAGGGGTGAAGGCTAAAAATCTTTAAATAAGATCGTAGGCTAGAGTAAGTTAGAGACTAGTGGAGTATAGGTAAGTGCAAGTGGAACAAATGAGTACAAATCCATTTTTAATGAATGATAAGTTATTAGATGACTGAGGTCGAGACGTAAAAGAGGATTACTAATATGAAGTAAGAAGTTGTATGCATGGTGTGTTCAAGAAAGAGCTTGGGAAGGTCATTTCTAGTGACATTTGACATATTGTATAATTTTTGAGCAAGCTTAACAAGTTTATAGCCATTATAGTCCTACATTAGATCTTCTTATGTAGAGATTATGATAAGTTCTTGATATTTAGTTTATCTCTGCATCATTTGGTATCAAAGCATTACTCTTATTTTCTATTAATATTTAAAAGAGATTTTATTGTCAATATGGCTAATAGTGTTTTGTAAGTTTGTGGTGAATGCAAGTGATATGTAAAGAGAAGTGTGAGAGAGATAAAGCAAGAGGAAGAAATAGTGGAGTTGTGCAAAATGATTATCTAAAAGAGGAAATAAGAAGAGTTAGAGAAGAAAAAGAGAGAATAATAAAGGAAATACAAGAAGAGGAAACATGAAGAGTGGATGGAATCGAGATGAAGAATTTGAGAGTATACCCGAAGCTTTGAAGACTTCATGAAACATGAGATGAAATAAAGGTATGTGTTTGAGTTTGCGATGAAAAAGAAATTTAAATGTCCTGTGATGCAAATTACAAGAAGAAAACTGATCTTAAGAGATATCACGAGGAAAGAATAAAAACTAAGAAGAGAAGATAATATTGAATAAAAGATTACAGAGGAAGCGTTGAAAATAGTTCCAAGCCATGGTTATATTATGCCTGTATGGTGGAAAAAATCAGCTACAGTGAAATAAGATGAAAAGTATAAGAAATTTCTAGCAAGAAAAAATGAGCAAGAGATAGAAATATGAATTCTTGAATGTACAAGTGAAGAAAAAGGAAGTGAAGATGGTATGGAAGAAGAAAGAGACAAGAAGTGAGAAGGAAAAGAGACAAACAATCAAGCCAAGCAATTAGATTTCAGAGGTAAGCCTAGAAAAATAAGAATACAAGGTGAGTAAATTTGATTCATTATGGATTGATATTGAAAATGGAGTGGGTGAATTCCTTAAAATTGTAAAAAGTGATGTTGATTGTGCATTTGAAGTTAGTGAGAAAGAATGTAATGAAGGTTTTGTACATGATATTGGTGTTGATTTAAAAAATTTGGTTGGATGAGGTGGATGTAAAGGTGAAGAGTGTAGGTATAAATGAAAAAAATTCGAATTTGTGGGCATGTGATGATGAAAATGATAGAAAATAACAAGAAAATGCAGAGTTGAGACAAATTGTAGTGTTGGAAAGTGAAAATCAGCAAGTGAATGAGTAAGAACATGAAGATTTTGACAATACAAATGAAGAATGCAATTTGGACATGGAATATAACATGGTAATAAGAATCATCAAACATAGATAAGCATGTATTTTTTTGTTCTAATCCTTGTGTGTGCATGTATGAATCAAGACACCTTGAAGATGATGAGAGTGAAGGGGAAAAAAATAGAAATGGATAAGAGTAAAAGCAAATAGAAGAAAAAATACTGCAATGTGGGACCCAAGTGGATGTGAGGTAGTTGAGAATTATGGGAGAAAGAAGAGAAGATCAAATAAAATCTATGAGGATGAAGACATCAAAAAGAGAACAAAGAGTATGCATGTTTTTCTCCACCTTAGGAGTATGATGCAAGAGCATCTATGAAGAGACCTTCACTTATAAGGTTCAAGTTACTTGGAGTCAATTTGTGTTTTTCAGGAGCTCTAGAGGCCTTAATGGGTCATACAAGTCAATCCAAACCAATAATAAAGGTGGAAAATTTGAATTGCTCTTCCTTTGTGTTTCCCTTTAAAAGGGATATTTGAAAATCAAATATATGTAATGGGTGATTACAAAATATATAGAATAACTTGTTCCTATAATTAAGGAAATAAGTATAACCACTAACTCCATCAAGCCTATTTACGTGGGATTCAAGTATTATTAGGTGTTTTTAGATTCTCTTAGGTGTCATGTTAAGTGTTTCACGAGTCTACTAAAGTTGGAAAGTGTCTAGTTGAGGTAGATAATGATTCTTGTGTGTGTGTAAGGCATCATTAAGATGTTTGAAATAATGTGTAAGTTCTTAATCGTAGTCTCTGCTTGAGGGCCACTGATCCTCATTGAAGCTTTCCTTGAATTTCAAGAGTCAATCAACAAGTCAATCATAGTTTGAGTATTAGGAAGGATTTTACAATGTATTAGTTAGTGCATACAAGTGTGAGAAAAAATAGGATAAGGAGAGTAAGTTTTGAAAAGTATTCCTCGAGGAGAGAGGGAAAAAAACAAGAGACACCCGTGTTAGAAGGAAGGATACTCCTCATTTTTGTAATGTAATACAATGACAGAAGGAGACTCTGGTTTTGAGTAAGGATATGTAGTTTTGGTAGATTATATCTCTTATTCTCGTGATCCACGTTGATTCTTTATTTTCTTTGCTTGTAATGGTAATATGATTAGGAATCAATTTCAGGTTATGATTCGGGTCATGTGTATGAGTTCTAGGCTAGAACCGTGAGAATGGTGTATTTGTAAGTCTTTCATAGAATGAAATAGAACCATTTCTTACTATTATAAGGCATGTTGGTGTGTTTGAGGTGACTCTTATTTGGATGACTTATCTCACCGTGACATTGAAGTAGTTTTAGCATGAACTAAGAGCCAAATCTTTATGAAGCTTCCATTTCAATAACACCTTTCAAATGCATTTTCCTGATTGTATAGAGGTAATTAGTTTGAAATGCAAAAATAATTGTGTTGCATTTCTTACGTGTTGTGATCTTATGAGAGAGAGTGAAACACATTGGAGAGGTTTCATCATATTCATATCATCAATGAGAGATTAGTCATTTCCTTTAAATGAGGATAGAAACTTAAAGGTTAATACATACATTTGTATACCCTATTTAGATCACATTAATAATACACAAACTATATTATAATGAAGCACTAAACAAGATATTCCTAACAGATAATGTTTTCACAAGGCGCGATCATCTCATAAAAGGACCATCAATCTTTACTTCATGAGCTAGAAGTTTGTAAAGTAAATTTTTAGTTGATTCTCAATGAAAAGGACCTTTACGTAGAAAATATTAGGCCTTGAATCCACATTTAGAAGAAGTTATACAAATAATGCCCTTCTTGGTTTCACAAAGAGGGTTTCCACAATCTGAACTAGGTATTAAGTTTGAAGCAAAAAACCAAGTCATTTTTTCTTGAAACTTTGTATTAATGAGATGGGGGAATTTTACAAGTCGATTTAAGAGGAAATTTGGAATTTTAGTGGGTGACATTTCATGTTATATTGACATTCTAACTGAGAAACTATGCAACACCATTAAGGGCTAATATAATGAGTGGGTTATTAAGGGAAATACATTTTTGACTTGGATTTAGTTAATGGAACTTATAGGTAATGATGAAGGGCTTATGGGTTGTTCAAAAATCCCCTTATTTTGTATTAAACCCTTCTACAAACTAAGAAAAACCCGATAGTAATCTAAGGCAGACTAATAAGGGTATAAAGCCAAATTTCAAAAAGAGAGCTACAAGGAGTTGTATGTTGAGTTGAGATCTAAGATTTTAGGAGTATGAGGAGGTTAGTTAAGTTGAACTAATGGACCTAGTTAGAATTTATGGGTAGCCGTATAACTCTAAATGTAGGGTGTGTGCAAACAACTTGTCTTAAGAACTATAGGGGTAGTTTTGTGAAAGGAAGAGTAGTAGGGAGTTTTGAAGCTTTGAATTCTATTTCTCATTGAATCTAATAGTGATGTGAGTGTGTGAATTAGGGGTGAAGGATAAGAATCTTTAAAGAGGACAATAGGCTAGAGTAAGCTAGAGACTAGTGGAGCACATGTAAGTGCAAGTGGGAGAAATGAGTACAAATCCATTTTTGATGAATGATAAGTTATTGGATGACTGAGGTCATATGTAAACAAGGATTGCTAATATGAAACAAGAAGTTGTATGTAGGATGTGGTCAAGAATTATCTTGGTAAGGCCATTTCTAGTGACATTCGATAGAATATAAAAGTTTTGAGAAAACTTAACAAGCTTATAGCCATTATAGGCCTACATTAGATTCTTTTATGAAAAGACTATGATAAGTTCTTGTTTGCAACCTATTATAAGTTAGATATATGCTTGATATTTATTTTTTCTCTACATCATATGTACAAAATATATAGGATGTAAGGGTTCATTATAAAGGGTTATTTAGAAATAAGAATCTCACATCAACAATAATACATTTTTGAAGACTCAGTAAATTATTTTCATTTCAAATTAGAGTGTGGATGAAAAGTTTTCCATGTTCCAAAATACCAGGATTCCCCATAACCATCAACTCGCTAACTCACTACTACAAGGGTGATTTGAGATGATAACATAGACAATACTTAACCAAATCGTCTCAAACAGATTTATAATTTTTTTATATTGTCTCAAAGAGGGTGCATCTAATATTGTCTCTAATTATTATCTATCCATATAAAATATAGAGTGATACATATTTCATCTTTCTAGAGAAAATATCATTTTCGCCTGCCTAGAGACAATATAATATTTGTCTCCCTAGAGACAATACAAAATACTAATTTTTTGTCTCTCTAGAGAAAATACACATTTAAATAATGAAACAACTAAATTTATGGAATAAATAATAAGAAAATATCATCTAGTGCAAGAGTGGCTTGGGAATTAATATTATAAATTAAAAACAATTTGATTTTAATCTTGTGCCCATAAATGGGTCCACAAACATTTTATTAATATCAAATAATATAAAATACAAAAGGGTGTTGAAATGTCGTTAACCCTTGTTATTGTAATGCCCCATCGTAAATTTCCCTTATTCCTGACATGACGACCCTACTACTAAGCATGGGAGGGTTGTGTGCATGCTCTTGTTGACCGTTGTCGACTTTTTCCTTGTCGCAGTGAAGATTTTGCACCCTCCCTCTCCTTCTTGCCTTTTCGGGTCATTGTCGACACCCCAAATGGTGGACCGGTAGCGTCGTGGACGATTATCCGGTTAAAGGGAAAATCTAGTTCTCGCCTCTTCGAGTTTTCCTTGGTCATCGCCATTAATATGATTAATGATTATTATCATTATTTTAGCCGTAAAATCATAAAAAATAATGTTTATAATAATATTATAATTTTATTATCGATTTACGACCTTTTTATTTTAGTGTCAATTTTATCACTATTGTTGTGATTTACCGTTAAGCTATCATTTTATCATTTGTTTACTTCGTTTTAGGGTTTTTATGTTTTCTTTAGTTTAAAAAACACAAAAAAATAAATAAAATAAAAGAGTTAAATTTAAAAGGCCCGTGAATTAGGGCAGATATATTTTTAAAAAAAGAAACAAATAAAAAAAAAAGAGGGGCACTAGGGCTCCTTATCAGATTTTTCTTCCTTTTTGGACAGAGCAGCCACCGCCGCCATGGGAAAGGAGCTCTGAACCTATTCTCGCACATTCACCAGAGGTCGAAGGAAGCACAAGAGATAGGAGAGTTGTCCGACGATGTTTTGTTGTTAGAAGTAGTTTGACAGCCATGAATGAAAAACATGGAAGCCTTTGTGCGAAGAGATGAACCGTTTGACTAAAATCCTCAAATCTATCATTCTCCCTAGCTTGCGTAAAAAAAATGAGTCTTCTTTCATGCATGGGTAATGGAGAGAGGAATATTGTCAGATGTTGTAGTTGCTACTGCCCTGGTCGACATGTATGCGCAAAATGGATGTGTAGAAGAGGCCTATGAACTATTTGATAGAATGCCTCAAATAGATGCGGGCTCATGGAATGCCACGATGGCAGGATATGCACAAATGAGTTTGTTGAAAAGGCCTTGGAAACTTCCAAGAAAATGCATTTGGTACATGTAAAGCCAGACTCCACAGCCTTTTTCCAGCAACCTCCCAACTGCTGTCAAAATGGGAGCTTTAGAAGCAGGCCTCGGACAACCGTCAAAGCATTATGGAGAGGGTATTTTTGTATGTTTTAGTTCCAAGCACCCTGGAAGATACATATGCAATATGTGGAATCATGCGAACTGTTCAGAATGCCTCAAAGAGATGTGGTCTTATGGAACATACCCTGACCATGTAAGCTTCATTTTTGTTTAATTAACATGTAGCAGAAAGTTCAGTGCATGAGGGTTGTAAATACTTCAATGGCATGAGTGCCTCTTATAGAATCATGCCAAGAATTATTGCCTCACCTCTTCCAAGTGCAAGCTTTTGGACTGTTATGTGAGAACCATTAAGTAATGCTTCCTATGCATTGTATTTGAAAGTTATTCCTCAGAGTATTCATATGCACAAAAATGGATTTTGTTGAAAAGGCATGTGATCTGTTTGACATAGAAAATGCGGTCTCTTGGATCGGGATGACTACTTGAAAACACAAAATGGTTCTTTTTGATGAGACATGGGTGCACAACGAATGGCTTGGTTTGCACGTGACTACCTGGCATCATGTGGCAACAATGGTGGTCTCGACGGATCACGAGTGTAAACCGCTTGGAGCCCCTTGTACCATTTTGCTCATCATTTCTAGGCATGGTTCTTCTTCCCTTACCTCTCATAATTCTCGTGTTTTAGTTCTCTTTTGCAACTAAATAGAATTTTAAATTATTAGGATTTTTAATATAGTTAAATTTTCCTTCAACTCATTGCAAAACAATAAATTGTCATGTCATAACTCACGAAGTCATTATAACTCATCTACTTTAAACCATGAACTATCACCCTCACTTCGAGATGATTTAGAAAACTCTTACCCATCTTGATCGCTCCAATATTATTTTATCGACTAGACGAATTTGACTCCCCATTGATAAAGTTGACCTTCTCCTTGTTTTAAATAGTTAAATTTTGCATTTTTCGGAGACTCACTAAGTACCCTTCGTAACTCTGGAAATGAGATGTGAAGTTTCATTCATGTACCTTGGTATATGAGGAGTCACCTTGACCTTTGGTTTGACCCGAAACAAACATATGAAATCCTTTTGACGCTCTTATAGGAGCCCTGTTACACTAGTTTACAACAGTAGAAAGCTATTAAATCTAGAAAGTTGGCTTTCGTTTTGAACCACCATTTGAAACATGGATGGAGAAATTAATTCCCATCTTCACGCAAATCTCTATTGTTTATACTAGACAATTGCATGGAACATTCAATCTAGGGAAAAAAATTTTCGGGATAGTTTGGTAAAGCCATTTTGTAGGCCTTCCATCGCAGGTTTGACGAGGTCAAACTAGACCAATTTCGTCTTATTGCTCTAAAAACTTGTCGCCGCTTTGAAAATAGTTTTCTAGTTCTCAGTCCCATCGACTCTGATGAATTATCCTTATATAGGGGATCTAGTAGGAGATGTCTCATTGCGTGCTCCTCCATCGAACATCAGTTATGGACATGGTTTTCTGGGCCCTTGAGCTAACTTTTGTCATTATACAACAGGGTGAACTACAACTAGTGGCCCGAAAACTAGCCACCAAAAACAAACCGTTCGATCTTTTTCAATTCCATCATCTGCCATGAATTCTTGGTATATCTGGGACACATAGAAAGTTAATCATGGTGTGTTCTCATCGGAAGATAACTTTTGGAAGTAGTTTCTTAGCCTCTGAGCCCATTTTGAACGTTTTGTAACTAGTGAGAAAATGTAAAAATAGAAAGCTACAGACCCTCGTAGGGTTGCCAAATCACCCTGGAAACTTTTAACACATGTAAATAACTATTTAAAACACTATAATGTAACTTGTTGTGTGCATTAGAACTTTTGACAAAATAGTGTTTTCTCTCTCTACCCTTCTCTTTCTCTCTCCTAGGTTACAAAAAGAAGAAAAATGAAATGTAATGAATACATGTCTCTAAACCTTTTTATTTCGATTACAAATTGTAATTTTTATCTTATGTAAATGGGAAACTAAAAATGATAATTATGATTGATTAGGGTGGATGCCATGCCAGTGAATTATCATTGATATCATGCTCACGTGGTTTTTGCAGGATGAAAGAATGATGACGTAAAGGCGTTGAGTAATTCTTTGTTTATTTTTGGTAATATATTGAAAGACTTATTGTGGAAATTGGTAGTATGTAAAAGTTGTTAGATTATTAAGTTCTTGAGAAATTGGTATTTCTTTCATGGATGTTATTTTGATCTCAAAATTGTTATGGTAAAAGTGGAATACAATTGTCAAAATGAATTGAAATTTATACCTTGTAGTGAACTTTCATTGTGCTATTATTGGTTTAGTAATTGGGGTTGTGTTTCTTACCTTGAAAATGTAATAAAGGAACCTAACCACAACATTCAACCCTAGTTCAAAATTTGTATATAACTAATCTACCGATGTGAATTCCTTAATGTATAAAATTGTGACCTTCAAATGAACCCTTACACTCGATGGAACATCCTAGTTTAGGAAAATAAGTTCCCAAGAAAGGGGTTTATCATCTTAGTAGATACATTTAGTGACATCGACATAAACCAGACATATAGGAGCAACACAGTCAAATAAATCTTCTGCATCGAATGAATTTCTTGTGGGATCCAGATGACATCATGGAGCTAGTAAAATAGTGGTTCTATCACTTAAAATTTTGCTAATGAATAGATCCTCTTAGCTATAGGTGCTATCTTTGGCTAGTGATAATAGAGCGTTTTGATCTTTTACGGAGGGTTTATAGGGTGAATATGTTTTGAATCTTATTCAAATCTATAATAGAGCGTAAAGCCCTAAGTGAAAATTGGAATTAAACTAAACCCTAGTTGACTAGGATGTTAACTTGTGGTTAGAAAACTATAATCTAACTCCTTGCATATGAAATTGTTTTGAAAGATGTTGATTTTAGAGAACCTTAGAAACTGAATTCTTGTCTCATAATCCCTTGTTATGTCATTCTATGGCATTAAGGAATAAAGAATATTTCTTAGGTGGAATCGTGTAATGCCTTTGAGACATGGGATCTTCAAGAACATAGGTCACTTGTGGTTCATGTGTAGTGTATAATGTTTCTAGTCATGTACTTCCTTAAGATGTCAGAAAAGTGCTTTCGTAACTCTTCTGTTTTAAGATGATGCTAAGAATGAGACCATAGTATGATGTAAGAGCATATCATATAATGTTGAACACGAGATTGGAGATTAGGATTAAGGTCAATCTTGGAGTCCTTATAACTTAATTAAACATTTTTTCATGCATTTCAAAAAATATAAGTTACCTTGGTGTGACCAAACTTCGAGAAAACAAAGGATATATAAATATAAATGGAATTCCATAAGTTATTGAACACTTTATTAACTATGGTAGTGAAATAACTATTCCATGATTGATGGATGTTCTTGGGGAAAAAGCTATTTCAAATCTATGTCTTCCTTAATCCCAAGATTTCATCTTGACATCATGTTAGATTCTCTTGTGTAGCAAGAGTAAATTTTAAACATTAAATATATGTTTGAGAAGCATATTCTTAACATAAGAACAAGATAATTAAGTACTGTATATGTGATTGGAATTGTGCCAAATAAGCAAGTAAGTTATGGAAATTTCCGTGATGCATAAAGGAAGCCAACCTAAATGGTCGAACTGCAAAGTAAATGTGGAATGAACTTAAAGTTTCTATAGGTGGACAAACGAGGAATTTATCCTTGTGAAATAATGTTCTTGGAGGGTTAACCATAACTAAAATACAAATAAAGAAATGATGTGTTGTGGGTTCGCCATTCTTGAAGTCAGGTTCTTGTGGTTGGGTCTCTACTAGCAACCTTCCATTGGGAAAAGTGTAGTGTCAGCATGTATATGGTGTTATCATGTGTCTATGTGATTTGATGACTTTTGTAAGTGTCGTATATGTTGTCGAGTTTTCCTGACTGGGAGTCCTTGTGGCATTTTGTAATGATCAATGTGAGTAAAAAAAAATTTATCCTGGTATTTTACTGTTGTAATTGTGGGTGTAAAAATAGGGCACTACAGCTTATATAATGGTACACATAGTTATTGTGTTAAAACTAGCGATTGCACTTGAAGGTGCAAATTAAATGATGATAGGGCAAAGAAAATAGAAACAAATAGCAATGGATGAAAACTTAAAGGTATTGAGAATCATTGTGAACTAGAAATATGTATTGACCAAGAATAATGTTGATATATTGAAATAACATATTATTTTTTTCAAAGTAACTTCGAGAGTGACATACATTGCTACATCAATTTGTGATGGAGATACACAGCTTAGAGTAACATGAAAGTAAATGGCATGCATGTAGAGGGGAGAATGCTTGAAACTATCAAAGGTATATTTGCGACGAAAGAAGCATTTGGTAATAGGAGGGTTGTATTCCCCGTTTGAAATGAGGAATCCTATTTTATCAATTATGACACATGTAATTTGACAAGGGAATATCTTATTTCAGTGAAGGTTCCTTGTTTTCTGTATATACTAGTAACTACCAAGTGTTAATAAAATGTTAGAAACACACAATACAAACTTTATAACAACTAAATCAAGGCCTTCCATTGATAAGTAGAGGAAGACATAAAATTTATTACTAAGTTTGGTGGAAGCAACACAATCTACAACATGAGCAATAGGGCCCAAATTGCATTGGTTCATCCACATAATGAGCAAAATGTAGCCAATCACCAAACAAATAATAATCTTATAGATGATTTGAGACATCTAAAATCCTAGGTAACTATGAAAAAAATATGAGAAATATGAAAAATTCATGGCTATTATGAAAATTGACTTCAAATACTTACATTTCATTATATTTTAGATTCAACAAAATTTCTCTGTATGATTGGTACCTAGTGTCAAAGGAAGAGAAAAAAGATAGGAAGATGCAAAGAAAACATATTTACTAATTTTAAAACTCATAATTTTGCATGTGCTTAAATAATACATGATATTTTCCATGTATACAATATCTAATGTAAATCATGAAATGAAATAAAAACCCATATTTATTTTTAAGACTCAAATGCAATAAACTATTTAATGTGAGAGTACTAACCTTCAAAACTATGTCAATTTGGTCGTATAATTTTCAATGTAAAGGTAATAGCGATTGGTAACTCTTTGACAATGTTCTTTTAATCCAACTCTGATAACTACACCAAAACATAAAATATACAATAGTATACTCAATATTAATATTTTTCATACCATGAACTAAATGGAACCGTAACATTAAACAATTGACGCATCTCTAGTGTAAGAAAAACTTTCTCAAATATACCAAAAATTACTCTATACCTCCCAATTTATCACATTCAATACATCTAGTTTTTTTAACATGCACCATTACATATTGCATAATGATTACAACATTTTTCATACAATCTAAACTTATAAGTCAATAATGCCAAGTTGTAATTTCCAAATAGGTGATGATATACAAAATATTGATATTGGCAATAAAAATTCCTCTCTTTTCTATGATTTCACTATATGCAACAAACATGTCTCTAACCCCAATTTACATTTTCTAGTGTACTCCCACCTTATGCAAAAATGGGAGATTTGGAACAAGATATGGACATCCATAAAAGCATAAAGGATAGAGGAATTTTACCAAATGTTGTAGTTGTAACTTCCCTAGTAGACATGTATGCAAAATGTGGAAGCATAGACAAAACACATGAACTATTTGACAGAATTCCTCAAAGAGATGTGTTCTCATGGATAGAATTGATTACATGCTATGTAAAAATGGATTCATTGAAAAGGCTTTAGAAACTTTAAATAAAATCCAATTGTCCACTTTAAAGCTAAACTCAATAACCTTTCCTATCATCCTACCTTCCTGTGCCAAAATGGGGGATTTGGAATAGGGTATGGACATCCATCAAACCATAAAGGATAGAGGAAACATTTCAGATGAAAGTTACAACCACCCTGGTAGATATGTATGCAAAATGTGGAAGCATAGACAAGGCACATGAACTATTTGATAGATCCTTGAAGAGATGTGTTCTCATGGAATGCAACTAGGATACTTGCAACTACATCTGACAATAACTTACTTCCGTTATGATTCAAAAGGTTTTTACACTCTGCTCTAGATCTCCCATTTTAGAAGAGGAAGAGAGGATGTTAGAAACTTTTATAGAGTCTATTCTCACATCGAAATTTTCCATTTTTTAAAAGAGGATATCCATTTATCTCTCAGTAGCATGCACATCTACCCCAATAATGTCGAGAAACACTAGACTAGATGTTAACATTAAAGTTACATGTTACTCCAATTGGTGACACAACAAAGAAAATAAATATAAATTTCAGGAATGTAGCTTGACCCTATTCTGGAATTGATTAAAAAAAATAAAACCTAATTGGTCCTAAAGTGGGATATTAGGGTATTAATGTTAATCTAACTAGGAGGACTAAAATGTTGTATAAATGAACTAAACAATATGGAATAATTATAATTAATTATTATAAGTGAAATAAAACCCTAGGGATGCAAGTGAAGAAGTATAAGTTACTTAGCTGATTGGCATGTAGATCTGCCAGGTTGTCGTGAGGTTTGAACATAGAATCTAGAAGTGCAACGATCACTTAGGAACCCTACGAAGACCAGATTTGGAAGATCTCGAATGGACTAGGGAACCCCGAGGTATGTTTTAGTGCTTAGTATGTGTAAAATCTTAGAAATTGATCCTAGTATGGTAGCAAGTTAAATAATAACCCTTCCTATCTCGTCACACTCGGATTCACTTGATGAATCGTGTAATGGCTGCAATGCAAAGAGAAGTATCAAACCCTAGAAAAAATAAAGATTCAAATGATTGGGTTGGAATTACCTTAGCTTCCAAACCGGTGGACTTATCACTGAGATTTTCACTACATTTTTTACCCGGATGTAGTTATGGTGCATGTGCGTGTATGTCATGCCCTAGGTGTTCTCACGCACCACACTTTTTAAAGTAGCGAGAAATAGTAACTATATCAAATGTAAATAGTATGTGTACATGGAATAGAATATAATATCTCCCCTTATGAAGTGTGTGTGATGCATATCTTCTAGCCTTGATACATGGCACTATTGATGCAAGTGATGCAACTCTAGATGGAGTGATAGTGGTAGTGATATTAGGACCCTCATTATGATCTTATAACTTTATATTTATAGGGCTCTCAAGATTAATTTTGTAATTAATCCCGATAAGGTCAACTGAGAAAAAGATAAGGATGAAAAATGGATAGAAAGGCCCCAAAAAGAAGTGGGAAAGGATGTGCATGGACCGAGGCACCCGAGGATGGGACTAGGGTGCCCCATTACTAAGCTAGGGCACCCTATTTTGGGATAAAATGATGGTGCGGTTGAAAAATGGGTGGATAAGTCTTTGGAAAATATGTGGGAATGAAAAAATAAAATAAAGATGGCCAAAAGGTGGGATTAATTAGTAATTTATCACTTGAGAACCTTCTAAATAGTATTATAAGACCAAGATAAATAATGTCTAAAGTGCATAATTATGTGTCTACATTTTCCCCCCACTTTATGTTAGTGAGAAAAAATCTTGGTAACATAAAGTAGATAGAGATGTGTACATGATATCCATGTAGAGTGTAGAAGAAGACTTATTGATGGAATAGAGTCAAGTGTGGAATGAAAAAATAAAAAGGTGGATGAATGTGGATTCTAAATATGGAAAATGCATAAAAGTGATGAGAGTGAACCTAGGGCAGATCGTGTGTGTAATCAAGCACTCTATGTAGTGTACCCGCATGGTTAGTAAAGGTAAAATACATGTAAGCGGTGTGTTGTCTTTATCATCATTACTATTGTTTTTGCCCCAATTTGAATTCTTGTTTCTCATATGGCCGGATCTGTAAGGATAAAATGATTAAGTATTCAAAGATGTATGTATATAAAAACACTTAGTAAAATAAGCATGTATATATAAATGTGTAAATTACTTAAAATGTAAAATATGTTGGAAAAAAATGTAAATGGAACATGTGCCCTTGATCCACATTTGAGAAAAAGGGTGTAGAAGGATATCCTATACTACCACGAAGTTTTTCAGTGAATCTCACACCACCCTAGCTAAAGAATTCTAGGAGGAAATGCTCAGTGTCCTCCAACTCTAGTTGTTCCTACTGAAATGTTTGAAAATATCTCTCACTGTCCCTAGTTTTTCTAGGCAATCCGATGCCACTAGACAGAGAAGTGTAGAGAGGCACACCCACTGTAACCCCCAAGCCTATAACCCGCGCTCCGTAGAATTACCAAAGACACCATGTCTTGTTTAGGCCACTATGTATAGAGTTCGTAGATTGGTCCGAACTCACTCATGTGTGAACCATTGTAAATAAAATATATTAGTAGAAACCCTCAATGATGCCCCCTCTTTGGGGGTGCATGTGATGACCCAAAAAGGATAATGCAGCCCCAAAAGAGGACCAACCGTTCTTCGACCTATAAAACACAACCCTACACCCTGGGGGGAAGGAAAGTGCTTGGTAGATACCAAGGCACACACAAAAGGGGATGGCTATCCAAAATAAGTGTTAGTCTGCAAGCACATAAATGTAATAAAATAAGTGTGAAATACACAAAAATGTAGAAACTACCAAACACACTAGTGTAAACACGCAAGAAAATAAGAAGACTTCACAAATCAGGTTACAAACATGGGACATTTCTCACGATGTTACAAGACACGGAAGGCCATTATGGCTGCAAACAACATAAAAGTGTGTACACAAGCAAAGGAAAAGACCACATATTATAGAAAACAAAGTAGACAAGTGTAAATAAATAGAGAAGTAGTCATGGAAACATGTGATCCTAGAAAATAAGTGGTGTACATGGAACACCCATTAGCATGTTAGAATAATAACCAATATGTCAAAACATGTAATCTCAAGTAATATAAAATGTTAATTATAGAATAGAACAATAACACCAGTATGAGATAAATGTGGATTCCCCTAAAGGACCACTATAGTAAGGGTAAAAGGTGAGCATCCATGTTGTGTGTAAATTATTGTATCTATGATCACACTATACAAAGGCGTGAACATGCATATGTGTATGATAATGACATATAATAAATAAAGCTAAAATGTATAAAAAAATGAACATGCAAAAGATAAGTAAGTAAAAATAACATGCCCCCAAGAAAATGTACTATGCTCTGGATGGAATGGAATGATAGATAGGGCATCGTGTCCCCAAGTGGATGGAATTTTATGTAATGAGGTTCATTTTTTTTTTTCCCGCTTAGCAATCAAGAATGAATAGTAAATGAGAGTGCATTATTGGGAAATGGTCAAATAGTTTTTGGTTGTGTTTGTCTAATGCACTGTAATGAGTGGGTATGTGTAGTGGTGATGAGATGTGACATGTATAATAGATTTACATGAACCTTATAGCCAAAGTGTATATCACGACTTTGTTGAATGGAGGAGTGATGATTTAGCCCTAAGCATATATCACTACATGATGAATGGTAGAAAGTGATAATGAAGCATGAGATGAAAAAGAGGATGTGCGTGAACCTTATATCCGGCGTATATCATGACTTGGTGAATGGGGGAGTGATGATTTATCCCTAAGTGTATATCACTACATGATGGTAAAAAAGGTGATGATTTAGCTTATAACGTATGTCACTACAAGATGATATGATGGATTAGAATGTAATAGAATAATTTAGAATTGATGAAGGGAGTGTTGATTTATCATAAATATTATACACATATATGATTATAGGATGAATGATAATGTAATAGAATAACTTGGAATTGATAAAGGGAGTGGTGATTTATCCTAAAGTGTATACCACTACGTGATGATAGAATGTAATAGGATAACGTAGAATTTATGAAGGGAGTGGTGATTTAGCCTAATGCGTATACCACTATGAGATGATAGGATGATGTAATAACTTGGAATGATGAGTTGAGTGGTGATTTAACCTAAGTTGTATACCACTACGACATGTGATGATGAATGTGGTGACAATATAGCCTAGAGCGTATGTCACTAGTCTTGTGAATTTTATATGATGGAATGTCACATGGTATGAGAGGTTCATTTGATTTTTAAACCCTTGGCATTCAAGTATGGACTGAGGAAATAAAGTGTGTCATATAGTGGTGAGTGCAGCATGTAGAATAATGTCATACAGGTGAAAAAATGGTGACTAAGGTGTGTGTAAATGCATGGTATGTAAAATGGAATGTAGGATAAGTGTAGGATGGATAGTATATAACACACTATGTGTAATGTCTAAGTTTATTGTGTGGGGTTCAGTGTAATGGAAATCCCTCAAAATTCAAGTGTGAACCAAACTACAAGAGTGTGTCATCGGGTAACAAGGGTGCTTATGAAACGTGATGTGATGTTCCTATAAGAAATAAAAATAAGTTGTAGATATGAAATGTGCAATGTACGACATTTTAAATATGCTAAAAATGAGGGGGATTTCTAATTGTTGTGCCCCCAAGCATATGAGTGGTGATGGTGGATAAGATATTTCATCAAGGAGATAATCATTATCTTGATCAAAACCTATTGGGGCTGCATCAAAACCCGATAAGTGATAGAGTGGGGCGGATCATATAAGGATGCATTACGACGAAGGGTGTATGCATTCATCACATATTATTCATCTATAAAATAGATTGGTGGAAAGTCATGGGCACGCCAACGTGAAATGTTAGGAACATATGCGAGGGAAGAATCATTAGTGATGGATATGGTGCTAAAGGGCACTGGGAAGGAAAGTGAAGTATGAAGCAGATCAATTGCACCTCCAATATAAACAAGCCAATATTTGCCGAGTGTAAATGGGGAATCATGAGGGGAGCATGTAACAAATAATGTTAGATGAAAAACTTGTAAGCCATAAGCTCTTATGGTGTGGAAGTAGCCATAATAGAGATGGGGTGAATGAAGGGGTGGTAATATGTCATTAAGCATCATGCCAAATCTAGGTAAGAAATCACATGTACATATAGTATGGGAACTTTCGAGATCAACTAGAATGTGTTCCTAAAATAGCCTATTGATATATAATGTGCATGTAAAAGAGGGTCACGCAAACAAAGTCTAGTGCGAAGAAGATGAAATTACGTCGGCATTGTTAACATATCCCTATAAGATGAAATTGATTTGTGTCAAGTATTTTCTGGGTCATTAGCCACAAATGTTTCTTTAAAATAATAATTTTCCATGTTGAGAGGAGTAAAATCAAGTTTTCGTAAAGACTCATCAGTGAGTTCTACAACATCAATCTCATCATTAGATTCATGGAAGCGTTGGTGTGGGCATCATCATTTTGGATAGCGCTATTAAGGATATTCGAGGTGGGTTGAGAATAGAGATTTGGAGGTGGAGTCATAGTAGGGATAAATACAATGGGTGAAACAATAGATGAAGTGTGAGTGGATATGACAGGAGAAGTGATGTTAGGGGTAGTAGAGGTAGGTGCACTAGTAGGGACAAATAAAGTGGGCAAAATGATGGCCAAAGTGTGAGTAGATATAGTAGGAGAAGGAATGGTAGGAATAGTGGAGGTGGGTACACTAGATTGACCAACATCATATTTATCTAGGTTAGCATACGGAATGGGTTGAGGCGGTGGGACAGGCATAGAAGTGACAGGATCAATGTGATAATATTTGAATGGTTTCGGGTCAATGGTAATAATATGTTCATAACCATCATGAAGGAATTTGACACATTGATGTATGATGGAGGGCATGGCTTGCATGGTGTGAATCCAAGGTCTACCTAAGAGGATATTGAATTGAAAAGAAGCATTGAGGACGTAGAATTTAGTAAGAACTATTTTAGGTCCAACGTGAATATGGAGGGATATAGTGTCGAGACATGTGCGAGTGGAATAAGCATAATCACGGATGAGAGTGGAGTTACAAAAGATGAAATTATCATTGATACCTAATTTTTGTAAGAGAGAATGGGAAAAAGGTTAACAAAGGACCCATTGTCAATGAGGAAACACTTGATACAAGTAGTAATAACGACAATGGTAATGAGAAATGGTGCACAAGGGTTATTTTTGGCAGTGGGTGATATGTTGTCATCCGGTGAAAGGATATAGAACCAAGAAACCTACAAAGAGACTAAATGAGATGGGAAAAATATTCAGGAAAGTGTTCACCAACATGAATAGTATGAAGGGTAACCTCCAGGTGTGGTCCAAAATATGGTGCATTACATAATAAGTCATAAAGTGATATTTTAGCTAGTGTATTCTTGAGTTGGTCAATAATATCATAGCCTTTAGAAGTACCTGATGGAATGACAGGTATAACTGGTGGTGGTAGCGAAATGAGTGGAGTAATTGGTGGAGTAATGCTAGTGTGGTAGGTGGTAACTATATTGATGGATTGGTTTGATGGAGGAGTGACAAAGCAATGGGGTGTTGGATATGCACACGCTTGAAAGTATGTAGTGGTATTTAATATATTAGTAACCTTGATAGGTTTATAGGTAGGATACGAATATTTAGGCATGACCTAATAAGGAGATGACATGGTAGAGAAAGGTGTGAATACAAAACCTAGAAGGCAAGATAAAGGGACATCAGTTCACCAAAATGATTAACAAAAATATGGCCTAAATGGTCCCGAGATGGGATATTAGGGTATTAATATTAATCTAACTAGGAGGATGAAAACATTGTATAGATGAACTAAACAATATGGAATAATTGTAATTAATTATTCTAAGTGAAATAAAACCCTAAGTATTAAAGTGAAGGAGGATAAGTTACTTAGCTAATTAATAGAGACTATCAGTAGGTTGTCGTAGGTCCGAACATAGAATCTGAAGTGAAGATGATAACTCAGAACCCTACGAGACCTAATATGGAAGATCTAAATGGACTGGGGCACCCTGGAAGGGTACTAGGGCATGATGAGGATAAAATATGCATCATCAATGTGCAATGAATGCTCTCATTTTACGTCCCTTTTAATCAAGTTTGTCGTATTTCATAACTTTTGTTTGATCTAAATATAAGTTTAGGATGTAATTGTCCATATTTTTTTAATTTAGTTCAAATGTATAAAAACTCTATAATTCCTAACAAATTGTGTGGAAATTCAGTTTTTTTGGCATAAACATGTCATATTTTGATAGGATAAGTGAATTGTGGAGTAACCAACACCTTTTTGAGGAAGTTGGCTAAAATGCGGCTTAGCTCCGGAACTCCATCACTTAGCTCCGAAACTTCATCACTTAGCTCCGTAACTCCAACATTTAGCTCCGAACTTTATGAGTTAGTTCTCAAAGGTTTTCCTTTGGTTTCATAACTTCTCTAAAGTTCTAGAATCAATAGGAATCTACTTATTTTATCAAAACTTGGTTATGGAGCAAAGAATGGGCCTTCTAATAAGAAATATACCAACAATTTTTGGTTCCTCACACTCCAAATATACATATGTAAGACCAACAACTGTATATCCAACTAGTTTTCTAAATTTCATATCTACTTTGGGCACTATTTGGTTTCACTAGAATCTATAGGTGGAAAGACAACTATTGAACACTCATGATTGTAAATGCATCTTCAGATGGAAAATATATATAGAGAACTAAAGATAGATGTATATACATATAGATCTCATAGCTTAATTTTTGTAAGATAAAATAATTCAATAATAAGAATAGCCATTTAATTTTGAGAGAAACATATTGTGTTAAATCCTTATTCAAGGTGGAGCAAGGGCCCACTCCTCCAAGAAAAAGGATCTTCTCTTTCATTGGTATTTATATTTTCAAGTAATTTGTATAAATCATTATTTAACAATTATGAAAGTATTTTTGATTCTTCAATTAAAATATGTTATATAAGTTATCTATTGTCCCTTCAGGTGTTCTAGTATATGTTCTTATTTCCTTAACAACATTTTAAACAACTTCTTCAAAGTGTGTTTATTTCAAGAAGTGTGTTTATTTCCCAAAGTGTGTTTAATTCTACAAGATTTGTTCATTTCAGCAATGTGTGTTTATTTAAAGAAATTTTCTTATAGTTTATCTTTAATATGGCTTTGACCAAAAATATTAAGACACTTTAAAAAAATAATAAATATCTACAATCAATTACTAGTTCACTTGAGATTTCTCTTGTTGCATATAGCTTCAAACACACCCCGGTTTTCATATGACATCAACCATGATATGATTAAATGAAGCGGATAACAAAACCCATCAGGACACCTTGATCTACAATCAGGGTACACTGGTCTTTGTAAAATCTCATAAACTGATCCAAGTATAGTCACGAATTGACTCAAAACACTTCCTATCTATCACACTAGATTTTCTAGATGGACTATGTAATGACCTGTAATGTAAATAGAGTATGGAACCCTAGAAAAATAAAGATGCAAATGATTGGGCTAGAATGACCTCATCTACCAAACCGTTGGACTTATCATCGAGCGCTACACTACATTTCGAATTAGATGTAGTTATGGTGCATGTGTGTGCATGTCGTCCGCTAGGTGCACTCGTGTCATTTGTACTTTGTGAAGTAGTGAGCAATAACAACTATAGAAAATGTAAATAGTATGTGTGCATAAAATAGAATAGAATCCATCCCCTTATGAAGTGTGTGTGATGCATATCTCCTAGCCTTGATGCATGGAACTATGTGGATGTAAGTGATTTAACTCTATATGGAGTGATAGTGGTAGTGACTCTAGGACCCTCATTATGGTCTTATAGCTTTATATTTATAGGGATCTCAAAATTAATTTCGTAATTAATCTCGATAAGGCCAAATTAGAAAATTATAAGGATGAAAAATGGCTAGAAAGGCTGAAAAAATAATCGGGAAAGGATGTACATGGACCAGGGCACCCAAGGTGGGAAAGGAGCACCCCAATAGGCCGGGGTGCCTTGATTTTGGGCTAAAATGATGGGGCAATTGAAAAATGGGCAGATGAGTGCTAGAAAATATGTGGGAATGACAAAATAAAATATAAAATAAAGATGGCCAAAAGGTGGGATTAATTAGTACTTTATCCACTTGAGAACCTTCTAAATAGTAGTATAAGACTCAAGCAAATAACATTTAAAGTGCATAATTTTGTGTCTACAAGAATACAATGAGCACAACTAGAGTCAAATGGAAAAATAGAAGATGGACCATCCAAACCAAATGAGGTACAAACAAAATGATTTCAGAAAATGGCCAAAGAAGGTATTTTTATGGGCTTGCAATGTTACCAAATTATCCCATACAATCATTGGTTAAATATTACTTGGTTTGTACTAAGTCGTTTACAAAGTTAGATACAAATAATTCCTACATTTTGTTTAAAAATCCATATATGAAGCATGAAACATGTTTATGAATGCACATATTGTGCCAAGTTTGAAGAAATACGTGACACAATTTTCATTAATTCTTTCAAATACTATTTATAATAAGATGTCTTACAAGTGAAGACAAGGTTGTTGTTTTCAGCACATATACAATACTGGACACACTAATGTGTGTTCCTCGCTCATTGTATTCCTAGGATATTGTTGTCTAAAGGGTGGGTTAAAAACTATTATTTGACCGTGAGGGATGGGTTTCAACTGGATTTGTGTTATGTGAATGAAACCTCACGTAAACCTTTATTGGAAGAATATGTGGATATTAATTTTGTTCACTCTCTTAGTGTTGAGGTAGTATATATCAACAAAAAAATTTCAACAACAAGCTATGATTAGAGATGGAAATAAGGTAAAGTTAGAAGAACCCAATCCATTTTCCTTAGAGAGTGAGGAGATTACATCTCATATTTATCTGTACAGAGCTGAAAATTAGATGATGATATATCATTAAGGGTGAGGTATTACGTACACAATATAATAAATGTAAGGGGCCAAACACATTTTCTCACTTTGAATCCTTTGAACTAATTTGATCCTAAGTTTTCTAGATTTGATTGGCATCAAAGATTAGAAACTCTACATGATGTGGTTTTGGCAATTGAAAACAAGAACAATACAAATAAGCTTACAAAATGGATAGCTCATGCCCTTCTTGAAAGTGCAAATGTCATGAAATTGGGTTATGTGTCTAGGTTTCACCCTCGAGATCATTTCAACCATGCTTTTTAAGTGTTCTGGGGTAAAAACCCAAAATTTTTCTATGCAAATCAATTTTAACACTTAGAATATGTGGGCTATTAATAAATCGATTGTTGATCTCTATCTAAAACTAGATGAAGGATAGTACGTGTTTATATAAAAATGAAGGAAGGAAACTATGTGTTTGACAGAGGCTACTCTACCCTCCTTCAGTTTTAGAAAGGAATTAAAAAATTTCATGACTTGTACAGATTCGGGAAGTGGATAGAATGAACAGACATTAAATATTTCTATAAGATTCCTCAATCTCAGTTTAGAATGTATATAATTCTAAAAATTCTTTCACGACTCCATGTATAAAATTCTCAAAAGGTACACAATTAATCAAGGAAATGTTGTTGTAAAATTTTACCCGATTAGATATGAGTGAAAATTGTTTAGGGATGCGGTGGGATCGCCACAACCTCTTATGGAGAAGTTTAACACAACTTGTATATGCCTGCAGATTTTATTCAATCAAAGGTATGTGTATATGAGCCAAAATTTCATAAGAAAAATAGAATTACGTTCCCCAAAATGCTACAAACAATTTGGAGCAATAAATAGATGGAATTCTCACAAGATAATGGTTCATATCATTAAAAATCTTACTAGAAACTTCAGACCCCGATGTATATTTAGTTTTTCTACTCTCATTCTTTTAATACCTTAATTTCAACCTCTTCTTGTGCTCAATCTACTCAATCTCCTATTCATCCCTTCCTTACAGATTGTTGCTACCTTTCTCATAATATCTCAACTTCATCAAAAGATGAGAAAAAAACATGTTGATTTTCTAGATTATATTTCCTAATATGAATCAAAATTTTGGAATCAACCATCACAAAACTCCTCAAGATATTAAAAATGTTAGTAATTTTCATCCTCCTATATTTTTTTCTCTTTATTTCCACTAGCTACTTCTTAACATCCTTATAATGTTATCAAGCAACTTTTCAAAAATCCCTTTGAATTATTAGTGCATTTTTCATCAATTGGAAAAGAGACAAGGTTTGTAAACCCTTCTGAGGTTTTCATGCACAATTCTACAAATAAGAGTATAATCAGTATGTTTTTTCAAATATCTATTTTTGGAAAATTTAGATGCAATAACATGATTTGGATTACCATAACCTCGCTAGACACCTTAATAAATTCTCCAATGAAGTGTTGAAAATAGAAAATCCGCTAGGTGGTAGATCTACAACTCTCGATTTTGTATTTGTTATCTCTATGAGAACCTCTACCAAATAATCCAATGTTATGGGATGTTCATATAATTCATGGTTGTGACAATCAAGATAAACATGAGGAATATTATTCTATAAACCAAAATAAATTTTTCAATATATTTTTGAGTAGTGCATAAATAGTGTTGGAAGTGGTGGTGTACATGTTTTATACCTAAAGAATACCACACCAATGAATTTGATTCATATCCATTCATATGGAATATCATTAGGAGCATGATAATATCCTCCTGTAAAATCCATACTTAATAGATATATTTACAGAGTTCGAGTAAAATATTTAAAAAAGAAACAAAAGATGCATAACTCATCCAACACAATTTTATTATAGAACAAAGTCATTATAATTCTCACAGTACTTTATTTTAGTCATTATTATTCTCGATGACTTTACCTTACTGGCTCAGGACCTGCTGTATTTACATTGACTCATTAGTATCACTCACGCTGCCACGCATTTTCACTCCCTTGAAATTTAAACAAAGGCGTATTGTGGAGGAATGGTTTTGATTAAGTTCAAATGGCTTAGAAAAAATATGCACTAGTTGAAACTTATCAAAAATAAATTCTTTATCGGTATGTGGCTGCAAAGAGAAATGATTTTTCTAGAATATGGAGAACATGCTACAAGGTTTGGTCATAGAGTAGTTGATTCTAGTGTGAGTTACTTTCACTTTAATTAAGAAAATTAGTGGAAAATTTTATCTTTATCATTTATTTGGTAGCCAAGTGGCATGCATAAAGATTAAACATGTAAATAATGTCAAAGGAAGGGAAGATAGGATGCCCAACCACCAATTTCTTCCCTAGTTCCCATTCCTTCAATTCCATCCACTTCCTAATTCTCGTAAAAGTCGTGAAATATTTTAATTTCTTTCCAAACCAAAGGAGGGAAAATAATCCTCTTGTCAACACATGTATCTTATCATTATATTTTTATTTAATGAAATTGATTTATAGGCTTAGCACCTAGTGTCAAAGGAAGAGAAGATATGCTTCCCAACCACCAAGTGTTTCACTTGTTCCCATGCCCTTCCAAATTAACTAAAGAATAATGTACCAATGAGGAGTAACAAGAAATCCCCCAAATATCAAGTTGACCAAATGAATTCCTTTTCATCTCTCTTGACACTTCTAAGCCTATTAGCAATATTGAATCTCACACAAACTTTCCAATCCAAGGTTCGATTACATATCACATCCTCCTTACCCCAATCCAAAAAAAAAAATAAAGCATGGGTAAGCGTGAGATTATTCTTGAATCAGTTTGGAAGGCATGGGAACAAGTGAATCACTTGTCATTCAAACCACCTATCTTCTCTTCTTTTGACACTAGGTTCCAAGCCTACAAATCATTTTTTTTGAATCTGTAATATAATGAAAATATCTTTTCCTTTACAAGAGGTTGTTCTACCATCATTTTGTTTAAGAAAGGAATTAAAATATTTCATGACTTATACAAATTTGGGAAACATATAGAATGGACAAGACCATAAATATTTATATAATATTCCTCAATCTCAGTTTAGAATGTATACAATGCTCAGAAATGCTTTCACATTTAGAGGTCTGAAAAGGATTTCAAACAAAGATAAGTTATTTGTTCTCTTATCAGGCTTCTCACAACCCCTATCTTAGGGTTTATGATAAATAATTCATAACTTTGTTTATACAATGTAGTTTTTCCTATAATTTTCAAGAAACCATCAATGGATTATGTCCTTTAGGTTGGTAAAATATTAGGGTCAATGGAGTTTTCACTTAACGGGTATTTCTAACAGAAATGTTTGAGACAATACCAAACCGACAAGCCTAAATAGACAACTATAATTGTGAACTAAGCGATTATATGAAGAATTGGATAATGAAACTTTGTAGGCTATAAAAATACCAAAAATGGTATTTGATACTATTATTAAAATTTTCAAACAATGATCTAGATTCTATAAGAAAATTTTATATAAATTTTCTCTCTAGTAGACCTACTAGCAGGGCATGATAAGGTATAAGGAAGAAATAATAGATCTTATTTTTGATCAGCAAACACTTAACATAACTCACACATAAAGTCCACATGGGAGAGTAGGCCGGATTCAAGGGTGCGAAGGGATAAGAAGAACCCGTGCGCGAGAGGGCAAGTTCAACTTTGAGGACTTAGCTGATTTTGAGCATGAAGTCTATTTTTAGAGGATGGCATGTAGAACACAAACGATGCAGAGACATGCACACCATGCATTTTCTATCTTTAGAGGATCGAGTCAAAGTGCTTTTTCATGAGGATAAGCTGAGAATAGGATTATCACTTCAGTTAACTATAAGAGGTCTATAGATAGCACACTTGCATGTGTGGCTATGCTTGTAAATGGCGCATGGCTATTAATAGCATGCGACCTATTTTTGGACAAGATAAGTGGTGAAGGGAAAGTCCCCACCCTATATATATGTGGTGAATTACTTTGTAATGGATATACACAAGAGATATAGACATGGATATAATATAGAGATAGATGTGTGTATGTGACTGGTAATTTTAATAGATCCATGCACATGTGAGGTCTTGGAAAATGTAGACAAGGATACGCATGCATATCATGAACCCATGAAAACAAAGAAGGTAAATATTGGAACGGGAGGCTAAGCCTAAGGAAGTCATTATTGGAGACTATTGGTTAGAATCAAAGGTAATAAAGATCATTGAGTTACACAGGATTATTGGGACTTATTCCCTCGAGGGTATCATGAACTTAAAAGCATGCACGAATCACTTGGGGAGATGAAGATAAATCTTAAAGAAGGTGTGTGCCTAATTAGAAAGTGACATTATAGAATGAATCCAAATTTGGGTGAAAAGATGAAGGAAGAAATTAATAAAATGTTAGAATCTAGAATCATTCAACCTTGGATGAGTCGAATGGGTTAGTCCAATGGTGATCAATATTGAGAAGGATGGTCAGATTCAAATTTGTGTGGATCACAGGGAGCTGAATGTTACATGTATCATAGATCCCTTTCCTACACCATTCACAGAGGAAATACTGGAAGGAGTGGCAGGGCATGAAATATATTCATTCACAGATGGGTTTTCTGGGTATCATCGGGTCAGGATTGCTAAAGAAGATGAAGAAAAGAGAACTTTTACTACTAAATGGGGTAGTTTTTCTTATATTGTTATGCCTTTTGGATTGAAAAATGCGCTTGTTGTGTTCTCACGGATAGTTTTTCTTATACAACTACATAGCATGAAGCTTTGTAAATGATCTATGTATTACACAAGTTTTGACAAGATCTACTCTCCACACCATTTATGTTTTATAAAGAACACATGGAATTGAATTATTTAGTCAACAAGCCCATCTTACAGGGGTGTATATGTAGATGGGTACTTTTATTCCAAGAGTTTGATTTCACAACAAAGCCAGAAAAAGTAATTCTGGACTAGACCACTTGTCTAGAATTCATTCAGGAGAAGAAGCACAAATAATTGAAGAGACCATGACATATGCACAATTGTATAGGTTACAATGTGTGCCATTATAATTAGAGTATATTACTATCTTTATTAATACTAGAGTGGCACCGTGAAGGCATGAAGGTTTTAGAAAATAAAAAACTTGCTATACGCGTGGTACCTTTCATGTTGATCAGTGGTGACCTATATATTTGGGCAAAGATGAAGTATTGTGTTGTTGTGTGTTAGAGCATGAGCGCAAGGATATCATGGAAGAGGCTCATGGTGGTATTGCAAGTGGCCACTATGTAGGTGATGCTACGATGCACAAGATCTTACTTGTTGGATTATTGTGGGAGAACCTGTATAAAGATTGTAAAGAATATTGTAAGGCATGTGATCATTGTCAACATCTAGGAAAACCAGGACAACGAGATGAGATGAATTTAAGACCTATTACTAGTGCAGAACCATTTGAGAAATGGGTTATTGAATTCATAGGACTGGATCACGCTATATAATTACTTGCATGGATTATCTCACAAGGTGGGAAGAAGAAGCACCTACGAAGGACTCAGAAATGTATACAACAACTAGGTTTCTATGGGAGAATGTTCTTACAAGATATGGATGTCCATTGAGTTTGAAAAGTGATAGGGGTACACACTTTTGAATGAGACAATCAGATCCTCTTAGATGAGTTTATGGTTGCACATCATAAGACTAAGTCTTATCATCCTTAGACCAATGGAACTATATTGAGGCCTTCAATAAGATTTTGAGCCAAACATTGACAAAGATATGTGATGTTGGGAGAAAGGATTGGGATGATAAAGTATTAGCTGTCCTTTGAGCATATCAAACAACCTATAAGAGATTAAAGAAGGCCACACTATTTAGTTTGTGTTTGGAGCAAGTTGTTCTTCCTATAGAATTCATGTTACCTTCATTGTGTATAGCATGCGCTGGAGGTCTCACTGATGAGAAATATTTAGAAGAGTGGATTGAATAGATGGTTAAGATGGATGAGCACTAAGCCATAACATGATGGAGTCAGAAGTAACAAAAGGACATGTAGAAAGCATGGCATGATAGGAACATAAGGGATAGGAAGTTGGTGGTTGGAAAATGGTACTTCTTTATGACTCTAAGTTTTTGTGCCATCCAGAAAACTTAAGGTACATTAGTTGGGGCCATATATCATCATATAGGTGGTCGAAATCTAACTTAGGAGGTAAGAGAACTAGATTAAGTTAGAAATCGAGTACATCAAGGTAGGCAAGACAACTTCATTATTATTTTGGGGTACACTTTCAAGCGCATCATATGCACAAAATATGAGCGTGCATAATGTTGGATTCACCTCCTGGAAGTGGAACTACTTCACAAAATGTAGTGGTTCAATATAGTACTACTATTGGAATAGAGGGAATACGTCTAAGATCCTATTACAACTTCGTGTGGGGATCAAGAGGTATAGGTGGCTCTAGTTACGGTGGATCCGGTGGTTTAGGAGGCGAGAGAAACACATGAGGTTTTGGATCGATGGGAAAGACCTACAACAACCTCGGAATATTTATATGGATATTTCCCTTCATCTCCTGGAGTATAGAGGCATAGAAGATGCTATTGAATAGGTGCATATGGTGAAATTTTGTGGCGTGTGAAAGGTATCACGGCTTCTAAGCGCAAGGCAATTCAATTTTCTACTACTTTACAAGCACGCACGTACATCCGGTATAGGAATTTGTATCTTAATCAAACTTGCATTGATTATGCAACATTAAAAGATGCTTTCTTGAAATAATTCCATATCCGAGAATTTGAGCAGAAGAGTATAAGTACACTTCAAGGATATCAATCAAGGCACTACCGAGAGTGTACGTGAATATGATACCCATTTTAAGACACTCCTATCAAATTTTTCTTATGATATACACGCAAGTCAACATGCGGCAAATGGTTTTTTTGAGGGTTGATTACCCCATTTAGAAGGGAGTTATCGCATAAGACTTATACTGATCCATGTGAAGCATTGGAGTTATATTTGCGGGATGAGGAAATTGGAAGCATTGACACTAGCGTTAGTCCATTCTTAGAGGCACATATAACAACTATGGCGAAGTAGTTAGAGAAACTATCGTAAAATTCAGCTCATGAGACATGCTTAGGGATTTGTTGTATAGATTCTAAATTGGAAGGTCACACCAAGGATATTTCTATGAGATCTATCATTTGAATCATGATGCTAGTCACCGTCCTTTGCTACGGTGCAGCGATCAAGAAGAATGTATCTTGTTTTTGACAAAAAATTCAGTCCATGACCCATGATCTCAATATTTTAGGTTTATTGGTCGATACATTATTCCATTGACATTGGGGTATGTTATAAAAGTGTATCGATAAATCCAAAAATGAGCACTAGGATCGGGATCATAATCAAACATGCTATGAAAGGAATGAGGGGCATTTTAAAGGGGGTCGTGGAAGAGGACGTGGATACCGTGGTGGATATGGAGGACGAGGTCACGGTGGAGGAAGGAGTGAGTTCCCATGAGGAACGTGTTACACATGCGGGTCTCCATATCACTATAGGCACGAATTTCCTCAGAATATCACATGTTCTTTCTATGGGAAGAATCATAGCTATGAGGAATGCCCATAATTGTATGAGTACCTAAGTAAACAACATAAGCAAGAGAACAAAGGTGCAGGATGGTTAGAATCCAGTGTGTGGTAGAAAATTAGTGGATGCCCAAGTTAACACCAGAACCCGAGGTAGTAACAGTGAAGATTACCACACGAGCTGAAGTGGCACGCACGAAAGAGGCATTACAATGTGAAGCCGATAATCACTAGAGAGGAGGTTTTGCATGCCGTATCCAGATCCCGCTCATCAAAAGGAATTCTATTAAGAGACCATGAAGGTCCTCAGAATCTTTAAGGTGAGATATAGTGTTTAAAGGAGAAGTCAAGGAAGATAGAAATGAGAAAAAGACAGAAAAGGTCCCCTATGATATTGATGATGTCAGAGAGGTATGTAGAATGCTGTGCCAGGAGAACATTATTCCATTACTAGGAAATTGGTTGAAGGGGAATAATCCATGCACAAGCACTAAAAATGAATGACAGATACTTCATGTAAATCTTCCCCTTAATAGCATTGAATACGATAAGGAAATTAACCTAAATGTTGTTGTGAATGGATGGCTTTTGAGCAACATCTTAATTGATACAAGTGCAGAAGTAAATGTTCTTACATTAGATGCCTGGGTATAAATGTGGAGACCTCCATTACAGCCATCATCTAATGTTTTGTTTATGGAAAATTGGACAAAGGCTACTCCCATAGGAGTTCTGAAATATGCATCTATAACAATACAAGAGGCCAAGTTCATAGGAGATTTTGAGGTACTGGCACTCGTGGAAGCAGACAGTTTTCCAGCTTTGCTTGGATTCCCTTGGTGATATACAAATAATGCTGGTTTAAGGTTCAATAAGGGGTGTATCATCTTTGATAACAAGGAGGAAAGAGTTAGAATCCCTTTAACAGATGGAAATTCCATACCATATGTTGAGCCACTGTGTGAGGAGGACTTAAACCGAATATATATACGCGCTATTTAGGACCCAGAGGTCAATGAGCCATCAAAGGAAGGAATCTTGCAATGGGAATATTCTCAATCTATTAGTGATACTACAAGTGTTGATTGTGAGACAATTGGGCTCACTGCACGTATGAACTAGTAGAGGCTATGAGGTGAAGAGTGTGGTTGCGCGGAAGAAGGGCTTTTGCTCTGTTAGGTGTATAGACAGATCGAAACCATGGTATATCGAGGTAGAAGATCTTACCGTGTTCTTACAAGCCATGGAAACTCAATGAATAGACCAGATTAAGATAAGAGATATGTTAGCGTATACCTTGTGTCGGATAATAAAGATGCTTTGGTGGTAGTTCACAGAGAAAACCTTATAGAATGGAATGAGGTTAAAATAGCACTATCTACTAGGTTTTTAGAAGTAATGCACCTATGCAGATTTTCACTTATCATGGTGATCAACCCGTTCAAAGATCATATTCAACATTGTGAGAGACTCGACAAAGTGGGACAAGAAGCATTACCACTTTCACTTTGGGTGTATAAATTATATTCCACTCTACAAGGATGTGCACGTGTTTGGTATGTATATGCGAAACTACATGAAATTGGCAAAATTTGATGCAAGAATGGTCTAGACCTTTGATTACTTCTCAACTAAACCTCCAGTAGAAGAAGCATTAAGATCTATCAAGCACTTCACTATGGGAGATAGTGTAAAGGCCGAAGAGCTCATTCAGGAACTATTTGGTGAGGTCGAATCAGGAGCTCGTTTGGAAGAAGAAGGAGAATTGGACTCTATACTCATTGGGTGCGCTTGTCTTGAGAAAGAGAAAGGGAAGATGGTCTACATAGTGGATGATGAGGAAGTTGAGAACCTAGATATTGAACATTCACAAGGAGCATGCGAGGTCTTGGACTATGCAGACAGGATATGTGCGCATATCATGAACCCATGAAAACAAAGAAGGTAAATATTAGAACGGAGGCTAAGCCTAAGGAAGTCATTATTGGAGACTATTGGTCAGAATCAAAGGTAGCAAAGATCATTGAGTTACACAGGGATTATCAGGACTTATTCCCTCGAGGGTATCATGAACTTAAAGGCATGCACGAATCACTTGGGGAGATGAAGATAAAGCTTAAAGAAGGTGTGTGCCCAATTAGAAAGCAACCTTATAGAATGAATCCCAATTTGCGTGAAAAGGTGAAGGAAGAAATTAATAAAATCTTAGAATATGGAATCATTTGGCCCTTGGATGAGTCGAATGGGTTAATATAATGGTGATCGCAGTATCAAGAAGGATGTTTAGATTTGAATCTGTGTGGATTACAGGGAGATGAATGTTGTATGTGTCATCGATCCCTTTCCTACACCATTCATAGAGGAAATACTGGAAGGAGTGGCAGGGTACGAAATATATTCATTCACGATGGGTTTTCCAAGTATCATCGAGTTAGGATTGCTAAAGAAGATCAAGAAAAGACAACTTTTACTACCGAATGGGGTAGATTTTCTTACACTTTGTGATGCCTTTTGGATTGAAAAATGTGCTCTTTGTGTTCTCGCGAATAGTTGTTCGGAATTCAAGGATTTCATTCACAACTTTTTATAGGTTTATCTAGATGATTGGACTGTATATGGTCTTATAAAATATCATTGTGATAATCTATGTCCTTAATGTTTGAACGATGCAAATAGTTGAGTATTTCCTTGAATATCAAAAAGTGTATATTTTCTACATCTTTTAGAATACCGTTAGGACATATAATCTGCAAGGAAGGTTTGTTAGTTGATCCAGCTAAGGTTGCAATTATTCTAGGCCTGGAAGTTCCTACTAGTCAAAGTGGGGTGTGTGGATTTTTGGGGCATATAGGTTATTATAGAAAATTCATCAAAGGGTATGCCAAAGTTGTTGCACCTCTAGAAGAGTTACTAAAGGGGGAAGGTATGTTCTATTGGGGAGAACCATAGCAAGGCAAGTTTGAGATACTAAAAGAGAGACTTACTACCATGCCTATTCTGCATTTTCCTTCATGGGATAAACCTTTTCACGTACATGTGGACACCCTCTGCACAACCATTGGCACGGTGTTACCACAACCTGGAGAAGGTATTTTAGATCGTCCTATCTATTTTTCTAGTAGAAAAATGACTCCTATAGAGTAGAATTATACAACTATAGAGAACAAAGATTTGTCAATGATCTATGCATTACACAAGTGTCGATAGTATCTACTAGCCACACCATTTGTGTGTTATACAGACCACATGTAGTTGAAGTATTTAGTTAACAATCTCATCTTACAGGGGTGCATATGTAGATGGCTACTTTTATTCCAAGATTTTGATTTCACAGCTTGTAGTAAAGCTAAGAAAAAGCAATTATGGACCAGACCACTTGTTTAGATTTCATTCAGAGAGGAAGCACGAAAATTGAAGAGACCATGCTAGATACACAATTGTATAGGTTACCGTTGTCGCCAAATCACTACACCCTCCGAATGGCCGGGATGTGAATAGGACGTTCGTGTGATTGGGACACATGGGATCACCTCTCAAGCCAGGGACTTGGGCTCGAGGTGAACCTCCTGGAGAAGGATGGATTCCTCTTCCTAAACTAAGTGTTGTACTACTCCTAGTGTACAAAAATGATTATCTAGTTATATGCTAAAATTTTCATGGGGTTTTAGGGAAAAGAGATTTGACAAATGAAACTATACTAGGGATGGTGATGCAAAAATAAAGGGTATTTCCGACTCAGAAGGGTTAATTTGAAGAGGGTGTGCACCACAGTCAACTTCACCTACCAGTAACTTAGAGAGGGTACAAGATACCACAAACTAAGAGACACACGTTCCCTTTGTTAAACTTTATCAAATCGAGAAATATACCAGCTTCCCAATGAAGAAGGATGAACTCAAGAAGGTGAACAAGCACCACAACTCAACCGCATGCAATAATCCACCACTCAATAAGCACGTAACTCCAAGGACCTACAATAGAAACTTAAACTTGCACAGTGTACTTGTAAGTATGAGAAAGGCACAAAGAAGCACAAAAGGATGAAAGGACCAAGATTAGTCACAAAACACACACTTTTATTACTTCAATAACATGCACAATGCATCATACATTCAGAAGAGGCAATAGTTGCCATTATAGTCTTGAAGAGGAGGCTTGAAAGTTCTCTCAACACACAAGAACAACTTGCAGAAGAGAGAGGACTCTTGAAAAGTATACACTCACCTGAGATATCTAACTGTCCAACTTGTCTGAACTATTGGAACCCTTTGAAATGAGCTTCCAACTTACATTTATAGAAGAATATGTGAGAAAGAAGAGGAAATGTCATAATTACATTCCTAAATTGAAGGCCCATGATGTATTTATTACAGTTAGTTGAACCACCTGAGAAGGTTCCATCATGGGTCATTAATTGCCTGATGACCTAGTCTTCTCAATTAATTAAAAGAATATTAAAATAAAATATTTAAATAATAATAATAAATATTATTATCAAAATATTTAAATAAAAATATTAAATTAATTAACATAATGTCGAGACCCCCGTGACCCATTTGACTTGAAGAGGAGGGGGGTCTATGTGGATAGAGTCTCGCACAATCCCAACTCGATAAATTTTGAATCCTCTAACTCGGTGTTGCAATCAATTTTGAACCCCACACTAACTCTTTCCTTGCCTTGGCAATCGAGCTCTTTTGCATTGAGTCCTTCGAATGGTGAGCTATCAAACTCGATTCTTATCATTTTCCTTGGTTAAATCGAGGTCATTTATGCATTCCATGTTCAAACATCATGAAACAACACAACGAGATCCCCGTGAATTCACCGAGCTCTTCATCCAAAAAACGATCTTACCTTTCCGGGCTGAAACTCACTTGAATACCGAGCTTAACCCAACATTTCTGAAAAGAATGGTTTTATCACAATGCTCAGGATTCTTCCTCATCATATAACACTTGTACTATAAATGTTTTGGCTTTGCCATAATAAGCACAATTATACCTTCCAAATGATGAGAAAATTCCATTACCAATAAAGACCTAATGCTGCCATGATGATGACCCAAGTTCATGCCCATAACATGTCGATAGACACCCTTAAGACTGATTTTTGGTCAAAGAGCCCTTCAAAAAATACATTGAACAACTGGGGCAACCAAGAGGACCTTGGAAAAATGTACAGGTAACAACCATATGAATTTTTCCTTAGTCGTGGATCAAAGCTAATAGAAATAAAGCTAGATAAAATTAGCTTGAAACTACAGTATAATCGTCCATTTGTTAAAAACAAGTTTCTCTGAACCTGGTAAAGGAATACTTTTATTGTCTGATTAGACACACATAATGGAAGGGTATAAATATTTCCTACTACCCTTAGAGTTTCTCAAAGAGACCATTTACGAGTAACAAGGATGTAGCATACAAAACGGCCAACCAGGTATTTCAGAGTTGACCTTCACATTCAATTCATTTCTAGGAGAAAAATGTTGAGCAATACGAATCGTTTCATTCTGCACCGTAATAAACCTTCATCTCCTGATTCAGGAAAATTTTATGAAGCCTTGAATGGCGTGACTCCAATCCATCATACACGGTAGTGAATATTTGTTTCCTATAGCTGCCATTCGATACTGAATAGATAACAACATAGTTGGTCAACCTGCTTGTTAGAAGCGTCCAAAAGGCTTCTACTATACTACAACATGCCTGTGCATCGAATGCGTGGGAGCTTTGAGCATAGAACTCAATGTATGTCCATACCCTATTCCAAAGCTCTTATCGTGGCACAGGCTAGAAGTATGCTGGCAAAGGTGAACTGATCAGGTCGGACATCTGTTTGTTGCATTCGGTGAAACAGTATCAATGCCTCGTGAGGAAACCCATGTCTTTTGTAAGCTGCGATTATGGTATTCCATTAGAAGGTGTTTCTTTGTTGTGAGCCTGAAACTTGATACCTTTTCCAACATCGACCCATCTTCAACCATCTCACCATCATCCTCCCTTATCGCTTGAGGATTACTCACTGCCCAATTTACAACTGCCACTTTAATTCTCCCTGACTCGCACAATGACTCGATCTTGTTTACACGGCCCGCAAGCGAAGTATCATGTTGGATAGCCATCGTATTGTCTCCACTTGGCAATTTGATCCGATTTCTCCCATTACGGAAGTTTGATCATGGTTTACCAACCCAATATTTCCACTTGGCGGTGCTTGCCTGAATCTCCCCTACGCGGAGTGAACAGCTTGGACTGCCATCATCAAATCTCCGACCTCGGCATACTAGCTCCAAATCCCCGTAACGGCTTGGCCACATTAATCCACGGGCCCCGGCCTCATCTTCACCACGCAACCTTGGAAAGTTCATTCCTTATCTCCACAATTCCCACTAGTGCATGGGAAAATAATTCCGACATAAACATATATGCCTCGACAACTTAGTGACTCATCAAGATGCTCATATAATTGTAAAGCAAATTATGCTTCATGAATATTCTGATATGAAACAATTCCACCTCTATGAGATTATCTTCTATGAGTTACATCATAAAACCAATAAGGTATCGATAGAGAATCTCTATAATAAATTTCATCAGTCTCCCAAGAACACTCTCACTATCCACTTAATCGATTTTCATAAAAATATCTTGAAGGAAAATCCCGATTTGAGGATGCATTCGATGCTTTGAATAGATAAGAACATAGTTGGACAACCTACTTGTTGGAAGTGCTCAAAAGAAATCTTACTATACTTCAACATGCCTACTGCTCTGTGCACCGAATACTTGGCCGAGGAAGGTCTGAACACCATTATAATTCACAGCTCTTTTTAAGATGTCGGTTTGACTCAATTTTACATTGGTATCCTATGGTTCTTATACTATCTTCCTAAGTCGATAGAATTCCTTCCATTATGTAATTACAAACCTAAGATTCAATGATGTTGAACCTCCCATATCTGCATAATTTCATATCATCTTGGTCAAACAAGATAATTCTCCCAAGTGGTTGGTCGAGCACTGTCTTAATGGATTAAACTTGGCCTCATGTTAACTTAGTTTTCCCTGACTCACCCTTTATATCTTTTTGCATCAATCTCTACCAATATCCTTATAGAGTTCCTTTCGTTTGTCAAATTTCAACTAGCTATATTTTGCATTAACAAGACCATCGTCGAGCTCTTATAACTAAGAATCTCTACTGAGATGATCTCTGAGATGACTATCAATTTGACACCGAATTCTCTATCAACTCAACCTCGAACTCTTTACTAAGTTGAGATCAACTCGGTGCCTTTCGATGCTAGGTGATCTCTTCATATGCAATTTAGGAATTATTTTTTAATTATTGCATCTTGATAATAACTAGAGGTGGGTTCTTGGGACTATTTTTTCATTTTGAACGTGATAGGACCCCGTTGTTTAATCTTTCCATGTGTGCAAAATTGGATAATAAGTTACAATGTGTGCCATCAAAATTAGAGGATATTGTTATCTTTATTTAGACTAGTGTGGCACCGTAAGGAATGAAGGCTTTAGAAAAGAAACACCTTTCATGTTGATCAGTGGTGACCTATACAAGTTGGGCAGAGATGAAGTATTACATCTTTGTGTGTTAGATAATGAGTTCAAGGATATCATGGAAGAGACTCATGGTGGTATCGCAAGTGGCCACTATGCAGGTGATGCTATGGCATGCAAGATCTTACTTGTTGGATTATGGTGGGAGACCCCGTATAAATATTGTAAAGCATATTGCAAGGCATGTGATCACATTGTCGGCATCTAGGAAAACCAGGACAATGAGACGAGATTCCTTTAAGGCCTATTACTAGTGCAAACCATTTGAGAAATGGGCTATTGACTTCGTAGGACCGGTTCGCGCTATATAATTACTTACACGGATTATCTCACAAGATGGGTAGAAGCAGCACCTACGAAGGACGTATAACAACTACAACAACTAGGTTTCTATTGGAGAATGTTCTTACAAGATATGTATGTCCAATGAGTTTGACAAGTGATAGGGGTACACACTTTTGAATGAGACAATCAGATCCTCTTACATGAGTTTATGGTTGCACATCATAAAACTACGCCTTATCATCCTCAAGCAAATGGAACTATTGAGGCATTCAATAAGATTTTGAGCCGACATTGACAAAAATATGTGATGTTGGGAGAAAGGATGGGGATGATAAATTATCACCGTCCTTTGGGAATATCAAACAACCTATAAGAGATTAAACAAGGCCACACCATTTTCGTTTTGTTTGGAGCAGAATTGTTCTTCCTATGAAATTCATGTTATCTTCATTGCGTATAAGCGCACGCTGGAGGTCTCGCTGATTAGAAATATTTAGAGGAGCAGATTGAATGATGGTTAAGATGGATGAGTGCTAAGCCATAACATGATGGAGTCAAAAGCAAGAAAAGGCCGGGTAGAAAGTAGGGCATGATAGGAACATAAGGGATAATATGTTGGAGGTTGACAAATGGTACTTCTTTATGACTTCAAGTTTTTACGCCATCTAGAAAACTTAAGGTACATTAGTTGGGGTCGTATATCATCATTTGCATACTTGAATCAGGTGCTTTCAGCTTAGAAACACTTGATGGAACATGAATACATGGTTACTTTAACAGAGTAAGTTGAAGCCCTACTATAAATAATTCTTCTTGGTGTTTGTAATAAGGAAATGTTACCAATTAGATTAGGTTTTTGTTATGTATTTATTTAATGTACTTCCTTCATTATCGCTATGTTTTGTCAATTTAGTTTCATTCTTGTGTAATAAATCGCACTTGCGCACATGAATATAACTACAATATTGATCATGTTGATGCGCAAAGTGGACTACACATACTTTTTTTTTGGGGTGGTGGTTGTTGATATGATTTGAAGGGAAAAAAAAGAGGAAAAAGCTGCTACGAGTGGTTGTCAAAGTAAGTAGATTGCTTCTCAAAAGTGACCAAGGAGTGAAATGAATGAAGGGATAGTATAACACGAGGTAAGAAGAGGCCTTGATAACTACCAGAGAAGGCACAAAGGTGATGAGGTATTTAGGCACAAGGAGCATGTCAAGAGAATTCTGTGACCAGAGGGTAGGAGGTGTACTAGAAGGTTATAAATGGGCATGAAGATGTACCGCATGGAAAGAATGAATTTGGCCAATAAATGAGAGGATATTTGGTAGGTGAAGGAGAAATAAATGAATCCAAAATTTGAAAATCTATATAAGGATGGGATGGGAATTCATTTTTACCATTGTAACTAAGATAATTATATGAAGAGCTAAGTATGAAGATCCAAGTGATCACCCCGGTGCAAAGATTGTGAAACTAGGCGTGATAACCAAATTTGTGCATAGAGAAGCTTTCATCCCCATTGGTGTGGGGTTTGAGTGAAGAAAAATGACAAAGAGAAGGGAGGACACAAGTTTCCACCTAGGGCACGGTTGATTCGAGCTAGGGTTTGATTTGGGCACCCAAGAAGGAAACAAAGGTAGGAACAAAGGGGGAAAAGAAGGTGGTTATAAAGGAGGAAGAGATGGGACCGAAATTAAGTTTTTAGAAATGTAATATCCATAAGGAGTCATTATCAACCAAGAGTGGGTTTCACACATCATAAAAGTAAAGTGAGTGAATATTATCACGTAATCATGGATTAAAAAAGGAACTCGATGCCTTGCTCACTTCAAGGACAAACAATCACACGCGCACACGAGATGACATGCCAGCTTATGATGACGCATGTGAGAAGCTCCTAAAGATAATTGGAGTATACCAATTGTATGAGCCTCCATATTTTGGGAAGTATGAGCCCTTGTATCAGTGGCTCATGAGTAGGGTTCATGAGGATTTTTTCTACTTTGCAGGACGTAGAGTCAAAATCTCATCCACGCTGATCTCCACAGTAACGGGGTCGAAGGCCACAAGATAAGACATAAAGAATGATCTAGCAGATAAAGCCACGATCTTGGAAACTAGAAAGGAGTTGGGGTACATGAAGGTTCCACGTGAGATGGACATTAAAAAATTAAAGAACTATCTGATTGTGAAAGCAGCAACGCATCTTTGCACAAAGTTGAATGACCAGGAGCAGTGGTCACAGGTGAACACTATGTGGCTGCATGTGGCGAAGCACATGTCAGAAGGCATAATATATAATATTGTGGGCTACATTGAAGAATAGATAGTTGAGGAAGCACAAAATGGGGAAAGATCAGCTTTGGAGCCATTCTATTGTCCTTAGTATTCATGGAGATTGGGGTACCAGACGGGCCAAAGGAGAAGATATGGGAATACCCCATGGAGAATAAATCACCAGCTAAGAGGTTCAGCAAGTACTTATGTAAAGGTTCCATGAAAGATGATGTCAAGTTAAGGGTTGAGAAGTGGTACAACAGGCTTCCGTATGACCTTTGAGGAAGAGTGATGTATCCCGAAGCATTTACCTTTAGTAGTAGGGAAATATGTTCGCTTTATTCTCTATCATCATTTTTACATCACGTGCTTCCCGATGAAGGATGGATCATGAAGCCCTTGGTGTAAACTACCATATGCCTTCACAACAAGGTACTTCCAAACATCAGTCCATCAATTTATTGATACACACCAACCGACATTCAATGCTAAAAAGCTAGATCAGTGACTACCACACCCTGAAAAGACATATGTGTATCCGGGGTGGAGTGCGTACACTGAATGGCTCATTTCGGAGGTGTTGAGAATAAAGCTGATGAGTCTCGTGGTTGCATATACTAGGGCAGCATTGGTTTATATTTAGCTAAAGCCCAAGATGGAGAACAACAAGTATGTTGAGAATGAGTTTGCACTCTCGGGGCCACCAAAGGAAAACATACAATGGAGAACATACGAGTGCCAAAGCCCATGGAAACCATTGAGATGGAAGATGAAGAAGAGGAGCATGAAGATAGTGGTGGATTATAACATAGAAGGAAGCAACCATTTGACAAAAATGAAGAAAAGCATGAAATGACTCCACCTCAAGGGAAGGATGAAGACGGGGATACGAAGTTGTGCAGGGAGAGAGTAGATTCAAAAATGTATTTAAGCGCATAAGGACATAAGGTAGGACCCCACAGATGGTATGGAAATCACCTCATTTCTCGACTCACAAATATTCTACCAATCTAAAGAGAAGAAGAAATTTAAAGTTGGATGAAGAAGTGGAAGGATCGGGAGAGCTTGCATGCATCTCCTACCCCACTCGAGCCAAAAGAAAAGACCCTAAACCAGGAGGAGCAACAAGAAGAGAAAAAATGAAGAGATGAAGGACAAGGAAGAAGGAGAGAAGGAAAAATCAGAATCCACACATGACACTACTTAGGATACGAAGAAGACTCCTAACCTTGATGCTACAGTTCCAAAGGGGCTTAGGACGAAGAGGATGCGTGGATAACAAAGTGCACCTCTCTTGGGTTATGCATAGGACACATAAAGGATTTTCCATACCCGCTTTCGAGCACTATCGCGTAGAAGGATCTATTTAGATGGGAGCTTATGGATGAGGACATGGCAACAATGCACACTCACAAGTAATTGTCATGGTCTATGCACACTCATATGGATGAGCCCAATTTTGATGTGTGTGAGGAATCATTCGTGTTGAGAAGGATGAAGAAGGCACCTCAAGACATGCACATAAAAATAAAGCCTACTGTTATATTAGATGAACAAGTTAGAAATGCCTTGGTAAAGGTATCCGTAGAGGTCAGGAAGAAGAAACATAGACAAGTCTAGAATAATCAAGACACTATGCGAGGAACTCAAGATGAAAGATGCAGAGATAACACTTCTTAGCCAGAAAAGGACTTAGGGAAGAGAAATTATAACACCTTCATCAAGTATGGTGGAGGCTATTGAAGACCATGTGCTCAAAGAGCACCCGCATCTGGAGTCCAAAGTACCAAAGCAATTCCCCTCCATAATGCACTATGTGGAAACTTTGGTAAACTTGGTATTGGAAGATGACACCATCAGAATGCCATAACCAAAGAATCCTGAAGAAGAGGAGGAAAGGGAAAAGGCTGAAGTAGCAAGGAAAATTGCAACATACGAGGTCCTACTACAAGTGCTCCAAGAAGAATTGGAAAAGGTGGATTATGCCTTGAATATATGAACATCTCCAAAGGTGCCGATAAAGGTAAGGACTCGTAGTAAGATACTAAAGTTAAGAAGGCCATGAAAGATGATACCTTGGGCGGTGCAGAGAGGTTAACTATTTTGAAACCAAAGCATGAGGCCTTGGTACCATCACAAGAGTTGCACAAGGAGAGATTAGATGAGCTTGGAAAACTCATCACACAAAAGATGAATGTACTAGAAGGAACACATACCTTAATGTCCAACATTATGTTGGTGTTGTAGAATGAAAAGGGTGAGGTGACACAATATGAACTGGAGTCCATTATTGTGGATATACTAGAACAAGAAAAGAATGCACTCACCAAGTGGTAGGACTTAGAGGCTAACATAAAGGAGGAGTATCTGGATTTTATCCTTTAACATAGGGCAGAGGAACCCGTCACATAAAGAATTCTTTTATTCATTTAATATTCTTTCGATTCTTTCCATTTAACATTCTTTACTTAAGTTTTGGAGATACCCATTGTCGGGATGATAATGAGATTAGTGTGGGGTAATGTTGATCAACAAACACTTAACAGAACTCACACATGAGATTAGTCCGCGTGGGAGAGAAGGCCGATTCAAAGGCGTGAAGGGACAAAAGAACTTACGCACGGAGGGAAAGTTCAACTTTGAGGACTTAGCCGATTTCGAGCATGAATTCTATTTTTATAGGATGGCATGGAGAACACACAAATGATGCAGAGATGTGCGCGCCACACATTTTCTATCTTTAGAGGATCGGTCGAAGCAATTTTTCATGAGGATAAGTTGAGAATAGGGATTATCACTTTAGTTAACTATAAGAGGTCTATAGATAGCACACTTGCATGTGTGGCTATGCCTATAAATGACACGTGGTTATTAATAGCATGCAACCTATTTTTGGAGTAGATAAGAGGTGAAGGGAAAGTCCCCACCCTATATATATGTGGTGAATTAATTTTTAATGGATATACACATGAGATATAGACATGGATATAATATAGAGATAGATGTGTGTATGTGACTGGGTAATTGTAATAGATCCATGCGTGCATAAACATTATAGTGTTGTTATTGTAAAAATATTATGTGCTAATGTGATTCTTAATATATGGAGGCTATTGGTCAAACCAGAGTGTTATTTTGTATGCTCTGATCATTGCATGTTCTTAATTCAATCATGATTATCACTTAAGTATATTATTCCTTAGATATGGTTTTGTTATGCATCAGTATAATGATGGATTAATTGTGGATATATGTATTTGTTACTTCTTCATGTTATCATCCTACTACAACAACCCCGAAGAGGGACTGGTACTTTTGCATGCTTTGGGTGAGTGCTCGCTTTATGCCGAGTGATGTGTCAGTATGTCTAGGGTCTATTGGTGTATTCTAGGTCGCATCACTTATGAAAAAGGATAAACATTCAATATCAAATTTTATGAATCTACAAGCTTCAATTAATTATAAATGATAGTGTATAAGGTTGTTTCAATAAATGTTTTCACAAAACTTCCATTGTCAAGAAGTTATGATAACCACTACTTGAGTCAAGAACTATAGATGAAGTTCAATAGATTGATATATTTTCATCATGAATGCATTGGTATGTGGAGTAACAAATTTTATAACAGGTCAAATCAAGAATTTCCATTAAACTCTTAAGATATTGAGTATAAATATGGTAATTCTCTTAATGCACAAAATGGATATGTTTAAAATGGTTATACAATCTCTTAATGCACAATTTCTCCTACCATCAGCAATAACATTTGAAACCGATCCTAGGCAAAGATATAGCTTATACACTAAGAAAAGAATTGGCTTGCAAGGATAAAGGTTATATTTTAGCATTGCTTGTTTTGTGATGGGAATCTGGTCTATTAACACCATTGGCTGTCAAATTTAAATACTTCTCACAGGATAGCGAACAAATTCCTTAGTGGTCCTATATTATACACAAGAATTATTATACTTTGAAAAACATATGCAAAAGGTATAAAAAAATTAATAATTTAAAATAACTGCAACAAGATGCTTGAAAACTATGTTATGTTATCATTATGTTTAACATCCAGTTTGGCCATTTTAACCTAATTAGCAAGTAACTTGACATTAAAACATTTGATACCTTATAGAAAATTACAAAATCTATCAATCAAAATAAATTCTCGCTCACCTTATTACATTTTATTACATTCACTTGTATTTTGAGCTTTAAATTTTATTTTAAGCTAAAATATATAAAGAGTGCACCAAAATATATATGAAATCAACATAAATTAGAAACATTCTAAAAATTATAGAGATTTATAGAGATTCACATGCTCGTGACCTTTTACTACTAGATTTAGATTGTTAGAGATTCAAGAACTAGAATAAGGTACCTCAAAAAATCTATATAAATACAAAATATTTCGTGTAAATTCAAGAACTGGAAGAAAGAACCCCAAAAAATTCATAAATTACAGAATATCCTACATGTATATGGTCAAACAAACTAGAAATAAAATTACAAAATCATTATTCTGACATGAGAAAGTAAACATACACTTAGGAACATCCATCCTTGTAACTACAACTATCTAAACTAACACCACTTTGTCTCTCCAAGTTGGATTCTCTTCCAGGAACTTCTCAAATGCCATAATATTTTGAGGAATTCCTTTGATCATGTATCCATTCGATCAACACCTAGAATGACCTGATATTTAATAAAAAAAAGTGACTCTATAAGATACCCATGTGCAAAGTGAAAAGAGAGAGAGAGATTTGTATAATCATCTAATAATTTTACAACAATTTAGAAAATTAGGTCAAATGATAGAACCGAATACTAAGAATCGTAATTAAAAGGTGGTGCGTAATGTTTAACTAAGTATGGATATAATATTGTGATTTTACTAATCTTAGAATCTGATGAGTATCAATAATAATAAAAATAAAAATTTAAATCCCCAATGACGGGTTTGCTAAAAAGGTTAATAAATATGGGAATGAAACCCCGAGATGATGGGAAATCAATTTGAATAGGACTTCAACAAAGAGGCAACATGGGTTTAGTTGGGCCAAGAGGTGTGGTTAGGGACCTTGGATGTAATATGGTTGTTTTGTTCTAGGAAGTATTGAGGATCCAATTGAATAATGTGGTAGAAGCTATTGGAATGTGACAAGTGATATGGTTAGTTATAGAAGAAAAATATGACTCTCTTAGGGTGAAGAAAATCTCTTAAATTCAATCTCAAGGAGAAGAAGAATCTTTTTCCAAAAAATTACATATTTTGTAATTAAGTAATCGATATTTTCCAACTCATCTTAAGCTTCAAACTAACTATGGCCTCCCATAATCATAGGAGCATTTTGATGTAGGAGCATCAACTCTAGTTTGTATATAGGGATGACAACATCAAATTTTGGTTTTTCAAGTATGGTCATAGGTCTTTGAGGTCATAAGATGTCATTTAGTTGTGTTAGTTGGTGACTTGGCCTTTTCAAATTTAAATTTTACACTTTCCCTCCAAAAGTGTAAATTGAGTCTTGAAGGCCATTTTTGGCTTGTGATAGGTGTTTAAAGGGATTCTTGTAGCTTATAAACTTTGCAAAAAGGATGAAATGGGGGTACAATGGGTTGTATTAGGTCCTTCCATGAGTTAGAAGTCTTAATTCAATGTTAAGGAGTTGTGTCTTGAGGTCTCAAACCAAAAATTTCCATTGTCTTTAGACTTAATCATGTAATTAAGAAGGTGGGAGGCTTACATTTGGTGAAAAGCTGAGAAGAAAAGATATATAAGTCTAAGGTAATTATTTCACTCTCATCCATCTAGATGAGAAACAAATTCTGTAGGGTTTCATGAAGAATATTGAAGGAAAATTAAGGGTAAGACTATTTTTGGCATGTTTCTTGACTGGGTTGAGTATGCATGTAATGATTCTTGCTATCAAAGTTGGGTAAGAAGATAACTCAGAGAATAGACAAGTCATTTGAGTGTCTCTACATTGATTTTGTAAGATATATTTGTAAATATCTATATACATTTGTGTATGCCTCTCTGTTTTGCATGATTTTTACAGTTTTTGGATGACATGATAAGTAAGTGTACACATGATCCAAGCTTGGATCTTATGGAGTCAGGGGTTTAAGTCCTCTTAAGGTGATTGTGTGCTTGTAGTAATTGAAATATTTTGTGCTTCTAATGTTGGTTGATATGTGAATTTCGTGGAAGTATTGTGGGAGGTAATTGAATAACAAAGTTCATCTATCACTAAACAATGACAAGAAAGAAGAAATAACTTGTCTTGATAATATATTTAATAGTTCAATAAAGAGTGGTCTTTAGTGGTGTCATGCGAAAGGAGTGTGTATAGGTAGACTATTAAGTATCCTCCAACTTTTTGTGATCTCTATTCAAAGGAGATAGGGTAAGTAATTCACGAGTTGGGTTTATAGTGGAATTAATACAAATCACACTCACTATCAATATTTAGAAGTGTGACACATAGCAATGAATGTGTATAAGTGATTGGATACCATATAAATTGTATAAACTTGGAGATAAATTCATTATTTCATTAGAAACCCTAGTTTTCAATATAAACCCTTACATGCACAATATGAACTTGGTGAAAAGGGAGAAATTTCAAATTAGTAAAGGATAACAAGCTAGTGGTAAGGGAAGGGTGTGAAGACCTTCAAAATAGATCTTGACTCAAAATTTAGAGCTTTGTATTGTTCATTATAAAATGTTATTGAAAAAATTATATTTTTTGGGATTTACAGAGGTGTACAATAGAAACATGGCTAGGGCTTGTAAATTGATAAATAAAATCAAGGATTTAAATCTTAAAACTTTGTATAAGTAACCTTGAGATTTTCCGCTAGGATTTTAAAAAATAATTTTAGTCTTTCTTTGGGTAATTTTTTAGATAATCTCGATAGAAAGAATCTATATGAGGGTAAAATTGCAAAGTTCTTAGGCTACTAAAGGAGAGCACTTTCCAAAGGAAGTAACGGCTATTTGAATGAGAGAGGAATTAAGTGGAAGAAATTTCTAGAGTCCAAATTTTAAACTTGAAACATAGTCTGAAGAATAAAATGGGTGATTGGAAATTTTTAGTTTTTCCTTGAGTCTAAAAGAAAAGTGAGTTATAAAAGGCAATGCCCAAGGATAGGGCTAGTTTGAGTTGCTAAGAAAGAAAAGAAAAAATTGGATTGATGGTGAAAATGAATGAGTTGAGAATTGAAAGTTGGACCTCACTATGTGAAGGGTAAAGGGTCCTATTAGGTGATTACATCATGTTTTGGGTAACCTTCGTTTAGTACACCAATGAATATACCAATGAAATTGGTTTTAAGAGCTCTTGAATGACCATTGTGAGAATAAAGAATAAGTTGAGGGTTATTTATTATCAGTATCAAATTAAATAGTTTTTATAACTATATTTTATTAAATAAGAAGTAGGGTACATGATAAGTAAGTAGTAAGTAAGGGAAGCCGAGAACCTAAAAGTTACTTGAGGAGACCTAGGAGCTAGTAATGAAAGTGAAGGCTAGTTTGGAATACAAGAAAAATTAATTGTTTCTTGCCCAAGGACCATGATAATAGTAAAAATGGTCGGGTTTGAGGAATATTTCAAACAAAGTATGGAGTCGTTTCAATCTAATTTGACCCAATATGCAAGACTTTAGGTAATTTGGCCTCTTAAAGTTCCTTAAATTGCAAAGTTTGGGAGTAAGGAGTTGAATTGACTTTCCTAACATAGTTGGATGAATGCAAATGTCTGAATTGACTACATAATTTTTTGCTATTAGAGTGTGATTCTTGATATGATTGGGTTTGAGATTGATTTTTTTGAAATTACATTATTTTGTGTGTGTGTGGTGATGATTGATAGTGCAGATGAGTGAATACAAGGGATTGAAACCAAGATAGACCATCGATATAGGATTCCACAATAGATGAAGGAATCAATATCAATGAGAGAAAATAGAATAGGTTAAATCAAGTGCAAGAGAGGATAAGAGAACAAGAGTAGAAGATAAGAATAACACTCTTTCCAAGACTTCAGACTTTGTGTGGAAATATGATCATCACCGATCTTCGAAGCCTCCAAATTCAGACAATATCAAATAATGATGGAGAAAAGGAAAACATGCGTAAAAAAGAGAGTTGAAGGTTATTGGGCCTCATGAATCAAATTTGAGCAGATGGTGAATATGAAGAGGAACCAGTAATAGAGGTAATTCAAGGATTTATAGAGTTAATGAGGTACAAAAAGAGATATCAAATAAGAGAGAGAGGAAAAGTGGAAAAGAGAGAATTGGTTTCAATTGAAGATCATAGAGTTAAAGAAAGAGGTAGTACATCTTATAGTTATCATAGAAAGAGATAGAGAATAATAAGGAAAACAAAAAGGAATGGTGATGAAGAAGAGATTTAGATGGAAAATTAAATTTCTTATGGAAAAGAAACAAATAATGTCATTAAAAACAAGGATAAGAAAAGAAGAAAGAAGACCTCGAGACAAATGGAAAAGAGAATGGGTAAATAAGAAAAAGATTTTATTAAAGAGATGGTGCTGATAGAGGATAAGAGTGAAGAATATGTGATGAAAGTAGTTTTTTCTCTCTTGATATGTATGGGAATGATGAGAACAAAGTTTATGCAGTGAAATAGGAAGAAGAGTTCAAGAAAGAACAAAGTGAAGTGATGATAGGAAGGAAAGAAATACTAGGGGCAGCTTAGTCTCAAATTTTTTAATCTAACAATCTTTGCAGCTTGTGTGTTTTCAGTTATAAATAATGATCTTGATGAATAAGATGAAATAAATAAGACAATAAGCTAAAAATAAGAAGAGTTAAGTGGAAAAAAGAGTGCATTTTTGTATGAGATTTGGGAGAAATTACAAGTAGATATATAACAACATTGGAGCATGCTATAAGCAAAATGAAATCATATGGAAAATAGTTGGAAATGAGTTCTAGAATAGAGGAAGAGTAGCAGTTAGAATCTCAAAGCAAGAAGATGGAAGAATAGGTTGAAGAGATATAGAATCAAGAGACAATAAGAAACAATGACAACAAAACAAAGAAAGAGGTATATGATGGAGAAGGTGAAGTCAAGAAATGGCAGCAACAAAAATCCTATCCTGATTAAGGCAAATAGGCACGGAGCTTGGGAGTTAAATCCCTCCTCAAAGACATGAGGCCAAAATTAATCTTGAAACACATACAAAAAATAATAATACAGTATCCTTCACTAATCTAATATATATAGAAAGGTGAAGATGTGATGATTGAAGAAGAGGAAGAAGCTTATGAAGTACCATACCTCAATCATGAAGATAAAGAGAACCACGAAGAACATAATAAGCATATGATGAAATTAATGTAGAAAGAGAAAATTGAAGATAAATATCAAATTATATCAATGATGAAGGTACAAAGGAATTTGAAAAAGAAGAAAGGAAATTAGTGGGTCTAACACTTTTCTACCCCTGGTGTATGATGTAGGAGCATCCACTCGGGTGTGTATATAGGCATGGAAATGTCAAAATTTGGTTTTTTAGGTATGTTCATAGGCCTTTGAGGTCATTAGATGTCATTTAGGTGTGTTAGTTGGTGACTTGGCTTTTTCTATTTTAAATTTTACAATTTCCCTCAAAAAGTGCAAATTGAGTCTTGAAGGCCAATTTTGTATTGTGATAGGTATTTAAAGGGATTCTTGTAGCTTATAAAATTTACAAAAAAGGATGAAATAGGGGTACAATTTATTGTATTAGGTCCTTCTATGAGTTATAATTCTTAATTCAATGTTAAAGAGTTATGTCTTGAGGTCTCAAATAAAAATTGTTCCATTGTCTTTAGACTTAATCATATAATTAAGAAGGTGAGATGATTTCATTCGATGAAAAACTGAAAAGGAAATATACATAAGTATTATGTAACTAGTTCTCTCTCATTTCATCTTGATGAGAATCAAATTTTGTAGGGTTTCAAGAAATATTAAAAGAAAATTCAGAGTAAGATTGTTTTTGACATGTTTCTTGATTGGGCTAAATATGCATGTAATGATTCTTGCTATTAGAGTTGGGTAAGAAGATAACTCGAGCATATGAAATTCATTTGGGTGTCTCTACATTGATTTTGTACGATATATTTATTAATATCTATATACATTTGTGTATGCCTCTCTATTTTGCATGATTTGTATAGTCTTTGGATGACATGATAAGTAAGTGTACACATGATCCAATAGTGGTCCTTACGTCAAGGGTTTTAGTAATCTTAAGTTGATTGTGTGCTTTTAGTAATTGAAATATTTGGTGCTTCTAATGTTGGTTGATATATGAATTATGTGGAAGAATTGTGGAAGGGAATTTAAGAACAAATTGCATTCTATCACTAAACTATGACAAGAAAGAATAAATATCTTGGCATGAGAATATTGTGAATAGTTCAATAAAGTGTGGTCTTTAATGGTCTCATGCTGAAGGAGTGTGTACATGTAGACTAGCAAGTATCCTTTAAAATTTAATGATCTCTTTTTAGAGGAGATAGGGTAAGTAAGTCACGAGGTATGGTTTTATAGTGGAATGAATATAAATCAAACTCACTATCAAGATTTATAAAGCGTGACATATAGGCAAGAATTTGTATCATTGATTGGAGACCATAGAAGTTGTATACACTTCAAGAGAAAGTCATTCTTTCATTAGAAACCCTATTTGCCAATATAAACCCTTAAATGCACAATGTATGAACTTGGTGAAAAAGGTAGAAAGTTTAAATTAGTAAAGAAGAATGATCTAGTGGTAAAGGAAGGGTGTGAAGCCCTTTGAGACAAAGCTTGAATCAAAATTTAGAGCCTTAGATCATTCATTATACAAAGTTATTGCAAAAGTTAGATTTTCGGATTTATAGAGGTATACAGTAGAAGCATGGTTAGGGCTTGCAAATCGATAACTAAAATCAAGGAATTAAAGATCAAAAATTTGTATTAGTAATCTTGAGAGATTCCACTACTAGATTAAAAAGTAATTTTATTATTTCTTCAGGTAATTTTTGAGATAAGCTTGACGGTTTATATGAGGGTAAAGTTGCACAATTCGAGCCTAATGTAGGAGATCACTTTGCAAAGGAATTAGGGGCTATTTGTAGAGTCCAAATGTGAAACTTGAAACATAGTTTTAAGAATAAAATGGGTGATTATAAATTATTTAGTTTTTCCTTGAGTCCAAAAATAAAGTGAGTTATGTGTGGTAGTGCCCAATGACAAGACTAGTTGGAGTTGTTAAGCAAGAAAAGAAAAAAATTGGATTAGGGTGAAAATGAATGAGTTGATCATTGAAATTTGGACCAAACCATGTGAAGGGTAAAGGGTCCTAATAGGTGATTACATCATGTTATGGGTATCCTTGGTTTAGTACAACCATGAATATACCAATGGAATTAGTTTTAATATCTCTTGAATGATAGTTGTGAGAATAAAGAAGAATTTAAGGGTTAGATCATGTATCAAAATGAATAATTTTTCTAACTATATTTTCTTGAATAAGAAGTAGGTACATGCTAAGTAAGTGTTCAATGGAAGATGAGAACCTAAAATTTTCTTTTGTATACCTAAAGGTTTGGGTGCATGGAAATAGGGCACACAATAGTGTGCGTAAGTATAGAAGAATACGAGGCACGATCGAGAATAGTTGGGAAACACGACTTAGCCACTTTTTCAAATCAAGGATATTTTTGGACATAGAGTGTGGAGCACACAAAGATATGGATACATATAGTTCATGCATAACTATTTTGGGATTATTAGTAGTTTGAGTGACATGTAATATGTTTTCTACTAATAGGATTTGTACTTAGAGTTAACTTTGGAAGATCTATTATTAGCACTTGTATGTGTTGTATTGTCTTGTAAATGTGCATGGATATTATTAACATGTAGCCTATTTTTGAAATGTGCATGGGAAGTGAAGGAAATTCCCCACCCCTATAAATATGTGTTTATTTGCACATCTTAGAGATACGATGATCCTATTGTTTTTAGAGTTATGTTGTTGGTTCATATGTGTGCATCATTCATGATGACATTACTATGATGTATGAAGCTTTTGTGTTTTATGGTCTTTAATATAATGGATCTTATTGGCTGGATAATGATGTTGGATATAACTAATTATGGATCTTGCATAGTATATTTGGTTATAATAATAGTTTAGCTATTTCTTCATGTAACTAAGATCTAGACCCCATTCATGCACAATGGTTTAGTTTATTATCTTTTGTAGATCTTATATGTTTACATTCAAATAATGCTAACTTTTAGGAAAATATTCTATAAAGAGGATTTGGTACCCTTGCATGCTTCGAGTGAGTGCTCATCTTAGGTTGAGTGATGTGTCACTTGTGTGTGCCTGGGATTTTGGCGGTAAACTTCTAGGCTACATTTTGGTTTTATTCTTTGGAACCTCTTTTTCAGTTATTTCCTAGGATGTTGGATGATGAAGATGTACCGGTTGACCTTGGCTAGTATTAAAGAGTGGTTGGATGATGTAAAAGAAGAATATGCTCACAAATTTTCTACTAGACCTAAGTTTGATGCATGCATGTGGGTTGAACAGAACCTATATGATGCATTATACGAGACCTTATTTGCTAACTTTCCTATAGAGTTGTACAAGTGGCTGGTTGGTTACGCATCTAAGAAAAATCGAGGTACCATGCGCTGTTTTGGATGCAGAAATAATTATAGGCCTTGTATGATGCGAACTAACTTGGATGTCCAGTGTGGATCACTTTGGTTATGTGGTGTCTTGAATAGTTATATCTTGGAGTATGTAATTTCTAATTATTCGTGTCCATAGGTTACGAGTTTCATTTATGCACAATCCTAGAGGTTTGTATTTGCGTTGTATTCCTTTGGCGATCAAGATCTTGATTGTAACCTTGGATTTATAAAAGTACCCTATGTATAGATAAACCCCACCATGTACAGGGAAGGACCGGTGTGGTAAAGTATGGCATACTAATCAGAAGAAAGGAGGTTTAAGTTTAATAAATCACATGAGAGGGATTTAGAGAAGCAACGTGAAGTTGTAGAAAGAATGACATTGAGTATAGGGATGGATCATGAAGGATTTGGGGATCATGTAGAGGATGTGGAGCCAAAGCATCTAGAACTCTCCCATTTGCGAAAGCATGGAAGATAACCCTCTTTGGCCTCGGGTGCGATTCGCACTATTGGATGGAACATGGACCTCGGGCGTGCATTTTATCCCTCTTAGTGACCTAGCCCTTACACTTGGTTTTCTAGTTTCTATAATGTCGAATCAACAATTTAGTTTTGATACAATAGGTAACAACATGTATACTCAATTTATCATCAATTTTAGGAGTAAATCAGGTAGAATATTCATATATGGTGGCATAGACATCTTTTTGTTATTTGGAGGTCCAGTTGGAGGTATCTTCTCGGGTGCTTCATCGGCACAAATGTGGGTGCATAAAATTTTGGCATCACATCCGGAAGTAGTAAAACTTTACAAACTGTGGGGTTGATTTTAGTACAACTATTGGGGCACAAGGTAGTGCATCCTATGGTATGTTTCTCTCTACAGGGGGAGGATCGGGAGGATTATGTGGCTCAGGATCTAGCAGATCTAGTGGTTCTAAGGTGGCAGAAACATAGTAGGAAATATAGTTTTGATCTGTGGGCATAATTTGCACCAGCCCCAAAAATTTATATGTAGATGTCTCTTCATCTTCTAGAATATAGAGGGATAGAAGATGTAGTTGAGCACGTGAACATGTGTGAGATACAATGCGTGTGAAAGGGATTATAGTTCCCAAGTGCAAGGCAATTCAATTTTCTACTACATTATAGGGGTACACACATATTTGGTAAAGGAAGTATGATCTGAAATAGACTTGTGTTAACTACATTACACTTTGGGATGATTTCTTAGCGAGTTTCATATACCGAGAATTTGAGAAAAGCATCAATCCACTAAAAGACATCAAACAAGGAACAACTGAGAGTGTTCAAGAATATGATGCATGTTTCAAGACCCTTTTATCAAAGTTATCTTATGATATTCACCCGATTCATCATGCCCAATGGTTTGTTGGAGGTCTAATCACACCTTTTCGAAGGGCGCCGTCGATGATAAGACATATACAAATCTACGCGAGACACTTGAAGCAACCCATGTGCGGTGAAGCGGTTGGGATTATAAATATAGGAGTTAGCCTATTCTTAGAAACATAGATTGTTGTTATGGAAAAGAAATTAGAAAATATATTAGCTAACTCAGCACATGAGATGTGCATCATAATTTGATGCACTAATTTGTGAAGTGGAAGGGCACGCCAAGGATAGTTGTCCTCATAGATCATTACACACTATTTTTATGGATTGTGAGATTTGTCATTTAGATCATGACTCAAGTAGATTCCCATTATTACAGCATGCTATAAGGAAGAATGTGTCTTATTCTTGTAAGATTTCTAGGTCTTTCACCCATGACATAGATAATTACAGGTTGATTGATCAAATTCATAATGCTATTATTGGTACCGAAAGTGTAAGACAGGACCAATGTTGCAAATAGTTCCAAGGAGAGAAGTGAGCATCATGAGACAATTCATAATGACAGGCACTCCGATGGAGGCCATACCTAAGGAAGTGGCCATGGTGGTGGAAGGAGTGAGTTCCCACAAGGTACGTGCTATACATGTGGGTCTCCTAATCATTCTCAAAGTGCGAATACCCTCGAGCATAGTTTTTATTTTTGTGGAAAGAATCACAATTATGAATAATGTCCGGAGTTTTATTAACATTTGAGTAAAAATCATAAGTAGGACTAGGGTGCAAGAATGGTTAGAGTACATCGTGTCATGAAAGACTAGTGGATGCCAATGGTAGCTTTGATCCCGAGCTAGTACCTATGTTAGTAACAATGCACATTGAGGTTGCATGCACTGGAGACATTCCAAAGAAGAAGTCTCTTATTACTAAGGAGGAAGTGTTGCAAGCTAATTATCTAGACCCAACACATCAAAAATAGCTTTATTAAGAAACCATGGAGGTGATTAGGAGTTTGCGGGGTGAGATACAATGTTTAAAGGAACAATCGAGGAAGTTAGAGTAGAAGAAAGTAGCTGAGATTCCTCAAAAGGATGTTGACAATGTGAGGGATGTTTGTAAAATGTTGGCGTAGGAGAACACCATCCTACTGCTAAGAGAATGGTTACGGGAGAATATTTTGTGTGTTGGAGTAGAGTGCACAAGATAGATTCTGCATGCTAACTTACCTCCTCATAGCCGGATTATGATAAGGAGATCACTTTATATGCTTTTGTTGATGGATGGATCTTAAGTAATATATTAATTGACATAGGTGCGAAGGTGAATTTGTTCACTTTAGATGAATGGATCTAGATGGGGAAACCACCATTACAAACATCTTCAAATGTGTTGTGTATGGAAAATTGAACTAAGGCCACACCCATTGGAGTATTGAAGGATTTTATTATTACCATATAAGGGGCCAAGTTTCTTGGGTACTTTGAGGTCTTGGTGCTTTAGAAGAATTAGAAAGTTTCCTAGTATTACTTGGGAACCTCTCGGTGTTATTTCAACAACATTGATCTACACGTTAAAAAAGGATATATTAGTTTCAAGAACGAGGAATGCATCATCATTCCCTTAGCGGATGTAAAATTTGTGGCTTATGTAGAGCCCTTAAGTGAAGAGGATTTAAATAAAATTTATGTGCATACCATTAGGGATCCTAAAGTACTTGAACCATCAAAGGAAGGATTCCTACAATGGGAAGATGCATAGTTCATGACCAATACCACCGGTGTTGCATGTGATAATTGGCACATGGTACTTATGAAATGATAGGGTGCAAATTCAATAGTGAAGTTACACACGTGAGTAGCCAGCGTTGTGTTAGGAACTTGGGAAGCAACCAAGTACTAGCTTACACTTTGGTGAAGGAATCCTTAAGTGTTCCTACATGTGGTATGGAAGTCCAATGGATAGATGAATTGGAAAGAAGTAATTTAATATTTTATTCCTTACACGGGACAAAAATGCCTTTGGTGGATGGTTCATAGGGATAATTTATTGGAATGGTGAGAAGTGAGGATTGCCTTCCCAACAAGATTCCTTCCACATAATGCACCTACTTAGATATGTGAATTCCAATGGAAGGATGCTCAAGCACCATGTTCGGTAGTTTGAGAGACTATGGATAGAGGGCCAAAGGCCTTACCACCTTCGTTGTGGGTACATCAGGTCTACTACACCATGTGAGGTTGTGCTCGTGCATGGTATGTATATGCAGAATTAAACGGAGAAATAAGAAACTCGATTACAAGTATGGTTCGGACATTTAACTATTTTCCACTAAACCACCAAAGAATGAGGCCTTACGGTGATGAAGCACTTAACATTGGGAGATAGTGCAAATTTCGAGAAACTTATCTAGGAACTACTAGGAGAATCAAACCTAGAGGCATGCTTTGAAAAAGAGGAGATTGATTCAGAGAAGCTTGGGTGTGCCTTCCTAGAGAAGGAAAAAGGAAAGATGGTCTATATAATTGATGATGAGGAAGTGGAAAATATGGATGTTGAGCATACATAGAGTACATGCAAGGTCCTAGATAGTGAATATGAAAGGTGCGTGCCTACCATGAGCATATGAAGAAACCAATAAGGTCAATATTGGGACAAATAATGAACCTAAAGAGGCCATCATTGGGATTAATGGTCTGATTCCGAGGTTGAAAAGATAATTGATATACTACGTGACTACCAAGATTTATTTCCTAGGGTCTATCATGAATTGAATGGATTGCATGAGTATTTGGGTAAAATGAGGATTAAGGTAAAGGAAGGTGTGCACCCAGTTAGGAAAAGGCCTTACAAGATGAACCCTAACTTTCACGTTAATGTCAAAGTTGAGGTTGACAAGATGTTGAAATCTGGAATCATAGAGCCCATAGAATAATCAAAGTGGGTTAGCCCTATGGTGATCGGTATTAATAAGGATGGAAGAATCGGAATCTATGTAGATTACAAGGAGTTGAATGCCTCATGTGTGATGGATCCTTTTTGCACACCATTTACGAATAAATCTTGGAGGGCATAGTAGGGTATAAAATATATTCCTTTATCGATGGGTTCTTTAGATACCATTAGGTTTGGATTGCTAGCGAAGACTAGCCAAAGACAACTTTTACCACTTTGAATGGGAATTTTTTCATATAGAATGATGCATTTTGGTTTGAAGAATGCACTGTAGTATTTTCACGCATAGCTATCTAAGAATTCCATGACTTCATTCACAAGTTCTTGAAGGTTTACTTGGATGATTTGATAGTTTATGGGCTTGTGAGGGATCATTGTGAAAATTTAAGGCTCAAGTTTGAGCAACCTTGTAGGTAGTTAGTATATTGTTGAATATTAACAAGTGCATTTTTACTAAACCTTTGGGACTTTTTTGGGAAACATAATCTATAAGGAAGGGTTATTAGTATATCCTACTAAGGTTGTTGTCATTTTGGACTTAGAGGAGCCTACTAATATGAGCAAGGTATGGGGATTCTTGGAACATACAGGCTATTAAATTTTTTTTATCAAGGGATATGATAAGATTGTCACGCCCTTAGAATAATAATTGCAAGGTAAAGGCAAGCTCCATTAGGGTGAGGCTCAACAAAGCCCATTTGAAATGTTGAAGGAGAATCTTACTACAGTGCCCATTCTGTGTTTCCCTCGTAGAGTCTACCTTTTCATTTACATGTGGATGCCTCTTACATGGCCATTGGTGTAGTTCTAGCCCAGCCTAGAGAGGGAATTATTGATCATCTTATTTATATTACAATCATAAAATTGACCCAAGCAGAACAAACTTATGACTGCCACTGAGCGTGAGGATTTTTCAATGATCTACACACTGCATAAATTCAAGAAGTACTTGTTGGTGACACCTTTTATTTTGTACACAGACCACATGGCGTTAAAATACTTGGTAAATAATCCCATCCTACATGGGCACATATGTCGTTGGGTTTTGTTATTTTAGGAGTTCGACTTCACGGTGGTGGTCAAACTAGGCAAGAGTAACTCTGGACCTGACCACTTATCAAGGATCAATTCATAAGAGGACATGCAAAGTATTGAAGATACCATGCCAGATGCACAAATATTCAGTTGAACCATGCACTCTCGGAGTTAGAATATATTGTTGTATTTTTGTGAATAGGTGTGGTGTGCGGGGAATGCGAGATCTTGGAGAAGAAATATCTTGTTTTTTTCGTGATGTGCCCTTTATGTTGATCGGTGGTGATTTATAAAATTAGGTTGGGATGAATTTTCACGTCGGTGCATACTTGAGCATTAGTGCGAAGAAATTATAGAGGAGGCTCATGGAAGTATTACATGTGGAAACTATGTAAGGGGGCACCCGTGTAAGATTCTACTCGCTAGCTTATGGTGGGAAACATTGTATAAAGATTGTAAGGAATATTGCAAGGCTTTTGATCACTGTCAATGCCTTGGGAAACTTGGGGATAGAGGTGAAATATCATTGAGTCTAATTTCTAGTGCGAGAACCATTTGAGAAGTAGGCAATCAAATTTGTGGGACCTATTTGCCTACCCAAGCGCAAGAATCGATCATACTATATTATCACTTATAGAGAATATCTTACAAGGTGGGAAGAAACAATAGCTACAAAGGATTATACAACAACAAAAACAACAATATTTCTCTAGGAAAATATTATCAACATGTATGGATTCCCTTTAATTTTAACAAGGGATAGGGGTACTCATTTTCTTAATGATACCATTAGGATTCTATTAGAAGAGTTTATGGTTGCACATCATAAGACAACACCCAATCACCCTCAAGAAAATGGAACTTTTGAGGCCTTCAATAAGATATTGAGCCAAAATTTGACAAAAAAATTCTGATGTTGGAAGGAAAGACTGAGATGATAAAGTCTTTTTGATACTTTGGGTGTACAGAAAAACCTCCAAGAGGTTGAATAAAGCAACACATTTTTAGCTGGTGTTTGGCATGAACACTATTCTACCAATGGAATTCATGGTACCTTCTCTACGTATTACGTGCAGGAGGTTTAGTGATGAGTAAGTGCTTGAGTAACGAATTGAAAAACTCATGTAGTTAGATGAAAGGCACACCATTTCAAGATGGAGTTAGAAAAAGAGAAATCCAAGCAGAAAGTATGGTATGACAGGACACATCAAGGATAATAAGCTTGAGGTTGGGAAAATGGTTCTTTTGTATGATTCAAAATTTTGTGCCACCAGAAAGCTTAAGGTGCATTGGTTAAGACCGTATGTTATCACGTACATACATGATTCAAGCACTTACCGGTTATAATTGTTGGATTGAACATGGTTTCTCAATTACTTTAATGGGAGTAGGTGAAGCCCTACTATAAATAAGTCTTCTTGGTGCTTTTAATAAGGCATTATGTCTACTTAGGTTAGGTTTCCCTTAATGCATTCCATTTATATGTGTTTAATTCTTAGTTGCTATGATTTGTTTATTTATTTTAGTGTTTTGTGTAGTAAACATGCTTACACCAAAAGCTAATTACTATATCGTATTTTCATGCACAGAGGACCAAGCATACCCTTAGTTTGGGGTGGAAGTAATATATGTAGAATACCTAGATTGGTTTTAAAGATGCTTTGAATATGGGTATGCATGAAGATATTTTGGATCAGTGCTTGAATTAAATGTGTAGATAGAGATATATTTCTCATGATTAAAAATACCACTTATGGATGGACACACAATGTAACGTGAGGTAGGCTACAATAGTGGAAAATACGTAGAGAAGGTGTAGTGGTGAAGTAATTTGGTGCATAAAAGTGTACGGGAGGAGGTTTTTTTATGAGAAGTAGTAGGTGCACCAGAAGGTTATGAATGAGGCGCAAAAAATTACGCGTGAAAAATTTGAGGAAACATCGATTTTTGTGGTACGATGGAAGGTCGAGGAGTAATAAATGTGGTAAATTTTAAAAATCTATAAAAGGAAGGGGTGTAAGGCCATTTTTACCTTTTCATTCAAGAGCATTTGAGTGAGTGGTTTACAAGTGAGCTAGAAAGATGGTGTTGAAGTGCGAAGAGCTACAAACCTGGTGTTTATATCAGATTTATGCACGGGATTGACTTGTGCTCCCTTTGGATGAGTTTTGAGTGAAGCAGAGGTGTGCGGGGAAGAGAAATCAAGAGTTATGGTTTTAATTAAAGCTAGGTCACACGGTTTTGAGCTAGGGAATGCAAATTTGATGTGTAGAGATTGGAAGAGGTAAAACTAACACTCGTTTTTAGTCATTATGGAACCCAAAAGAGAACCTAGAGCTGGTACAAGGGGAAAGAAGAAAAAGGAAGCTGAAATCAAAGTGGAAGATGCCCCAGAGTAGATTTTCTGAAATGCAGTACCCAGAAGGGGTTCTCATGGGTTGTGATTAGGATTCACACATTTTTCACTGCATTGTCAATGATTACAATGACATGAATAAGGATACCAAGGAGGAACTGGAGAATTTTTGTAGTAAATACCATGAAGATAACATCGATGACATGGTGGTCAACGTTGATGCACGAGAGAAAAAATTATTGACTAAGGTAGGATTATTATAGTTATGTGAGCTTCCATACTTTATCAAACCTGAGAAATTATACCAATGGCTCATGAGTAGATTCCATGAGGACTTCTTCTATTTTTTTGGGTGTCGAATGAGGATCACCGCACCTTTGATTGTAGTTTTGATGGGATGAGGATTTTAGGCACTTTGAGCTAAGTAGCGACCTCACTGATAATGAGGCCATAGCAAATATGAATAAGGAGCTTAGATACACAAAAGGAGGCCAAGGGATGGACATACATCTAAATTATAGAAGTATCTAGTCAATCGGGTAGAACCACATCTCTTGACCAAGCTAAACAATCAAGAGAACTGGTATAAAGTGAACAAGGAATGACTTCATTTTTGCATGGTAAATGACAGAAGGTGTTGTGTATAACCTTTCCAATTTTATTGTTGAGACAATATTTGATGAAGCACAAGAAGGTGATAAAATTATCTTTTACATTATACTTTTTCATTGGTCTTTGTTTAAATTGGTGTTCCCAATGGGTCAAAAGATAATATGTGGTTGTTTCCCCTAGAAAAGAAATCCTTAGCGAAAGATTTGAAAATTATACTTGTGATGGATCAATGAGTGGACCTTTCAAGTAAAGGGTGGAAATGTGGTATGAGTTCTTACCCACTTTGAAGAAGAGTGGAGAATACCCAAGGATTTACCTTCAATATTGGGTAAACAAGTACATATTATAGTGTACAACACTTTTGCATTAGGAAATTTGAAATGAAGGATGGAAAATGGATCCCTTGGTGTAAGCTTCCATATGCCTTCACATTGTGCGCTATGTTTAGGCATGTGTACATACATTTTCAGAAACATCCAGGTTGTTGTTCAATGCAGACAAGGTAGATTATGAATACCAAACACTTTGGAAGTCTTATGTTTACTTGTGTAAAGACTCGCCTATATTGAAAGGTTAATATCATATTACATTAACATTAAGGATGTAAGTTTGTCCATTTGAAATTTGGGTGCAACTTTGGTATATATATACCTAAATCCTAAATTTCATCTTGTAGGTACTTGGAGAATGATTTGAAGCTACCTAGGCTGCCTAAGGGAAATCATATTGTGGGTACTTTAGAATAAGAAGATGATCTTCCCACTAAGAAGAAGAAGGAGAAGAAGAGGAAATACATGAAGACAGTGGTGGCTTGGAGCACGGGGCAGAAGACAACCCATTGTTGGAGGAAAAGAGAGTGGGAACCAAGCCCCCACTGCAGAATAATATGATGAGGTGTTAGATATAGGCACGATGAAGATAAATGTAGAAAAGACTACTTTGAGCCACAATTTAAAAGGGTTTTAGGAGAAGAAAGGCTTAGAGTGCGGGAAGGGAACAACCATTAAGGAGATCACCTAGGACTTCACCACAGAAAGTAGATCCTGAGAAGAAGAAAAGGCATAAGTTAAAGATTAAGGATGAGGAGGAGGATGAGTCCAGAGAGAGTGTGCCAAGAACTCTATTAAATATTTAGGATACGAGAGGAGCCTCGTGATGAATAAATGAATAATGATGAAGAAGGGATAAAGGATCCAAGTACGAGATAGAGATAAAGGTGAGCCTTCTAGCGTTCCCGATACTAAACAAGAAGGTAAAGTCCCAATTCTTGATTCAGGGCACCCGATTCCAAAGGGAAAGAGAACAAAGAAGGAGAAGGGGGAAAATACTATGTGACTCCTATAGTTGGATATGTGGATGATACAAGTAAAATCATTCACGTGTGGTTCTGAGCACTGTGGAGCCCAAGGATTTTTATGGTTGGGAGTTGATGGATGAAGAAATGGAGAATGTAAGAACATGAAAGAAATTATCATGGTCCATTAAGACTCATATGGACGAACCTAATTTCAATGTATGTGAGGAGTCATGCTTTTCACGTAGGATGAAGAAGGCACCCCACATCTGACACATGAATGTTAAGCCTACTATCATGTTAGAAAAATAGGTGAGAAGTTCCTTAGTGAAGGTATCTATAGAAGTTATGCACAAGAGCATAGATAAGGCGGAAAAATTATGGATTTGATGGAGGATAACAAGGATAAATATAGTGAAATAAATTTCCTAATAGTAGAGAAGGAAAGGGCCAAGGTGAAGAATGAAGTATTGATCATTATGGTCGAGGATATTAGAGATGATATTTTGAAGGTAAGGCTTCATCTAGAGTCACAAGTCCCACAAAAATTTCCTTCGCAATGCACTATGTACACACACTTATCAAACTAGTGATAAATGAAGGGATTGTGCATATGCCTAAACCAAAAGATCCTACAAAGAGGAAGCAAATTCTAAATCCATCATTTCCGAAAAGATTGTAAGTTATGACTCTCTATTACAGGCCTTGAAGAATGAGCTTAAAAAGGAAGATAAATATCTAAATATGTGCACAGTAACATATGCCATTATTAGGACAAGGACTCTGGTAGAGGAGAATGAAATCCTTCAAGCACAAAAAAATGAAACACTTGTGTGTGTGGAGAGGTTAGATATGGTAGATAAAAATTGTAATGAACATGCAACATCCCAAGATCCACATAAGGAAAGAATGAATGAAATCGGAAAGCTCATCAAGCGAAGAAGATGGATTATATGGAGGGCATGATTTCAAGCATGGAAAACATTATTAGGATTTTACAAAATGAACAAGAAAACATGACTCAGGATGAGTTAGATGTTGTGGTTATAGATGTCCCTAATAAAATAGGTGAAGCACTAAGTGATTTGTAGGCACTAGAGGCACAAATTAAAAATGAATATCCAAAATTGATCTTGTCAGTAGAGGAGTAGAGTGTCGAGTAGTACTTCATTATTTTTAGTCAAGTAATTGTTATTCTTTTATTCATTATTATTTGTTATTAGAGAGATAAGTTTGGATTGTATGCATTTACGGAGGTGTCAATGCATTTAGTGTGAGTTAATGATAAGCGAGGATGCAAAGCTCAAGGATAAAAATGCATAAGGTTTGTGTGTGTGAACCTAGGGCGCACATGAGTGTGTAGAAGTATACCGCAGAATACGAGGCACACCTAGGAATAGTTGGGAAATAGGACTTAGCCAATTTTGCAGATCAAGGATATTTTTGGACATAGAGTGTAGAGCACGCAAAGATATGGAGACTTGCAGTTCACGCAAGGCTATTTTGGGATAAACATTAGTTTGGGCACCATGCAAGATTTCTTTTCTACTAATAGGATCTTTACTTAGAGTTAACTTTAGAAGATCTATTATTAGCAATTACATGTGTTGTATTGTCTTGTAAAGGCGCATGTCTATTATTAGCATGTAGCCTATTTTTAAAAGTACATGGGTGGTGAAGGGAAACTCCCACCCCTATAAATATGTATTGATTTACATGGCTTAGAGATATAACAATCCTATGTTTTGTATATTTATGTTTCTAGTTTGTATGTGTACATGACTCATGGTGACATTATTATGATGTATGAATCTTCTGTTTTTAGAGTCTTTAATATAATTAATCTTATTGGCTAGATAATGATGTTGGATGTAACGAGTATGGATCTTGCATATTAAATGTGGTTATAATAATTGTTTAGATATTTATTCAAGTAACTAAGATCTAGATCTTATTTATGCATAGTGGTTTAGTTGATTATCTGTTGTGTATCTTATATGTATACATTCAAATCATGTTAACTTCTTAGACAAGATTTTATAAAGAGGGATCTAGTGCCCTTGTGCACTTAGTGTGAGCACTCAGTCTAGGTTGAGTGATGTGCTAGTGCACCTTGGGCTATTGGTGGTAAAATTATAAGCTACAAATGTTGTAAGATTCTCTAAATGTTATTAAAAAAAAAAAAAAATTCCATCAAAATTTACTCTCTTTGAACATAAACTTGAACTTTATTCACTATTTTTCTTGGGAAATTTTAGAACAATTTTGCATTATTTTACAACCGTGTGTATATATACATATAACAACTGAAAGTGGTGGACAAAAATCTCTCTTCATTTGTCACTCTAACATGTTTATGCATTTTTTCCAAAAATAAATATGCTATAAAAAATGTTCAAACTTCAAAACTTTTTTTTCCTCAAACTTTATCCCTCAACAAACTTGAATAGAACTTTATCCTCATAGAACATAAATGCAAACTCAAACCTTGTGACTTAGGTTATATATTCACTTTATTTATTTTTAATAGATAGGGTAAAAAACAGGGATAGGCTCCCAGAGGCCGAGTACAAAAGATTACATTGTGAAAAAACAAAGCAGGGAAAAAGAGGAAAAGGACCCCCAAAGTTAAACTGGCTTAACTCTAAAACAAAGAAGGGGCCACAAGAAACAACGAATAGAAGAGAACCAAATCCAAAAGCAAGAAAAAATAGATAAATTCCACCAAAATTCCGTAGACAGGTTTGGAAGAAGTTCCATAAGTAAGCTTTACTTTCTTCCTTTTTTTGGAGGGTTTAACCTCCTTGGTCTCCTCTTTCGTGCTAGAATCTGAATTTAGCTTCATCTGGTGGTTTCCTTGATGACCTCCTTAGGCTCAAACACCTCCTCATCCTTAGACTCCTCCTCTTCCTCTTCATTAGAAATGATCCACCTCCTTATGGGCTTCTCTTTTCAACGACATCTAGATGAGCGATCAAATCTCAAACCGTAGAACCCAACTACTTGATATCACCACGGATGTTACTGCTTTGACCAAGAAAATTTTCTTGGTGGCTTCAATACTATCAATCATGCCCTTTCTCACCATCGAGTTGGTCTATTCTAACACCTTAACAACCGTCTACAAGTACTAAATTTTTCTCTTCCACATATCAACTTTATCCTTCCCCTTCAACATTCCAGCTTCCCGATTTTCCTTCCCTTCTCCATTATTCCTATCTCCCCTCTTATAACCCATATTTCCTTCCCTCATTTTTTCCTAGACGCTCAACAAGGGTAATATCCTCCTCAAAAATAGGGGCATTTGTTTATCCGGGATGGATTCCCATTACGAAATAGGAGAAGAATGAGGCCCTTGTGGATGGGAGAATCCACCTTACTCCATTGGAAATCCCTCACCGAGGTGGTCAGAGACATAAAAAGATAGAAGGGGATACTTGAGCAACTTCTTATGTCTAAACATGTTCAAAAATGACAAGTGGTGGGTATATATCTTACGATACTTACCCTCAAGAGTCAAATACTTCATGATGTGTAGGAAGACCTCTCTCCACACCCCAGGAATGCATGTACGAGTGATACCATCAGTGAAGTAATGGATAGTTTCCTTTCCGACAAATAAAGTATTGATTTCATACTCTCTCTGATTCCTATCCTTGAATATTTTTAGACCTTCCATGTCCATACTAGTAGCATGGGCTATGGCTTCCTCCGACGTTTCTATTTCCATGCCACAAATCACCACTTTCCCTTCCTTCCACACATCCTAAACTCCATAGTAAGTGAGGGATCATGCCCTTGGAGTCTGGTGATAAATTTCCTAAAACCCCCAATTCAAAAAAGGTGCCACATAGACTTATCCTCCACAATACGCCCATGGTTGGACGGCTCAACTTTGGTTCTATCACCGCCTATGGTAGCCAGACAAAACACTACTCTTTGAGGTCTACAATTTTTGAAATTAGACTTGTCTTTCTAGGAAAATCTTAAACCAAACACACTTTTGCAATATTGGAAAATGAACCCATTATTCTCCCTCGCACTACTTAAGGTGAAGTGCTTACAACTTTTCATGATTGATAATATCATTAATATGCATAGGTATGACCTCACCTTTTTGCCACACCTTGTAATCATTATTTTGAACTCCCTCATTCACCAATCTATCCACACAAGCATTTCCTATGTGAGGGATATGAGTAATGATATGGGAATCAAAGTACTTAAGGTGTTCTTTAGTATCATTAATAATATTTCCCAAGATCCAATTATTGTGACTAGTCTTATTGATTGCATTTAAAATGAGAAGAGAGTCCCCCTCAATAAGGATATGTTTAATTCCTTTCTCCTTTGTAAGACTAACCCCAGAGAAGATCACAAGCTTCAGCCACATTATTTCTCTGAGTCCCCAAAGGACTAGCATAGGCTAAGATCCAATCCCCATTATGATCCCTAATTATGCCTCCTCCACTAGCCAAGCCAGGGTTACCTTTAGAAGCCCCATCAAAATTAAGTTTTACTTTCCCCTTTTAGGTTTGGACCATTTAATTTTAGTGGATGGGAAACTGACTTGAGGCGGAATGAAGGCAAACTGTTTGAGCACTTCCTCTTCTCTACTAGAAGCACCTTTTTATACTTCACCTTAATGAGTTTAGATTTCTCTTTAATAGAGGATATCATCCTAGCACTGACTTTTCTAAAATTGGCCTTCTGATTTCTGAAGATGAGGGCATTTCTTTCCTTCCATAAGCTCCAGAAGAAGTGTGGCAGGGCCATTTTCCAAGTAGCCATAAGAAAGGGATACCTAAAAGGGCAATCCCATTGTAACCAACATTCTTCAATGGACTTAGGGCAGACCCATTGGACCTTGAAAATATCCAACACCTTGGATAACACCACCCTAGTAAAGGGGCAAGAGATGAGGAGGTGGTTGACACTTTCCTCCTCTTTTTTGCAAAGGATGCACCTGTTGGGGAGGAGCATGCCACGTTTCCTCAAATTTTCCACAGTGAGGATTTTATTATGAGTAGCCAACCATAGGAAAATGTTAACTTTAGGTAGAAGGTATTTTACCCAAATTTTACTCTAGTAATCTTTTTGGCTAGAATTCTTGAAGTTAAGAAGGTAAGCAGATTTAACAGAGAAATTTCCAGAATCCTCTTCCTTCCAAATAATAGTGTCCTCATTTTTTTGAAAAAAGGGATATACATGTTCAGTAATTTTGAGTTGAGGTCATAAAAAACCGAGTTTCCCAATGAAGTTGGGGGGGAAGCACCTTCTCCCAATGAGCAAGATTGTTGGAGACACTCTAATATTCCTTGACCCAAAATTTACCATTTTCTTCAAAGAAGCGTGCCTGCTTCTCCCGGGGTCATCCTCCACTAGAGGCTTATCAGAGATCCAACAATCCCTCCAAAAGTGAATTCTATCACCTTTCCCAATGTTCCATTTTATACCTCTGCTTAGGATCTCCTTAGAAGAGAGAAAATAATTCTAAAAAAGGATCCCTTAGGGATATTATCTTGCAAAAAGAAAGTCTCTATTCTTCCAGTATTCCTTAAATATTTCCTTTTGATGATATCAATCCATAGGCCCTCTTCCTTTATCACTCTCCAACCATATTTAGCCACAAGAGATTAATTCATGAGTCTCATTTTTTTATAACCCAACCCCCACAATCCTTAGGCTTGGTCACTTTTTCCCAGGCCATAAGAGGAAATTTGAACTTCTCCTCAACCCCAACCCACAGGAACCTTTTTGAATTTTTTCAAGAGCTTCCAAAATCTTACCGGAAGCTGAAAAAGGGACATGACATAGATTGGAACACCTTGAAGAGAGCTTTGGAGGATTTGAATTTTACCAGCTTGAGATAGGAGAATCCCTTTCCAAGAAGACAAATTATTGGAAACTCTCTCGAGCAGGGTGTTCCAGATGGAATGATTTAATTTTTTGTGAATGAGGGCATTCCCAAATAGGATTCAGAAAAATTATTTATCTTACAACCAAAAATACAGGCCAGTCTCTCTTGGAAATTCTCTTCCACATTTATGAAGAATATAACACTTTTGAGGAAGTTGACTAGTTGGCTAGAGACCTCCTCATACTCATTCGAACCTCTTTGAAGATATAGGCTTCTGAATAGATGCCTTCCCCATCAAGAAATTGTCATCCACAAATTGGTTGAGGAAGGTAGGCTGAAGGCCATTAGAAATTTTATACCTTGCAAGAGGTTAAGGGAAACCACCTAATTGTAGAGTCTTCTTAAAGTTTCTACCACAATCGTATAGAGGAAGGGAGAGAGGGGGTCTCCCTGTTTAAAACCTCTACCATCTTAAAAAAATCCTTTTGGTTTACCAATGATCATAATAGAGAAATTATCTAAATAAATTTAGGCCATAGCTAAGTTTATGAAGAAGGCATCAAACCCCAACTTGGACAGAATGGCCCAGAGAAGGGCCCACGAGACTCTATCATATGCTTTGTACATATCCAGTCATACAAACATGGCCAATCTTTCTAAAATTTCGATGGAGTGAATGGCTTCTTGGATGACCAAAATTTTGTCAAGAATTTGTCTCCTAGGAACAAAAGCTCCTTGATTAGGAGAGATAAAATTGGACAACACTTTCCTGAGCCTGAAAGTAATAATTTTGGTAATCAATTTGTAGCTAGTATTGCATAGATTGATGGGTCTAAAATATTTCACATCCTTGGCCCCTATCATCTTGGGAATAAGGACTAGGAAATTTTTGTTGATCTGTTTGAGAATCTGACCATTACTGAAGAAATTCTGGATCATCTCAATGACCTCATTCTTGACCACTTCCCATAAATGTTGGAAAAAGAAGGCCGAGAACCCATCTAGTCCGTGAGATTTATCTAGTTCCATGTCAAAAATAACATATCTAATTTCTTCCTCCCCAGGAATGAGCATGAGATCTCTATTTTCTTGATCCGAAATGACATTCTGGAAGATTCTTGAGGGCCTTCTCCCAAGATGTTCTATTTGGATCATCCCCGGGAGAAAGAGGTTCTTAAAATAATTGACAATAACTTCATTGATTTATTTTTCATCTTCTATGAGAGTACCATCATTTTTCCTGATCTCCTTGATCTTGAGATGATTTTTCTTGGAGGTGGCAAAGAAGTGGAAGAATTTAGTGTTTCTATCACCCTCCTTTAGCCATTTAACTCTAGATTTTTGCTTCCAGTAGACTTCCTCCTTGGCCAAGATATCATGGTATTCAATGAGGAGAGATTGCTCTTGAATTTTAAGTGCTTGGTTGAGCCCATCTTCCTCCATTATTTCCTCAATAGTCCTTAAGTCTTCCTCTATTATATTCTTAGAATGAAAAATGTTCCCAAAAATTTCCTTATTCCAAGTTTTCAAATTTTTTTTAACATGCTTCAACTTTAAACTTAATTTGTACATTGGTACCCCATGGACCGTGATCCCCCACCACTCTTGAATTCTCAAGAGGATGTCAAGATGTTAGAGCCACATTTTTTCAAATATGAAAGGTCTATATTTTTTAGGAATAGCCATACCCATCTTGAGAATGATCAGATTGTGGTCAGATCCAATTCTAGGAAAGGTGGAAAGAGAGTAGAGTTGATTAATCATGCAAGAATGGCTCACCACAAATCTCTCTAGAGGTCATGACCAATTCTTTTATCATCCCAATTAAATTTGGACCCTCCAAGCTTGAGGTCCACAAGATCATTATTAACTAAAAAATTAGCTAACTCATCCATGTTATCCGTATAGGAAATGGCTCCACATTTTTTTCCCCTGGGGAAAGAGGGGTATTGAAGTCTCCTCCAACAATCCAATCACCATATTTAAAAAGGGACCTCCCCTTAGAAATTTCTCTCCAAATATTCCTTCTACCAATCACAGAGTTGGGGGCATAGATATTAGAAACAATCCAGGACTTGTTTGAAGTTAAATCAGTAAAACCCATGGTTAGGTGGTTGGACGATGATAGGAGCACCATGCCTTTAACCAAGAGGGGATTCTAGAGGGTGACAATGCCTCCTGAATCCCCTTCAAGCTAACCCCAGCCCAAAGTCCATCTTTCCATACCATCTTTCCCACTTCTTTGAATCTTTCCGTACTCATCTTTGTTTCTTGTATCATCAGGATATCAGGTTTGTATTTGTTCCTAAAATATTTCAGGATTCTTTTCTTATTGGGGTTATTCAACCCTATAATATTCCAAGAGAGTAAGATCATTTATTATTTGATTGAGGAAACCTAAGTGGTTTTGTATCCCTTTATCCATGTCTTTCTTAACCAAGGTATCCCTCTTCTCCTTGTTGGATTTTCTCCTTGTTGGATATTCACTTTATCACTTTAGTATGCTTTATCAAATAATGTAAACATGACCTAATGTTCACTTAAGTTGTTTTAAATTTAAGGTTCGTGTCATCCAAGTATTAGAACTTATGTTGTTATTTTTCAATGAAGTAATGGTTTCTCTCTCAATAATATATCCAAGATGTATCTCTCTTTCAAGATATCTCGTGTTCTTTCTTGGTTTTTTTGTGTGTTCAGTTTTCATAGTATGGTATCAGTACCACACTGAGAAGCCAAGAAATAGCAAGTGAAGGACTAGAGACTACTCAGATCAGTGATGGACTGAGGGACTACTTACAATACATACCAAGAAACCAAAAGGAACTTTGAGAAAATATACCTATGGGTTTTTTTCTAATTAAAACCAAGATCCATTTTTAATTAAAATCCAAATAAAGGAAAATCTAGCCTAAAGGATTATGCGAAACAACATAGAACAACTATACTGAATGACATAGTGTAGCCATACAAAATAATATTGTCATGCTGATCTGTACGTTTCTATATAGGATAGCGATTTTTAGTGTTTTTCAACATATTCAAAAAAATTTAAAAATTATTTTTCTATTTTCCCTCCATGACACATTTTTGTTACTAGGTATCTCTATTTAGAAGTAGTTTAAAAAAACAGCAACAAAGAGGTTGAAAAGTTTTCCCAAAAAATTGTTAGTTTATTAATATAATGTTAAAAGGTAACCAAAAGTTTTTTGGGAAAAATTATATATAAGTGGCTATTTTTAGTACAAGTATTCCATTCAAATTGTGTTAGGAAATGAAACAAGATAAAAAAATAGAAAGACATGACCAATCTAAGTTTTTTTGTGGAAAAGAGAAGCGGTGATGCTAATAGAACACTTTTTGACTAATGAAATACTACCAAAAGTGCAGGCTAGTGAAGATCCTTCAACTATTTGGAAGCGATTAAAGGAGTTAAATAAAAAAGAAGAGCCTTCTTCCTTAAGAATGTATTGTTTTCAATCAAAATGGATAAAAATAAATCTTTACAAGACCATTTAGTAAAGATCAAGGATAGTAAAGAACAATTAAATGCTACTCATTGGAAAATGGAAGAAGACATGGTGGTAATCACTCTCAAGAGGTTACCACCTTCATTTCAGCATTTTTTTAAATGTGTCAGTAGGTGCCCAGGTAAACATGAATGCAAAATGTAGAGGCATATAGAATGCACATGAACTGTTCAGAAAAATCCCTAAAAGATATGTGGTCTCATGTCTTGAAAAGATTGCGGGATATGAAAAAAATGGGTTTGTTAAAAAATCCTTGTGATTTTTCATGAAAATGCAATCAGCAGGTGTAAATCTAGAGGCCATAAAATTTGTCAACATCCTCTCACCCTCTTTCAAAATGGGAGACTAAGAATAGGGCATTTTCCTCTTCCCCTCAAGAACCAGCACCATTATGGAAAAACCTAAATATGGCATAAATAGAGTGTTTTTGCAGCTTCTTCAAGTTTTAGTGGCATAACAAAGCCTGTCTTCGAAAAAAAAAAAAAAAAGCAATAGGAAATTTCTTTCTTTAAAGGCAAGTAAAAGTGAAGGCTTAAAATATTTAATAATTATTAACAACCCGATATGTTTTTAGAGAGTATATGTGTTGGCAGGTGTCGAGGTAAACATGTATGCAAAATATGGAGGCATACCCAATTCACGTGAACTATTCAAAAAATGTCCGAAAGATGTGTGGTCTCATGACTCTGCCATGATTGTAGGATATGCAAAAAACTAGGTCTGTTGAAAAGGCCTTGGAACTTTTCAAGAAAATACATTCATCATGTGTAAGGCTAGAGGCCACACCTTTCTCAAAGATCCTCTTAGCCTATGTCAAAATGGGATCTTTCAAACAGGGAAGTTTCACCCCCCTCAAGAACCAACATTTTATTGTACTGTGAAATGCATGGCAAGAACTAAATATGATGGAAGTGGTGTGTTTTTGTTGCTTCTTCAAGTTTTAGTGGCATCCCAAATTGTCTTCTAAAAGCGAAGAAAAACAAAATAAATTCACAAGATAAGCTACGTTTTGAGTATTTTCTAGCATGCTCCCAGCTTATGCCAAAATGGGAGATTTTGAACAAGGTATGGACATCAAAAAATTATAAAGGAGAGAGGAATTTTGTCAGATGTTATAGTTGCAAATTCCCTAGTAGACATGTATGCAAAATGTGGAAGCGTAGATAAAGTACATGAAATATTTCACATAATTCCCGAAAGAGATGTGTTCGCATGGATGGAATTGATTACAGTGCTATGCAAAAATGGATTCGATGAAAAATATTTAGAAACTTTCAAGAAAATGTAGATTTCAAACAAAAAGATAAACAGTAGAAGCTAACTTTTACTTCGACCCACTTAGAGATGGATTCTAAGGAGTGGGTCTACTACCCTTGATTTTACTTGGGAAGCCAATTTAGTATAAAATACTTTATGTAATTGCTATAGGAAAATATTAAATGCTGGGTTCCATGGATGGGGTTGAGGCTTCTACTTTCTCCATGAGAGGGGTCTCGTGAATGCTACTTTGTGCATATAGGGAGAAAAAAAATCTTTAGCAGAAAAATAGGAGCCCTTTTTGTAGCAGAAAATTTTATGATGATATGGAAGGGGTCGGGTGGCTGGAACTTTCCCTCACAACTAAATAAATTTATTTCCAAGTGGTACACTATATATGGCTAATATTATAATTGGTACTATTTTTTCATGTTAATCTTTCGAAACAACCCCGATTGTTTTAGCCAAAAGAGAAGAAGACTGGAGAAATATATGGGACCACATTCCAACTTAAAATCTCCCTAATTTCTCTCTGCAGCACTCACTCAAATAAATCATAAATCCAATTACCCCCTTCCATCAAACTACTACTCTACTATCCAAAAACATGGTAGTGCCACATTTTTCAACCTAGAGTTTGGGTTGGGATGAAGAAGTTAAATAGTATTATAGTGGAATAAAATACCCAACTAATGAAACATTCCACTTGGTTTATAATTGATTGTAATTAAAAACTTGTATTACATCACACAATAACAACTACAAGCAAGAGAAATTCCACAAGGCAAGCCATAATCACCAAATAATGACAATCTTAGTACTACAAAGTAGAGATGCTAATGCATCGACCCGAAGAATTTCACCTCAAATACATATTTTTGGATTGGAAAATATTTTGGTATGGGTAATGCATTTATTTTTAAAGCCATCACGATATTTTAGCAAAATTCGAGTTCACTTGGAAATAGTAGATTGTTTAGTTTTTTCTATTTTCTAGATTCAAAATATTTATAGAACCTTAGAAGATGGATCTAAAATGAAATTTGAAAATATTTTGTAGCATGGCACCATTCCCCTACAGATACATTCCTACATATTCTCTAAAAATCTGTAAAATAAATTACAGATCCTCCCTCAATAGGACAACTAGGTCATTCCTGTAACATGAGGCCAAATTCTACATTTCCAAAATATAAGAGGTACATCACTAGTAAAATGATTTATTCATTTCTAAAAATGTCAAAAACAAAAATTACATACTAAGTCCAGAGAATTAGTAAAATCTATCAAGCATATGAAACCTTTGGGAGTCTAGCATGTGATTTTTACACTTTTTTGGGTCCTTTCCACAAACAACATCTGCTAATAAAAGTCATCGTTGTGTTTTACAATCCTTTCCATTTATTAATAAAACCATTTAAATGAAAGCAATGTATATAGAAATAACATATCAAACTAGAGTTGCATGCACTTGCATATATGGAAAAGGGATTTTTAAATACTAAAGAATTTAACCAGCACTCACTATAAAATAATTAAATGCTATCCAAGCTCTCAAGGACCAGACTAGCTCTAAATGAAAAATAACTAGTGTGGTAATTGAAATTCAATACCAATCTTACTCTAAAGATATCAAGTAACCACATGATGTGCACTATGTAGATTGACATCTAACTTAGTTCGTTTTGCACCAACAGATACAAGAACATGTTAGAAAATCACCTTGTGCTTGACCAAACCTTTTCCAGGTGAATTTTAAAAAGTGATTAAGCCTACTTAGTGCTATTGGAGGTTGATTGATATTGATTTAAGATGAAATAATATTATTTCACCTTTAAAAATATGGGAAAAGTTGCAAACAGGACACTGTAAGAAATAATTTATAGGTAAGCTGCAATAAGTAAATAGTAAATTCCGGCCTTACCTACTTCTGCCCCAAATTGGAAATATAACATATGAAGTTCTTGTTAGTAATAAAAATGCATTAAATTCATCATTACAACATCATTTTATTTATAATGACGACAAGGTCTTATCTACTTTTTCCTTATCGGGGTTGTAAATGGGGGATGTGAGGTTAATACTAGAGGATCAAAAACACATGTAGTTCATCATTTCATACATTTTCATTTGATTTCTAATGGTAAAGAAAAGGTCTCTTCGTATGGAAAACTGCTCCATCTTTATGACATTCTCTGCTAGAAGTAGGGATAACTTCTCCAGCTTTGATAGCTAGTATATTTCCCAAAGGTGTCTTCATTGGTACCTAAAGGAAGAGGTGTCTCAAATCTAAAACTATTTAACCATATAAAGAGAGAGTATGGAAAATGTTCTAGTACAAGAGTGCATCTACTAAATTGGCTTGTTACTCCTAAAAAAGGAATTATACCTTGTAGGCACTGAAGGGTGTAGTTTGATGTCCAATGAAATTGAGAAGATTTGCGTCAACATATCTAAAAATTAGGTCCAAGAAATGTGCGAAAGGAAGGAATATTCTTCATAAAACCATTTCCTTGTGGGTTTTTGACCTATTAGAAAGGGCACAGCACATAAAATATGGCATTATATGAATGTCTTGTAGACAAGACACCTATGCAAGCAGACAATTTACATTAGTTTGTTTGAGATTCAAGATTTTCCAAGACTCTAATTTAACAAGAACATTTGAGGACAATTCATTTTAAGGACTTTTTCAGCTCCAGACTAACATGAGCAATCATAACTACTTTATCTAATAAAAATTTTCTTTAGCCATTTTTTTGATGCTCTAAGACTCCCATTTTGGCATATACAACAAGAATGTTGGCAAAATTTGTTGAAATTTTCTTTTCATAGGTCAACTGTATTGGCTCAAGTGGTGTTTAATTTTTTTCTATTTTAGCTTTCACTTTTCATTATTTGTGAGTTTCAGAGATAAAGATAGGCTTTTCCTTTTTACATTTTTCTAGAAGAAGGGATAGTTGCTCAAGCTTTGACAAAATATCGCAAAGTTTTTTCTCTACTCAGGATGGGGAAGGGGGAGTCAAATGAACCTCATTGATCCAACAAAAATAAAAAATGGCCCTATTTAGAAGTTTTTATTGCCATTATTTGATTAAATTATTAAAAATTTATCTAAGAATATAGAAAGAGCATAATGAATGGCTAAGATAACAATTAAGCGCATTATAACACAGAATGCACTGGATCAATTCACATACCTTATTATCAGAATTTTCTTTAGTGGAGGAAGAAAAGGGTTCCAATTTGACATAAGTGTTAAATTCTACTCCTCCCTCTAGGGAATCGACAACAAAGGAGAATGCAATCCCTTTGATATTGCAACAGGTCTTTGAGATGTTCATGGCTAAGAAAAGAAGTTGAGCACTGACATTTCACCATGATCTTGGTAAGATTATAGTTTTACAAAAAAAGAAATTTCCTCATAACCATGTGAATTGGGGGTAAAGTGAAGGGTTAAAATTTCAAACACTTCACATGCAAATGGAATTTATAAATGCAATGGTTTCATAGATAGCATATGAATCCCTAGAAAAATTAAATTTTACTTTTTGTTAGGGGCATCTAGTCTAATTGTTAGTTGTTCTCGCTCCCCTAATAGTAATGCTACGAGTTGGGGGTGGATGTGATATAACCGATGACTCTTTCTCGACATCGATGGGTTGGCTGATCCAATCGATTCGATACAAGAGAAACCAATCTCCAATTTTCATCAAGGTTGATAGCTTTTGTCTTGGAAAAATAAAGCTTAATAGGGTTTTTTACAACTCAAACAAAAAATGATACAAAACATAGAAGGCTAAATATTTAGGTCCAATTTTTACACAGAACTAATCGATGAAGAAATATAAAGAGGAAAAGGGTGGTCATTTAGTAAAGAGTCCAAATAATAGCCAGCGGAGGGTAATTATTTTGTAAAGGTGATTGCTATGTATCTCCTTCACATAATGAGAACTTGAGTACATGTATTAACTGTAAAAAAATTCATTTTTCTCATGTCCCTCCACTATAATTTCAGTAAGGCATGACCTCTTAAATATAATCCACCATAGAACAAAGCGGTGATTGATTGTGCCTAATAGATGGAAGATCATATAGCAACCTACTTGGAAAACAAATGGAAAATGCAAATGATAATTCACACGCTAGTCTTCATTATATTTCAACGGAGTATCATATACATAAACCTTCACATCACTTGAAAATCATGTTCTCAAAACCATAAAAAGGTCAATTGAAAGAAGAGGAAGAGAGGATCACATCGGGTGAAAATGCAACTGAAGCTATAAAACTCGAGACAAGAAACCTATAGCAATGGTGGACATCACAAAAACATGCACAACAAAAAAAAATTAAAACCAGCAGCATATATATATTCAGATTTCTATAAAATTACAGCAGAGCTTCATTGCTCTATATTTTCTCTCCTTCCAATTCTTCTCTTCCTTACATGCCAAATGTAGCACATAATAGAATACATAAAAATCAGAAATTAATTCTAAAGCTGTTACATGATCAAAGTAGATATCCTTACAAGAAAAACATAAATTCATTTCCAGATTTTGAGAGAATGTCAAAAATCAATTCGATGATTCCATTAATGTAGATCTATTTCCCTTTTTCAAAATCTGTTAGAGTAGGTATTTACCTTAGCTCATGTTCACCTAGGTACTTTATTTACCTTTATTGTATCTATCCTCACCCACTTATGTGTGTGGATATTTCATTGTGATGATATTTCTTTGATATTATTTAGATATTAGGAAGATATTATCTATTTGTTAGGTATAGTTATTTCATAAATCTATGGTCTTGAATATTTCTTTGATGACTAGTTCTTTCCTTGATTTATGACTTGATCTACAACATTGATCGGTTATTAGATTGATATTCCTTGCCTATATAAGCATGGCCCATTCTCATTGTAATTCATTGAGTTCCATAATAATATATGATATTGTTGCTCATTTGTTTGCAAAGGTTTTTGTAAATTTATTCTAGTAAATTACTTTCATCTTATTGAGCATGGTGTTTAATTAGCATCTGATTTCTTTGTGGCTTGGTAGGATCTGGTTATCATTCCTTTATGGTATCAGAGTAGGAGATTAATGTTGACATCCATCTGTAAGTTTTATTTTTAGAAAAAAAGGTTTTTTATATATTCATAAGTTCGGATTTTGTTATTATTTTTTTGCTACATACATTTTTATGCAAAACATATTCTTCCATTGGATTCAAAGCTAGAAAAACCCTATGAGCACGTAAAATCAACTTGTACTAGGGGTAGTTGTTTTTCCATGTTTTTTTGTTTTGCAACATGTACAAATCCACTTTCGAATTCATGTCAAAGCATGGAAGTAGACCCGAGAACACCATTTATTGGTATTTCTAGTTTTTTTGAGATCCAAACTAGGTTTTATCTTCTTGTCTTTGCAACATTTCTAGTCGGCATGGAGCAAGTTGTTTCTATAAGGGAATTTTTTTCCTTTTTTGGTAATTTGTGTGCACGCAACACAAGTCATTTTTGAAAATCCTTATCCATTTGTCATATGAGGGATTACACTTGTGATTCATATTATTAGGTGCTTAACTCTAGCCCCCTTTCATTTTATTTGTGTGGTGAAGGCAAGAGCATTTTATTTTGTTTTAGTGGCAACTAAAATAAATAGTAGAGCATAAAATTGAAAAGCTTGTATCTTTTGATTAGTAACTCGGATTCGAGTGCCATTTTTTTCCAAAATTGCTTGTTTTTTCATGCTTGTTCCATTAAAACTCTTTATTTTGAGAAACACACTATAATTAAAAAGTTTCATATTGTTACATGCACTCAATTATAAAGTGTCAAAATTTGGGGGGTCTTGTTGCATTGCTTGCTCTTTCAATTTTTTGGTGATTTTTGAATGACATCTTTATGTACTTTTGCATTAGATAATGGTGATCCATTAACAACACATAATTACCACACATGGAAACAATAATAAAAATAATCATTAAGAGGAAATGATTATGGGTTTTAACTTCTATATAACAACCAAAGTGTTCACTACAAAATATGAGAAATTCCAGTACAATGCAGATTTGATGAGTGTATGGGTTTGATATGAACTTATGTAAGTGATAGTATTTTTTTCATCTGGAGAAATGTGACTCTATTTTCAAAACATGGGATAAATTGAGGGTTTATTTTCTAAATTGGATCACGTGAGATCCATGCAACCTAAAATTGAGATCACCTCTCTTAATCCTAGAATATTTTCGATCGATTATAGACTAGCTTATCAAGTTCAAAAAAATTTGACACAATTAAAGGGGATTAGAGGAGATAACAAAGATGAAGAGTGTTTACTTAATTTTATCAAAGTTGAGAGGACCATTCCAAATATTTTCTTCTACCTTTTTCTCTAGTATGGATTCCTTATGTGATACCTTTAAAATTCCCGACTTAGAAACATTTCATGAAAGACTTACTAGGGAAGAATCCAAATTTTCTAACCTTGAGTCTTCCACCTCTCAAAATAAATTACTTGCATTTAATCCTAAGGGTAAGGAAAACAAAAAAATAAAACCAAATCTACCCCTTCTCCATCTCTAAGTGCTCCTAAACCCAAAGAAAACAACTCTACCCCAAGGAGACTTCTAAATCCAAGAAAACGTCTAGCCTTTCATGCTATTTTGTGGGGGTATTGGTCATGAAGAAAATAGATGTTATAACAAAATGAAAGCCTTATAGGATGTAGTCAAGAAACAAAAATTTCTATCTCCAGTCCACCTCTTTCTAATCAGCATGGAAAATCACTTAATGTTGTTGGGAGATCTCAGGTCACCACTTGCAGATAGTTTTCTTATATATTTTGGTGTTTCTCATCACATGAATTCTTCCAAGGAGTATTTTGTATCTCTAGGTTTCAGTTCTACTTCCAAAATTGAGGTTGGAGATTCTTACTTCCTTTATATTGAGGGAAAAGGTAATATACACCTTGATGGTGGCAGTATCCAAGATACATTGTATGTTCCTAATTTCACCACAAATTTTCTTTCTGTATATCAAATTTTTCATTCCACCTTGATGGTGGCGGAAAAATAGTGACATTTACAACACATGGAACATAAGTACGAAAATTTTTGGAGCCTCATTCAATTTTTACTTAAGGTATTTTTGATCATAGTTCTAGACTATATCACTTAGAGGGTTTTGATGACACTTCCTCTATAGGGACAAGATTGGTTTCTCATGCAGATTCGAGTGTAAGATTTAGCAAGATATATTTGGATATCTCAATTACATATATTTGAAGGAGTTGAGCACTCATGGTATGGCTGATGGTCTTCCAATATTTTATTGTCTTAAGGGATTTTTTTGCTAACTATGCATTAGGGAAACAACACAGAGATCCATTTCCTAAGAATTTTCCAAGAGAGCTTCTTCACCACTTGAGCTTATATGTAGTGACTTGATGTTTTTTCCTATCCCCTCTTTCAATGGAGCTAAGTATGCACTTACCTTTATTGATAATTTCTTGAGGCATATTAGGGTTTATTTTCTCAAGTATAAAAGTGATGTTTATTCACACTTCAAATATTTAAGGCTTTATTTGAGAAACAATCTTCTAGTTGCATAAATACCCCTCGGACTAATAATGGGGGAGTAATTCAACAATGAGTTTTATAAATTTATGGAAACTCATGGAATTATTCACCAACATTTTGTTCCTCATACTCCAAAATAGGATAACTTTGCATAATGGAAGCATCAAACTTTGAAAGAAATGGCTAATCGCATGATGCACTCTAGAGATTTACCTCCTATCTACTCGATAGAAGCGAGTTAATTGTGCTAACTACATTTGGAATCACACACCACATAGAGAAATTGATTATTTGACTTCGAGAGGAAGTTTGGTCCAACACTAAGCCAAATGTATCATTTTTTCAGTCTTTGGGAGCCAACTTGAGCCTTTGTACCTATGAAGAAAATGAAATCCTTGGATAAGAATAGTAAACCCTTGATCTTTGTAGGGTATTGTGAGGAAATGATATCTTATTGAATATTAGATCGTGATACTCATGAGGTTATTTTTTGAACACATGTTCAATTTGATGAGTGATTCACACCTCATGATTCTTCATCTTCTTTCATGCCTACGCCTTATTTATCTCATCTTGAGGATCCTTTCTTTTAAGAGGTTATAGATGCCGACGAGGATCCTATTCCCACTAATGTTGTCACTATGCCTAAGTGGGCTCGTACTACAAGTTTCTAAGGAAACACCTTTCATATAGGATCTTCCACCCACTAGGCATCATCATGCACATTCTACAGGTTTTATAATTTTGTGTCGTAGAAGTTTCGAGGATCCATAGTATTTTTCATAGGCTCACGGGATATAGGAGTTAGAAAATGTGATGGAAGTTGAGTAATATTCTTTGATGAAGAATCATACTTGGGATTTGGTATCTCTTCCTAAAGGAAGAAATATGATTAGGTTTAAGTGGGCATATCGAACCAAATACGTAGTTGATGGTTCCATTGACAAGTATAAGGATTGTCTTATTGCAAAGGGTTTTTCGAAGTTGAAGGTATTGATTACTCTAAGAATTTTTCACCCATTTATAAGAAGGATTTTGTACGCCTTGTTCTTTCTATTGTTGCATCACAAGGGCGACCCATATACCAGATGGAATTGAAGAGTGGCTTCTTACATGGATATTTATAAGAGGAAATCTACATGGAGCAACCTGCTAGATTTGTTCATGATTCTTCTCTTATTTATAGACTTTGAAGGTTTCTATACGGTCTCAAACAATCCCCTTAGTCTTGGTGTGAGAAGATGGATTCTTTTCTTCTATCTATTAGTTATTTTGTTTCCACTGCGATCATACAATATATCTCCAACATGTTGGTGAGGATATTGTGATACTTGTCTTGTATGTTGATGATCTATTACTTACTGGCATTTCTTCTTCCCACATTCAGAGTATGTATAGGGCTCTTTCTATGCGGTTTGACATGACAAATATTGCATTATTTCCTTGGATTGTAGATTTCTCGAAAAGATTTATGGATTCATTTGAGTTAGAAAAAGTACATCCATGATCTTCTTTGGCACTTTTATATGGCTGATTGTAAGCCAATTTCATCTCCTTTTCAGTCTGGGCTTACTCTTACTTCCACATGTACCACTCCACTTTTTGATCCTACATTGTATGGGTAGTTGGTTGGAAGTCTCATGTACTTGACCAATAATCGACCTAATATTTCATTTGTAATAGGGTTTGAATCTCAGTTTGCATATTATCCTCATAGTATTCAATGACAAGATGATAAAATGATTTTGCACTGTTTTTACAGGGAACTTCCCACTTTGGACTACACTACACTAGGGGTTCTACTTAGTTGGATGGATATACATATTCAAATTGGGTAGGTTTTATTGATGACATGCATTCCACTTCTGACTATATTTTTTGTCTTGGTTCTTCTCCAGTTTCTTGGGCATGTAAAAAGAAACATATTATTGCACTTTCATCTTTAGAGGTAGAATACATAACAGTAGTTATAGTGAGTCTGAAAATTATTTGGCTTCAAATGTTATTGAAAGAGTTTGGATTCCTGTAAGATTCACCGAGTTTACTTTAGTGTGACAACCAAAGTGTAATTCACATATCTCGCAACCCCGTTGAGAACTAACAAACCATGCATATTGAGATACACATACACTTCATTCGTCGACACATTTAGATGGATTTCTTTGTTTGGAGTACATTCTAACTTAGTAACAGTTCAAACATCTTTGTGAATCCTTTTTCATCAACTCACTACCTTGAGTTACATGATATGCTTTGGGTTTTAGAAGTTTTTCTTGGGGGTGTTCATGAGAACATCTTCCTTCTTCTTCTTCTTCTTCTTCTTCTTGTTTCTCTTTCCTTCTAATAGGATTATTTCCTACTTTTGGTTTGATATTTCTTCATGGATATATTGTACATGAGTACCTGATCAGGCCTAATTGTTGGGACTCATACTGTGGATATGCCACTTTTATTTTGATCCCCTAGCTTCACTTGAGGGGGGTGTTAGAGTAGGTATTTACCTTAGCTCATGTTCACCTAGGTACTTTATTTACCTTTATTGTATTTATCCTCACCCACTTATGTGTGTGGATATTTTATTTTTTTAGATATTATGAAGATATTATCTAGTTTTTAGGTATAGTTCTTTCCTAAATCTAAGGTCTTGATCTAGTTCTTTCCTTGATTTATGGCTTGATCTATGACCTTGAATGGTTCTTAGATTGATATTTTTCCTAAATAAGAAAGGCCCATTCTCATTTAATTTCATTGAGTTCAATAATAATATATTATATTGCAACTCATTATGTTGTCGGCAAATCACTTTACTGCACCCCGAATGGCCTAAAATGAATCACAACATTCGGTGTGATTAGGACACATGGGATCACCTCTCAAGCTGTGGGACTTGGGCTTGAGGTAAACCTCCAGAGAAGGCCAACTTCCTCTTCCTAAACTAAGTGTTGTACTACTCCTAGTGTAATAAAATGGCTATCTAGTCCTAAGATAACATTTTCATGAGTTTTAGGGAAAGAGATTTGCAGAAATGAAACTATACTAGGGATGGTGATGCACCAAATAAAGGGGTGTTTGATCTCTGGAAGGGTTAATGTGGGTAGGATGATTGCATCGTTAGCCACCTTCACCTATTACAACTTGGAAAGGGTACAAAATACCACAAACTAGGGGCATACGTTCCTTTGTCAAACTTGATCAGACAACAAGCTACCAATCTCCCAGTGAAGAAGGATGAACTTTAGAAGGGAGAATAAGCACCACGACTCAATTACATGTAATATTCCACCAATTAATAAGCATAATGACCTCCAAAACTTGTAAAAGGAACTCTAGTTGCATAGTTCACTGAAAACATGAAAGAGGCAAATAGAAGCGAGAAAAATCATGAAATGAAATATATCGATCACCATACATAATAAATCACTACTTCAATCACTTACACAATGGATCATTACATCGAGAAAATACATAATCTTCCATTACAATTTTATAAGAAAGGCTTGAAAGCCTACAAATCACAGTGTCTCAGCTTGTGAAGAGAGGGGAAGCTTGGAGAGTGTATAACTTGTCCAACTTGTATGACCTGTTGGAACCCCTTGGAATGAGCTTCCAACTTACATTTATAGAAGAAATTGAGATAGAGGAGAGAAGGAGTCATAAATTTCCTTCCTAAATTGAAGGTACATGATGTATCATTTATTACATTTGGTTGAACCACTTGAAAAGGTTCCATCATGCATCATTAATGCCTATTGACATAGTCTTCTCAATTAATTAAAATAATATTTAAATAATAATAATAAATATTATTATTTAAAATATTTAAATAAAAAATATTAATTTAATTAAATTTTGGTGTGCCCCATGTTGATCGGTTTGTGATGAGGAGGGAGGGGTCCATGGACAAAAGACTAAAAATAAGTCCAACTCGGTGGTTGACTCGTCGAGCCAGCTCACCGAGTTGGATCCGAGTTCCATCATTCATCACATCAACTGAGTTCACTTTGAAACGATCTCCTCCATCGAACCGATGAAACTAAGCTCCCTTGCATTGAATGCTTTTTCCGGCTTGGTCTTGAAACTTGGCTCCTCCATCGATTACAATGCTCACCACCGAGCTACCTCCAGTTTAACGCACCACCAACTCGCATTGTGTTGAACCAACCTTTGTATTGAGCTCATTTTTCTCTAAGTGTCATGACCTCCAAGATTGATCTTCTTCCTCATTGAGCTCTTTCCAGAAATGAGTTTCTCGCCACCAAGCCTTATCATGCACCCCCGTGACTAGCCCGTATCTACCATGATTGAGCTCTTACAACCGATTTCGAGACATCCAACGTGAGAAACTCATTTGTGATGTAGGGAAACCCACATAGTTCATGAAGAGCTTGGTTTCAATGAGTTCAAAGTTCCCCATGATTGAGATCCACTAAGAAAATCATTGCAACACCATAACCGAGCATGAGATTGATTTCTCCTTCACCTATACTCACGGTCGACATGTAATGCCTTCGAGTCACATAACCAAATGAATCCGATGAGGAGCTCACTTACTAGTTTTGCTGAATCACTCTTCACTGAGCTCTAGACACCATTTTGCTAAATGAAGCCAGCTTAACATCCTTACCCTCTAGCTCAGTCGGTCGATCTATCTCTCCCGAGCTGCAATCTATGTTTGCATTCACTAAGACGACATGTTGGGTCTCTGAATTTACTGACACCAAGACTTCAACCATTTAAGAGATTAACTCAGCTTGATCTTAGCTCGTCATGCCTGGGCCGACTCATTCAACACCGAGCTTGCATAATATTAACATGCTCTTCCCATCAAGTGGCTTTGTAGATCCTTCACATGCTACATTCTTGCATTTTTAGAGCACTCTTACTTGTATTGAAATCTAGACTCCATATTTAATGCATGAACTCACCACCAAGCCACCCTTCTACATTAAGCTCCTTCTTTCATTTTTGCATCATGCCGATCTCTAAATCTCACCGAGTTTCTTCCTCACTGTGGGCTCATTCAAGCTCGTGAGATGCTTCCTCACGCTTCTACCAAATCTCCCGATCCATGGTTACCTCTTCCGAAATGAGTCTCCCATTCCCTCCCTCTTGTTTTCATCACCAAGTTGAACCACTTGTTCTACTAACATCATGAGACCGACCTAAGGATACAATTCATTCCTTCCTTTGATTTTTCACCAACTGGTTCCTCATCCTTAACGACTTTCCGGTTAAATGGAAATCATCCCAACATGTCGCCACTTCTAACTCCAAGCTCTAACCGTATTCGTAACCTTTGACTCCACGAAAACAAAATCTCTAAATCCCAAATTTCACAATCTCTGAACTAACACATTTCTAAAGTCTAAAAATTTAGACTTGAGCTTGCCGATTTCGGACTTTGGATCTTTCCAATTTCAGAATTTTCCCTTGCAAGTTCCAAAACCATTTATTCTAAAACTCTTTCATCCCCGATACTCCTTTCACACTCACCAAGGTGACTCGACTTTGTTACCTAGCTACGAGCTCGAATAAGTTTATACTTTCATGATTCGGATCTTTCATGGATCCACCAATATTTCCTGACCCCAATAGATTTTTCCAAGCTTCTCCAAACTCACACAAATTCCTATTCACCTCCTGTAATATCTCTGTGATCGAGATCCAAGTGAGTTCATGCACATCAAGCTCCTTTCACCATCGAGCTATTTCTCACTACGTTTTATTCATCTAGAACCCTTGGGTCACCATTTCTTGGTTTCATTCGAGTCCTTGATGACAACTCACTCATTCCCCGTTGCCTAATACCTTTCTTCCAAGCTTCATGCCTACGAGTTCAGCCACGACATCAAATGAATTTCACAATCTCTGAAACTCTTTGCTCATCAACGATTCATCAAGCCTTCTGCGTCATACCTATTCAAACTCAATTTTACATGATTTCCCTTTAGTTGAGCTCATATCTAATGTGTTACACTAAACTTTTCCTAACACCTTGCATTCCTCACGAGATCCTAATCTAATGAGTTATTCAGTTCAATAAATCACCTCCATCCCTCGTATACATTTTGTCTTCATTCAACTTGATTGAGTATCCTCCAAATTCTATGTATTGAGTTATTTCAATAAGTTACTTTCTTACATCCACATTAACTCGGTTGTCTACTCATGGATTGAAATCAACTCCACCGATCCACCTCTTAGAAAACCTCCATGACAGAGCTCCCCAAACCGAGCTATCACCATGCACCGAGTTGTGCACCAAATATACTCTCAAGTTATGTTGACCTTGGCTCACCGAGCCATGCATGAGCTCGCATGAGCTATTAAAATCACACAGCCTCCAATTTCATCATAATCATCAACCAACTCATCTACTAACTCGTCAAGCTTGGTTAGCGGGATGTTTAACTCACTTTCCTATTTGGGTTGTTTCTACTGATTTTGACTTGAAAATGCCCCCAAGGACCAAATTCCTCATTCCAAGAAAAACTTAAACCTCCAAGACCTTCATTGTCCATTTTTGTCCAAGAGGGCAAAAATTGACAACACATTTGTTCTGCAAAGGTTTTTGTAAAGTTATTACGGTGAATTACTTTCATCTTATTGAGCATGGTGTTTAATTATCATCTAAATTATTTGTGGCTTGGTATGATGTGGTTATCGTTCTTATTAAAATATGCATTTTCAGATTATCCCAACTTTCATAGGATGGAGTTAATTTCGGTAGTTGAGATTATATCTCTAACACTCCCCTTAATCTCAATTCATTGTCCTTCTTATTAAAACTGATTGTACAATCTCCATAACTAATACTACCATCTCCGAAGCTTCCATTCTTCACTTCATCTTCAGCATAGACACCCAAACAACTTCTTAGATATTCAAATGCATATTTTCCCAATGGCTTGGTAAAAATATCAACAAATTGATCTTGTGATCTACAAAACTCTAGACATATTTCCTTGTTATTAACCAGCTCTCTTATAAAATGATATCTAGTGTCTATGTGCTTGCTTATTTTATGAAAAACATGATTTTTAGACAATGCAATGGTTGAGTTATTATCACAATAAATATTTGTTTCTTCTTCTTGTTCATGCATCAACTCAACTAGCATTCTCCTCATCCATACGGCTTGACATGTCACACTTGTCTCTACCACATACTCCGCTTTTGTTGAAGAAAGAGTTACAATGGGTTGTTTCTTTGAAGCCCATGATACTACCCCTATTCCAAAATGAAAATCATAACTAGAGGTACTTTTCCTATCATCAACGCTACCAACACAATTATTTTCCATGTATCCAATGATTTTGTGGACTACTTTCTAAATGCATCATGGCTAGTGTTCTTAGTGAACTCTTCTACCTAACTGTAAAATTCTGATTTCTTGAAGATCTCCTTATAGTAGATGGAGGCATATATTGTGGTACAACTTGTAATGCATGTCGAGGAGTGGAAGAAGGTATTTCTTGAGGAATACCTTTCTATTCTAACACTTCATCACCCATATCATCATGTGAATCAATTGTTGTTATACTTATTATTTTTTCTACACTTCCATCCCATGCTTCATTCTCAAAAAATTACACATCTCTACTGATTATAAATTTTCTAGTACTTGGATTAAAAAAATTGTAAGCCTTTGTATCTTCTGAATACCCAAAAAGATACACTTCTCACCTCTATTATCCAACTTTCTTCTTAGCTCTTCAGAACATGTGCATATGCAATGCAACCAAATACTTTGAAGTGTGCAACACTATGCTTTCTACCACTCCAAGCCTCTTGAGGAATTATATTCCTTACACTTTTAGTTGGACATCTATTTGAAATATAAATAGTAGTTTTATTGCTTCAACCCAATATTCATTTGGTAAATGCTTTGACTTCAACATACTCCATTTCCATGATGGTTCTATTTTTCCTTTCAGCCACACTATTTTGTTGAGGTGTGTAGTGGGATATAAACTATTTGTGAATACCATGTTCTCTAGCAAAAAATTAATAAAAGCATTAGAAATATACTCACCACCTCTATCACTTCTTAATACCTTGATGTAGTAACCACTTTTCTTCTCCACAAGAGCCTTGAACTATTGAAAGACTCCAAAAGCATCAGATTTATGTCTCAAAAAATATACCCATGTCTTCCTTATATAATCATCAATGAATGTCATAAAATATGAAAAACCTCCAATAGAAGTTGTTTGCATGGGTCCACATAAATCTAAGTGTACTATCTCAAGAGGTGCACTGCTCTTGCTGATTTTCCAACTGGGAAAGACTCTCTATGTTTCTTCCCAAAATACACCCTTCACATACTCTTTCTCGGTTTCGAATCAATGGAAATTTTTTTACCATATTATTCATGTGTAATAAATTCAAACCTCCAAAGTTTAAATTTCCAAACCTAAAATGCAAATCCATTATTTGTCTTTCTCAACCGATTCAAAGGCTGATTATAATCCTTGAGTGCATGAATTTATATTAGAAAAGGAATCAAAGTGCAGAAATCACTTGCATTAGCATAGACCTCATTTACATTGTCATAGGACTCATTTGCATTAGTGCGGGACTCGCTTGCTTGAGCGCAAGCTCGCTTGCTTGAGCGCAGGACTCAACGAATGACTGATTTGGCTTGTCACATGACTTAGATGTGAACTAAACTATTGATTTTGCTGTAAATACATCTACATTTCTATTTTTTCTTTGTTTTAATTTTAAGGGAAACATTCTATTGTTTCTCATCTTCACTTTTGCAATTATCTGAGTGCTAGGTGATTTCTTCATAATCTCACACTCATTATCTTCAATGTAAACTCAATATCATTTCGTACTAACTTTCTAATACTCATTAAATTATGCTTCAAACTAGCAACATAAAAAAACATAATTAATGACCTTTTCTCCCCCTTTTTGTTAGAATGTCAACAGTCCCTTTTCTCATTACATTCCCTTGATTATTGTTCCTAAGAGTAACATTACTCTTTACTGACTCATCCAAAATAGAAACTAACTATATATTTCTAGACATGTGATTGTTGCAACCTGAATATAAATACAAAATATCATGTAGAAATTCTTGAACCATATTACATTTAACCAATGATTTTGTAGAAATTGCTTCACCAATCTTTATGCATGCAATAAACATAGAAGTTTTTGCATAACTTTCAAGATGACTCTAATTTTGTTTTCCTTGATCATATTGTTTCTTCTTACATTCAAAAGAGTAGTGTCCATACCTTTTGTAATAATGACACTGAACATGTGACTTGTCTTGTCTATGACTGGTTGAATGATTATGACCATGTGACTGATCATGGTTGTGTCCTCTTCCACCTTGGTTTACAGGACTACTGCTACGTCCTCTAAATGTATTTCTACCTCTTCCTCTAGGAGTGAATCTACCTCCTCTACCTCTTCCATGGCTTATAGAAGCTTGAGATGAGAATGCATTTTCTATGGCTATATGTGATCTATTTAGCCTCTTCTCATGGTTTATCAAGGAGGCATGTAACTCATCTATTGACATCTGACTTAAATCCTTAGTTTCCTCTATAGCAACAACTAAAGGATCAAATATAACACGTAGAACTCTCAAAAACATGTGTTATATTCAATCCTTTAGTTTCCCTGTGTGATCTTCTATAGTTTCCCCATGTGATCTTACATATAACTCTAAAAAAAAAATTAAGTGGAAAGGATTATGGGATTTAACTTCTTCAAAACAACCAATGTTCACTAGAGAATATGAGAAATTTTAGTACTAGTACAAATTTGATGAGTGTATGGGTTTGATAGGAACTTATCTAAGTAACAATCTTTTGTTTCATTTGGAAAAATGTGACTCTCCTTTCAAAATGTGGGAGAAATTGGAGGAATTATTTAGTAAGGTGGATCATATGAGATCCATGCAAATTGAAATTGAGATCACCTCTCTTAAACCTGAATATTTTCCAACAATTATAGACTATCTTACCAAGTTCAAGAATTTGTTGACACAATTGAAGGGGAGTGGAAGAGATAAGAAATATGAAGAGTGTGTTTACTTAATTCTATCTAAGTTGAGAGGACCATTCCAAAAAAATTCTTCTACCTTTTTCTCTAGCATGGATTCCTTAGGTGACACATTCAAAATGCCTGACTTAGAAACAGTTTGTGAAAGAATCACTAGGGAAGAATCCAAATTGTCTAACCTTGACTCTTCCATCTCTCAAAAGGAATTAGTTGCATCTAATCCTAAGGGCAAGTGAAAACAAAAAAGTAAAACCAAATCCACCCTTCTCCATCTCAAAATGTTCCTAAACCCAAATAAAACAGCTCAAAACCTAAGGAATCTTCTAAATCCAAGAATAAGTCTATCCTTTTATGCTCTTTTTGTGGGGGTATTGGTCATGAAGAACATAGGTGTTATAAGAGAATGCAAGCCTTAGAGGATACAATCAAGAAACACAAAATTTCTATCTCCACTCCACCTCCTTCTAATCAACATGAAAAAGCACTTAATTTTGTTAGGATATCTCAGTCACCACTTGTAGACAGCTAAGTTATAGATTTTGGTGCTTCTCATCATATGACTTCTTCCAAAGAGTCTTTTGTTTCTCTAGGTTTGAGTTCTACTTCCAAAATTGAGGTTAGAGATTCTTCCTTTCTTTCTGTTGAGGGAAAAGGTGATATACACCTTGATGGTGGTAGTATCCAAGATGCACTATATGTTCCTAACATCACCACAAATTTTCTTTCTGTATATCAAACTTTTCATTCTGGTCAAGGAAAATTAGTGACTTTTATACCACATGGGGAAGAATTATGAAATTTTTGGAGCCTCATTCACTTTTTGTGAAAGATATTTTTGATCATATTTCTAGACTATATCACTTTGAGGGTTTTGATGACACTTCCTCTATAGGGACAAGATTGATTTCTCATGCAGATTCAGAGAGTAAGCTTTGACATGAAAGATTTGGACATCTCAATTACATATATTTGAAGGAGTTGAGAACTCATGGTATGGTTGATGGTCTTCTAAGAGTTTCTTGTCTTGAGGGATTTTTCTCTAGATGTTCATTAGGGAAACAACACCATGATCCATTTCCTAAGAATTTGTCTAGGAGAGCTTCTTGACCACTTGAGCTTGTGCATAGTGACTTGATGGTTTTTCCTACACCCTATTTCAATGGCTAAGTATGCCCTTACCTTTATTGATAATTTATCGAGGCGTACTTGGGTTTATTTTCTCAAGTACAAAATTGATGTTTTTCACACTTCAAAGTCTTCAAGGCTTTTCTCAAGAAACAATATTCTATTTACATAAATAACCTTCATATTGATAATGGGGGAGTACTTAAACAATGATTTTTCTGACTTTTTGGTAACAAAAGGCATTATTCACCAGCCTTATGTTCCTCATACTCCAAAAATAATGGCTTAGCGAACGGAAGAATAGAAATTTTTAGGAAATGGCTAACTTTATGATGCATTCTAGAGATTTACCTCCTATCTACTAGGAAAAATTAGTTAATTGTTCTAAATACATTTAGAATCACACACCATACAAAGCACTTAAGCATTTGACTCTAGAGGAAGCTTGGTCCAACACTAAGCCGAGATGTCTCATTTTTTTGAGTCTTTGGGAGCCATGCTTGGGCCTTTGTGTCAAAGAAGAAAAGGAAATATTTGGATAAGAAGAGAAAACCCTTGATCTTTGTAGGGTATTGTGAGGACATGAGAGCTTATCAACTTTTAGATCCTGATACTCATGATGTTATTTTTTGAACACATGTTCAATTTGATGAGTGCTTCACTCCTCATGATTCTTAATCTTATTCAATGCTTCTTCTTCTTCTTCATCTCATCTTGAGGATCCTTTCTTTGAGGAGTTTGATGAGGAGGTTATAGATTCCATTGAGGATCCTATTCCCACTAATGTTTTCATTATGCCTAAGTGGGATCGTACTATAGTTTTTGAGGAAACACCTTTCATACAAGATCTTCCACCCACTAGGCATCATCATGCACATTCTATAGGTTCTAGACTTTTTTGTCAGGTAGTTTATGAGGATCCACAATCTTTTTCAAAGGCTCATGGGATACAAGAGTGGGATGATGTGATGGAAACGAGTATTCTTCTTTGATGAAGAATCATACTTGGGATTTGGTATCTCTTCCTAAAGGAAGAAATATGGTTAGGTTTAAGTGGGTATACCAAACCAAATATGCAGTTGATGGGTCCATTGACAAGTATAAGTCTCATCTTGTTGCAAAGGGTTTTCACAAGTTGAAGGTATTGATTACTCTGAGACTTTTGCACCCATTTCCAAGATGGATTCTCATGACTTGTACATGTTATTACTACATCATAGGGGTAGCCCGTATACCGATGAACCTGAAGATTTCCTTCTTACATGGATATTTACAAGAGAAAATATATGTGGAGCAACCTGCTAGATTTGTTTAGGATTATTCTCTTGTTTGTAGGCTTATAAGGTCTCTCTACGGTCTCGAACAATCCCCTTGGCCTTGGTATGAGAAGATGGATTATTTTCTTCTATCTACTAGTTTTTTCATTGCAAATCTAATCATACATTGTATCTACAACATATTAGTGAGGATATTGTGATACTTGTCTTGTTTTTTTAATATATGTTACTTACTGGCATCACTTCTTCCCATATTTAGACTATTCGAGGGGCTCTCTCTACATAGTTTCACATGACAGATCTTGGGTTATTGCATTATTTTCTTGGAATACAGATTTCTCATGAAAATTCAGGGATTCATTTGAGTCAACAAAAGTACATCCATGATCTTCTTCGGCACTTTGATATGGATGATTGCAAGCCAAGTCCATCTCCTTTTCAGTCTGGGGTTACTCTTACTTCCACATGTACCACTCCACTTTGTGATCCTACTTTGTATAGGTAATTGGTTAGAAGTCTCGTGTACTTGACCCATACTCACCTTGATATTACATTTATAGTAGGGCTTGTATCTCGGTTTGCACATTATCCTCATAGTAGTCCTTGGCAGGCTACTAAAAGGATTTTACGTTATTTTTAGAGTTCTTCCCACTTTGGCCTACACTACACTAGGGGTTCTACTCTGTCGGTTAGAAATACTGATTCAAATTGGGTAGGTTTTATTGATGACAGTGTTCCACTTCTGATATCTTTTTTTACCTTGGTTCTTCTCCGGTTGTTTGGGTGTGTAAAAATCAACAGGCTATTGTAGTTTCATCTTCGAGAGGTAGAGTATAGGGTAGAAGTTATAATGAGTCAAGTAGATTCTTTGATTCGATAGTTATTCACAGAGTTTGGATTCCCACAGGATTCAGCCGACCGTACTTTAGTGTGACAACAAAGTTTCATTCATTTCTCAACCCAGCTTGAAGCACTAGTAGACCAAGCATATTGAGATACACATCCATTTCATTCGTCATCACATTCATGATGGATTTATTTGCTTCGAGTACATTTTGAATCAAGACTAGGTTGTGGACATCTTTACAAAGCCTTTTGGATTACCTTTCTACCTTGAGTTGTGTGGCATGCTTGGGATTTCAGAAGTTGTTCTTGTGTGGTGTTTGTGAGAACATATTCCTTCCTCTTCTTCTTTCTCTTTCCTTCTAGTAGGATTCTTTCCTTCTTTTGGTTTGAGATTTCTTCATGGATATATTGTACATGAGTACCTCATCAGGCCTAGTTGTCAAGACTCATACTATGGATATGCCACTTTTATTTTGGGCCCCTAGCTTCACTTGAGGGGGTGTTAGAGTAGGTATTTACCTTAGCTCATGTTCACATAGGTACTTTATTTACCTTTATTGTATTTATCCTCACCCACTTATGTGTGTGGATATTTCTTTTTATTTTTTAAATATTAGGGGATATTATCTAATTGTTAGGTATAGTTCCTTTCTTGATATATGGTATTGACTAGTTTTTTCCTTGATCTCGTGGTATTGACTAGATCCTTGATGTCTAGTTCTTTCCTAAATATATTGTCTTGACTAGTTCTTTCCTTGATTTATGGTTTGATCTACGATCTTGACTAGTTCTTATATTGTTATTTGTTTTCTATATAAGCAAGGCTCATTCTCATTATATTTCATTGAGTTCCATAATAATTTATGATATTGCTGCTCATTTGTTTTCAAAGGTTTTATGTAAAGTTATTCTTGAAAATTGATTTTATCTTATTGATCATGGTTTTTATTAGCATCTGAGTTCTTCACTTGGTACAATCTAGTTATCGTTCCTTTTAATTCCTAGGCTAGTGACATACGCTATAGGCTAAATGGTCACATATTCCTTCATCTTGTAGTGATATATGCTTTAGGATAGATCATCACTCCTATGATCATCTTATCATGATATATGCTTCAGCTATATGGTCGATTCACATCATCTCTAGGTTACACATAATCTCCACTACACATACACACTCATCACAATGTGTTAGACACAATACACACTTGGACATTTCTCGATGATGCACTCTCGTTTATGGTTCATTCTTGAATGCTGAGGGTAAAACTAAATGAACCTCACTTTATACAACCCCATTCACTTGGGGGCATGTGGCTCCTACCATCCATATTGCATTCCATTCAACCCATCCACAACATACTTTGCATATCTTGGTTTTTTTACTCTTATTTACATTTGCTTATGTACGGTCATCTTATTACACATGCAAGATAGATATCTTATGTATTTATCTTTATCATACACACATGCACATTCACGTCTTTATCTATTTAAGGTCGGACATAAAGGACTCTTACACACAACATGAATGCTTGTTTTTACCACTCTACAATGGTCACTAGGGGCATCCAAATTCATCCACTACATGTGATATTGTTTGATTTCATACTTAGCACATTAATTTATTTCTTATACATGCTTTTTATGTACTATTTATATTTCTAACAAGCCAACGAGTGTTTCATGTGCAATATTTGTTTTTAGGATTACTTACTTTATGGATATTTGTCTGTTTGTCTACTATTTCTTACCTATTATTTTTTATTGTATGTGGTAATTTCCATTTTCTTGGTGTGCACACATATTTGTTGTATGTGGCCATAATGGCCTTGAGTGTCTTATGTCATCTTGAGTGGTGTCCCATGTTTGTAACCCACCTTGGTGGTCTATGATTGGCTTCTTGTGTGTTTACTCTTATCCTACCCTCTATACTATATGTATATCTTACACTTGTCTTCTACATGCATCCTTTTTCATACTAACACTTTTTTCTAGCCACTCATTTGTGTGTGCCTTGGTTTCTACCATGCACATTCCATTCCTCCTACATGGCGTAGTTTATGGGTTGGTGCTCTTTTGGGACCACATCCTCCTATCTACGAAGTCCCATACACCCCCAACTATGGGAGATATCATTTGGGGTTTTATACACTTCACATTGGTCTCTACCAAGATAGTTTAGTTCAGTCTTCCATCCTTAGCATTGTGTATTATACATAATGAGTGGGTTCGAAAAGTCTATGAACCCGAGACACAATGAAGTTTACAAGTCATTTTTTTCTTAGAATTTTGGGGAGCGATTACGAGGTTGGAGGATACAAAAAAATTCTCCCTATACTACTTCAGAAAGTGGCATCAGATCGACCAAAAATATTATCACAGAGATATCTTAACATATTCTCGGGAATAAGTTACAAGTTGGAGAATAAAACAACTTTCTCTCTACACTTCTTCTATTTCTATAATACGTTGTGAGATCTCCCAAAAAACTCACACTTCACTAATAGTACAAGATATCATTTCTACACTCTTTCTTTCATCACGGATCAGTGTAGCATATGTTCCTTTTACACTTTAATTTCCATCACATTATTTTTACTTTATACATGTGTTTTTACACATATATATACATGTGTATTTGATTACCCGATCATCTTATCCTTTGCACATTCTTCCATATGGGAAGCAAGAAATCAAAAACAACAAAAAAACCTTTTTGCAGTAGCATACACATCATACTAACATGAATGTACATCACACACATCGGCACCTACAAATGTGTTTTTCACTAGGTTCACTATCATCACTTTTTTCTCTTTTACATCTTTAGTCTCCACACTCCATCTTTTTTTCACTCCATGCTTTGGCTAGTTCTTTAGCACATTTTCTACATCACTCTACATGGACATCAAGTACTCATCCCTATCTACTTTATGTTACCAAGAATTCCACTCACTAACATAAAGTGTGGGAAAATGGAGTCACTAGATCATGCAATTTGGGTATTATTTAGTCTTGGTATCATACTACTAGTCATATGGTTTTTGAGTGAAGAAAGTACTAATTAACCCATATCCTTTATCCATTTTAATTTTATTTTTATCGTCACTTCCAACCTTCAACACATACTTGCCTCATCTTTTTTTGTCATTTTGTGTCATTTTATCCCTAATCGGAGTTCCCATGACAATAATAGGGAGCTCCAAGTGCCCTGGTCCCATTTGGGGTGCCCTGATCCTTTCTCCACTTTACACACATATTTTGGGCACTTTCTATCCATTTGATATTTCTATCTTTTTGGTGGTCAGCCTTTTTGGGTTAATTATGAAATTACAACAAGAGAACCATATGAATATAAAGTTATGAGACCATAATGATGCACCAAACATTAGTAACTATTATCATTCACCTAAGGTTACATCCATCCAAGGCTCCATTTACATCTATCTACCTCCATCACAAGGGACAAGGTTGGTTCATCTACATCACACTGCATAGGAGGGAAGTTTATTCTATTCCATCCACCATTCTATTACATTTCTACATCTAGTTATTTCTCGTTACTTCACAAAGTGTGAATGACACAAGAGCATCTAGTGCACAATTTTGCATAAACGCATCTAGAACTATATTTGGGTCTAAAATGTAGTATAACACTCAGTTAGTAATTCCACCATTGTGGTCGTTAAGGATAGTCCAACCCCTTCATATGCATATTTATTTTTAGGGTTTTGATGCTTGGCATACGGTTTTGTAGGTCTCTTCTTCATCACTAATTACCAAAGTGACATCTAAAGATACGATGCAATGAAATACATGCAATAGGCAACGAAGACCTTCGATCATCTAGTGACCCTGAGAGTTTGGTTTCTGACCTCCTACTTAGAATAGGACATTTATAACTCATACTAGGGCGCCCGAGGCACCCTCATCCCTCTCCGTATGCCCCACCAACTAAATAGCTTAAATCTATATTTTCTAGAGCTCTTGTTTGGTTACATCTACATTTTTTTCATCCAGTTTATTTTGTGACACAGTCCCTAACAACCGTTAAATCGAAAGCTATTACTAACCTTATTTACTTATTACGCTTTCACATTTATATTTATTTATTTTTTTGTTCACTTCCTTTATTTAGTTATTTTTATTTACCACTTTTCATTTTTAATTAAACTAAATTAGATCCCCCATATTTCCATTTTAGTTTAATCAAAGGGTTGAGTTAATTTTTGTAGTTGAGATTATATCTTCAACATGAGCTCTTGAGATTCAATTTTTTTATTTAAAATACAAAAGGGGTTCGGTGAAAAACATATGAACTATACTAGAGTCAAATCATAAAAACATGTTTTTGTGGAGGAAATAAAAGTTAATTCTCTCCTCCACTAGAATTCTAGAAGTGAGTTCATGAGAACGAATCCCGATCTTTGATTCCCCCTCTCGAAAATGCTAATTTTTTTGGCTTCCAATCAAAAGGGAAAGACAAGCTAAAAACATACAAAACAGGGTAGGAAGGGAGAATCAAAACCTTTTTACCTCCTCAATGTCTAACACCAAATTGATGCTCAAATAGAATAAACTAGTTAATCCACCATTTCCCTTGAAGCATAACCCCAAACATACAAGTAAAAATAATAAGAGATAGGAATTGTATTGGGAGAATAGAATTTGAGAGTGTAATAGGGAACATGGATTTGGGAGAATCCAAATAGAGGACCCAACCACCATATCTCCATCCAAAACCCAATTTTCATTCAAGCTAGGAGAAATACAACCCGCCTTGGATTTTCATATGGTTAGGGTTAGGTTTAGATATAAGGGAGATGAGAGATAAAAAGGAAATGCTTTTTTCGGGCATAATTGAAAAGATGAATAAATTATTAAAAGATAAAATAAGGAACTTAGGGAAAACATATACTTTTGTCTCAAAGTATTGTATTAAATGACTCTTACTTCTAGTAGTGACTTTTTCAAAAACTCCTCCCTTTGGAACTTCTCTCTAAGTTAACTTGTTTGAAGAGATATTTATATGTTCAAGAAAGATCGATTTATATTAGGATTAAACCGAAAAAATATTTCTAGAAATATCGATTTCTTAAAGATTCTTTACACATGTGAGAGATGTTGGTCTCGGGACATTAAATAACCCCCTTTTTTATTAGAGGTAAAAAAGGGTTGAGGGGACCCTACCCCATACAAAGTATTACCATATCTTTACAAAGTGGCCAAGGGATTTACCATTGAAGCCCAACTAGAGTCCGTAGCATCGTGAACTAAACAACTAAGAGAAACAACAAGAAAAACCAAGAAGTGAAATAATTAACAACAGAGATACACTGAACTAACATCATAGATACACATGAAATAACCCCTTTTTAACTAACTCCGTCATTTTTGGAATTCTTCCATCTAACTTATTTTTATAGAGGAAAAATATTTCAAAATGTGGAAGGCTACCATCCCCATTCTATTTGGTGTATGTGATTATAATGGAAAGGTGGAATTGATTAACCTATGGATGTGATCTCATATTTATGGGGAATGGATTTCCTCATACTTTCATGTAACTTTCTTCTATTCATTTTGGTGGTCCACTCCTTATATTACTTTATGTAGCATGGACGTAATCTTTGGTGGCCCATTTAGGTCTAGGAAATAGAGTGGAATGTTTCAATTCTTATTTGATCGCACATTACCTATGGCCCTCCATTCATGTTATGGATCCATTTTGCAAGATTCCAAAAGGTAGAGGGACAAAGAAGCACTCGGGATATTTCTCATTTAATTTTGGCAGCTTCTCTCCTTGAAGCATATTATGCTTTACAGATGTAACCTTTGGTGGCCCATATGCATGTAGGCAGTAGAGTGGAATGTTTCATATTCTGATCAGATTACACATTACCCGGGGTTTCCCATCAAGTTTATGGAATTGATTTGTAAGATATTTCCAAAGAGGAGGGGATGTGGAAGTTCTCGGAATATCACGTCTATGGGATGATTCGTTGTGCCTTTGTGTAGGGACTTATTTTCCTCATTCTTATTGGATGGTCCCTTCTATTTTGTTTAATGAATCTCTCCTCAAATATTTTTACATTGCAGAGAAGTATCCTTTGGTGGTCTGTATGCATGTAGGTAATAAAGTGAATTAATTTAGATTTTTATCAGATCTCACATTTCCTAAGGTCCTCCATTGATTTTATGGAAGCATTTTGTAAATGCCTTAAGGAGAAGAAAATCAAATGGGATCGAAGTCATCTGGTCTAGAAATTTTGTGCCCTTTGAACATGTGTAAGGATTTATCCTAGGTAAGGATGACCTTGAGAAGCCTTATAATTAAGGTGGTTATGTGCATGGTACAATATGTGTGGCCTTTGTTGATCACGAGAAATTTTGATTTGAGACTTAGGATAAAGGTATTCATACGAGACACACTTCCTAGATTTCTATGAACCAAATCTCCTAGTTGATGTGCTCCAACCCTATGTTATCCTTTACACCCCCAAAGATGTGAAATTTTATGAGAGTTTTAATTTCCATGTCCTGTTTGTGTGGAGACATTTGATGAGCCCACAAGATCATTGGAAGCTCTAATGCTCTTTAGTGTTGAAAATGTTGAAAGTGCGTAGAGATATCTAATTGTTGCCTATCTTTTTACTTCCACATTTGAGCTCAAGGGTGGTGTATATGATGTTCAATTGCGAGGATGAAGAGATTTTTGTTTTGGTTTCCCATTTTTGTGGGTTTTTTCATACCTTTTGGAGGCCTCTGGTGGCATACATGGATGGAAGCTACCTGGTCGATCCTGCCAGTAGTCATATGCTTGTCTCAAAGATTAAGCCATGCATGTCTAAGTATGAACTATTTCAGACATTGAAAATATGGATCGATCTAGTGAAAGTAGTTCACACCGACTAGAGTCTAGCTGCAATAAGGTCTCCGCCAAAGATGACCACTTCCTACACGCTCAACAATTCCCACAACACCATTACCCACCTCGGGTTACGATGGGTAGCCCACCATGCATTTGGATTTCGTGAGCGGGCCACATGGATTCGGAGAAGGCCTTCAATCCTAGACTCGTCTATGATGTGGGTGAGGAGGAATACCTCAAATTCATCTCGCATGCTAAATTACACCACCCAACCCAAGGCCTTCTTTAAGCCGTTTTTGACTTCACCGCCCAACCCAAGGCCGCAACCAACTAATCCGGTCGACCCAAGGCCGCAACCAACCATTTGGCCCAACCCAAGGCCGCCACCAACTAATCCGGCCCGACCCAAGGCCTCACCTAACAACTTGGCCTAACCCAAGGCCACACCTACCTATCTGGGCTCGACCCAAGGCCGCAACCCAACAACTTGGCCCAAACCCAAGGCCTCAACCTACCTATCCGGCCCGACCCAAGGCCGCACCCTACCCATTTGGTCCGACCCAAGGCCGCACCCTACCCATTTGGCCCGACCCAAGGCCTCACCCCACCCATCCGGCCCAACCCAAGGCCTCACCCTACCCATCCGGCCCGACCCAAGGCCGTCACCCAATCATTTGGCCCGACCCAAGGCCTCACACTAATCACTTGGCCCGACCCAAGGCCTCACCCTACCCATCCGGCCCGACCCAAGGCCTCACCCCAACCATTCGGCCCGACCCAAGGCCGCAACCCAACACCTTGGCCCGACCCAAGGCCGTACTGGTTCGATACCTTACCCAACATCCACAACATACACTTTTATCCACCCATCATGTAGCTTTTGTTCCATCGAGCTCACCTGTTCGTGTTTTAGCATGATTAGGGTCCTTGACTTGATCTGTCGACCAACTTTGCCTAGACCTAGACCGTGACGTTTATCTCAACCAAACCAACCATTTGGTACTGCCGAACATGCCTAAACGTTCCTGTACCTTACCCGTTATATACCCTGGAGCTACTTCCTATGCCTTGGATACCAGGATTATATCACCCTTGTTTGGATAAACTATCGACCTTTGCCTATGCATTGCTGGTTTGCTCGTCAAATCATGTACCCTAGTCGCACTATTGCATTTCAACGTGCGTCTGCTTCCTTGGACCTACCCCACCCTCTCACCATCATCTCTACACCATTTACCCTTTATCAACCCTATCCCTGATTTCACGCTACCTCAATCTGTGATAGATTTGAGGGGGATTACCTATACCCTTAACAGGGGAAACCACTTCATATTATTGTCCGTGCAGCTTTACAAAACAAGCTACACGACAATAAGGGGCTAATGTAGACACCAAATTTGTGTCTTACGACCCCTTGTGACCCGCATCTCATTTCGCAACCTAACCTCATCACCTAAACCTTACACAATTATTTATTAATTACCTTGTAATTGATAAATCCACATCACCTTACCTGCCACCTCATTTCGCCACCTCGTCATGACCTAGTCCTAACCCTAAACTAACCTAATTAAGACCTATGACTTGGTCTAAACTCACACTCATAACTAATGCCTCCTTACTCGCACCCAAAACCGACCTTCTAGTCACTTGACCAAGCCCGCAACCAATCCTTCGGGAGAAAAGCAGGGGAAGTGAGCTATTTTACTAAAAATAGCCTACTTTTTCCTTACCGATACCGGTTCCTACTCGACCGCCGTCGATTATGAAACCGCCATCGGTTCCCTGTAAATGGGCTCCCCTAACCAGAAACAAAAAAAAGAAAGGAAAAGGTCGAAGGATTTTGGGATCAAGGGAGATCATCCGAAGCGATCAAGAGAACTCCGATTTTTACTTGGCCAAGCAGAGACGAGTGAAGAAACCAAAGAGTTTGTAGCAAAGGAGATCAAGCCCAAGATCTGCAATCGATAACCAGCCCCGTGATACTCAAATTGATCATCGGGAGGGAGATATCTCATCTTCTATGTGTCGTGCCATCCTACCCGAGTTCGCGCTTTATCATCACAACTCTTGGACTCGCATCTTTGTCAATAACCAGTAAGTTACATCTTGCATGTCCTCTTTAATAATATTTCTTAGACTTTTTGAATCATAGTTCTCACAAATCCATTCCTAGATCCACTACCCAGCGTGCCATTGCATCTAGCTATCATTCATTTACCTCTCATCATCTTATTACCTAATATCACTCATATACCAACCTTACAAACAACACCGTTACCCTACAACACAACCACCCCACAACATAACCAACCTACAGATCCTAAACCCAACCGATATCGGTTATTAGTAACCGATATCGGTTATTGTGACTATAACCCAAAAATCAGCCTTTCCCCTACCTGTTTCAACAAAGCAATTTAATTGATATTTTACAGTCTTTGGTGTTAATTCATATTAACAAGGAAACCACCACCTTCGAAAGGAAGTTTTATATTTCACAGGCCCAAGGTAGTTTCCTCATTTATTTTCTAATCAAAATCTTGTGGTCTTGTGTTCTTATTTCGCAGTAGTCCTTCCAAGACAAAAGGAGTTCTTCGCAGTCAACTGATCTTTCTCTACGACGCGCACACCATCTCGACATTAAACAGTATTCCTCCTAGCCCTAACCCTTATCTGCTTTCTAAAAGGAATGAAAGGATAGAAGCAACTCTATTCCCGTAAGCTAAACATTCCGAGCGAAACATTTTGGCACGCCTGGTGGGACCCATTTTGGGTTTCTTTCTTTCTTGCTTGCTTTCATATAGGGAGCATACTTGCTGTTTTCTTCTTCTAAAGATATTCACAAGGTATTTTGTTATTTTTGGTAAAAGAACTTGCTTTGCTTTTACATCTTGCATTAGTGAAAGTCATCTCTTTTGCTTCATCGAATATCATTTTCGATTTGGGTTTAAAACACGTGCATTGCATTCCTGCTTGTTGTTTTCAATTCTAGTGAACGTAGATTAAGTAACAAGTCGTACACGTGGGGGTGATATCCACGGTATTGACAAGAAATTAATCTTACTTTCACTGCACAACACATACCGAATCACTTCACAATTAACACAACAGCTCAAACATCCCCCTTTTTCCGCGGTATTCCTCCGCCCGATTGAGGTAACCTTATAAGCCAAAACAAACTTGACATTTCCCCTAAGTCTTTTGTTTAGGATTCTGACATCATTCTACGTCTAAAGGCATAAGCCCACAATAATTAAAATTAACCCTAGGGTTAATCTCTGGATTTGCGTGTGCATTTTGCTTGTTTTCAGTTCTGTTTTCCCTGTCATACTCTGTTTTCTGTGATCACCTCAGAACAAATTGATAAAGGAACTTAGCGTTGTTAAAAATCAAATCAGCAACTTCTTATACTTTCTTATACCAGTTTTACTAAACCGACATCGGTTAACTGACCGACGTCGGCTATAGTCTAACCGACACGGTCACTGCACCGATACTGGTTCCATTCCTTTATAGCCTCTGTCACACCAAAGAACCTACCAATTTCACCATTCTGAGGCTATTTCTGTTCCTGATAGATTGAAACTCTACTGTGTACTCTTGTCTATGGTTGTTATCACTCGGAAGCAAGCCGCCGCCATGGTTTCACATGCCTGCTCTGTGTCTTTGCCTGAATCACCCCCTTCACATTCTCTAGGGAACCCTACAGACACCAGTGAAATCCCCAAAATTCCTGTAGGAGATAAGGAATTTGCCAAATTTCTGGATGCTAATCCTAGCGCTGTACAATACTATTTGTCTCATGCCCCTGACCGTACGCCCGATGGTCAGCTCCTTGTTGGCATGCCTATTAGTATAGCTGCTCATTTAACTCCCACTCCGCCTGATAACACCGCCTTACTTCCTGCATCTTTAGCCTTGTCTCCTAATCTGACAACTTCAGAGGTTCATATGACATAGATTGGCTTTCCTTTGGTTAATCTTGGACCCCACATATCATTACCGCCGAGCAGCTCCTACTTCATCTCTCTTGCAGACGGCTCCGTTCTTGACTTGCTCGCTGCCTCCTATCCACACGAGCTTCCCTTCTCAAGCTCCACCTACCTTTTCATTCCCATACACATACCCGGTGACCTCGACATCTTATATAGGACATCCCTATTCGGTCGCTCCAACATATTCGTCCTCCATACCTTATCAACATTTAACCCCACCAGTGTCTATCGGAGGCCCTTGGCCTAATTTGCCTCCGTTTACCACAACCGCACCATCATCTCATCAACCATGGATTTCATCAAACAAATGATGGACAAAATGCAAAATCTGAGGCTTCGCTTTGGGAAGTCGTAGTGCCTTGACATACGAGCAAGTTTGTCGGGAGCCTATTCACCCTTCTCGTCCCCCTTCATTCATATCCTCCTCAATGGGAATTGCCGAAATCTACTCGCTTTTAATAGTAAAGAGGATCCTCAACAACATTTGCGATCATTTAGACATGCTTGTTATTTGATTGCTCATGATGATGCCTTGTTACTCCGCACCTTTCCCATGTCCTTATCAAGACCCACCTTGGAGTGGTACGATTGCTTTAACCCAACACTCGATCTTCTCTTTTAACCAAATAGCCCAATCTTTCTTGGATCATTTCTCCATTAACATTGCCAAGAAAGTATCTATCACCGACCTTTATGCCATCCGACACTTTGAAGATGAATCTATCGCAGATTTCGTTGGCGATGGCGGGGCTTATCAACCAACTCACATATGCCTTACCTCAGTGAACTTATCAAACTTTTTACGCGGGCCTATGTGCTAAGCACATTTCTCCTACTCTTCAAATTCAAACTTTCCGCACATTTGACGAGGCCTTTACCATGGCTCGGAAACTAGAAATTCGAGCCTTAGAAGAAGAGAAATTGCGGTTGCGCAACAAAAACCCCAATTTCCGAACTCCAGATTCCACCAATAAACCAAACACCACCACTCCTCACACATCCACTTCTTCGAAATCAAAAGGAGCTGTCCACGCGGTGATGGTCAAATCTCAAGCACCGTCTAATACTCCACCAAAAACCACCTATAAGTACAAAGCCGAGCCCATCAATTACACTCCCTTGGGAGAAACTTATGGCGTCATCTTGGAAAAATTGCTCAAAGCCGGAGCTATCACCTTGCCTCCTGTTAAACCTCACTCCGGGTTTGACTCCACCCGCGCTATACCTTCCTGGTACAAAGAAAATGACTTCTGTAACTTTCACCACGTAAAAGGACATAGTCATGAAAACTGCAAGATGTTGAAAAACATAGTGCAGGAAATGGTTGATGCAGGGGATATAACCCTCGATAATCCTAATGCCCCTGCCAACCGAAATTTGAAAATCTTTAACAAACCATTCCCGAATCACTCTTCCAACAGTAACATAAACCAAGATATCTTAGCCGAGGAGAGTGTTCATGAGATCCATGCAGTCTTCGACTCCCAGCCAAAAGCCTCTATCAAGAAAATTTTGAATCAAGCCTCTTCATTGACACAGGAGCCCGAACCTCCTTCACCACCATCAACACAAGGCGAAATCATTCCTTTACCCATACAGGAATCAACCGCCCAGGATTCTCTTCTCACCGATGAGTCTTCTTACACCACATCCCTGCAAGACTGCGAACGCATGTTATCTAACCTATCTATTTCCCAAACATCCCCTTCTACAACTCTTGCTACACAAGAGGAGAGCTCGCCACTCCTTTTGTCACCTTTAGACGAGAAACCTCTTGCACCGACATCACCAACTTCTTTAACCATAACAGATCCTCTCAAACATGCCCTCCTGCCTATTAGTTCTTCATCGCCTAAATCTTTTCAAAGGACCGGTTGACTCTTAACATCTATTGATACAAAGGCCTCATCTATCCCCTATATCACACCCACAAAGGGACTGGAATCACAACCCACCTTTCTTCCATACAAAAATTACAATTCACACCTGAAGACTGTCATTCTCCAGAAGATAGACGAGTCCTATGGGAACGTTTGAGTACCCCTATTCTACCCAAATGCAGATGACCGATCCAGACACCTCTACCATATACCCGAAGTGTTTACCAAAACTCAAAATACCTATGTCCTCATTCTCACCCCCCGTATCTATACCAAGTATCCCATCCACCTCTATTAACCTAACCAAATCTTCCCCTACACTTGGGACCTCACCAATACCCAGTCTAACACACCCACCTAAGCGACTAGATTTATCCAAAAATAAAGCCGCGCCACCACCTAGGAGACAAACTCCATGCATGCCTCCATCACAATCAAACCATCATCGTCACACCTACCTTCCATATTGGGACCTCATCCTCCACCTTGCATCAATACATCATACCTCCTATGTTTTCTTCAAAACAACCTACGCCTTCGCACCCATACAGGATCAAAGGGTATATCAACATTGTCACCCCATGTATCCTTTCCACCCATCAACCCTAAACAAACTCCATCATCAAATGATTTATTCTCTCGCACTCCCCTTTCTCCGTGGTTATTTCTCGCTACCGCGTCATCTCGTAGCTTCATCATCTAACCACCAACGTAGCTCCTGCGCCAAAGAAACCACGTTTAGTGAAAACTACGTGTCAACACCCCTCGGCTAAACCACCACCCGTACGAACCAACCATACCCAAACATTATATGACCTGCATAATCAATACCCTCATCTTCCTCCGATTTTGACCCACTCAAAGGATCTTACGCCAAAATCTTGCTATGTTGGTAGAGAATGTGACCATTTCCCTACCCCCACTTAGACCTTATGACCCATCTAAACCTCGACCTATAGGTTATGATGAGTCTAAAATCTGCGCTATCACCGCACACCAGACATGATGTAGAGGGATGCAAAGCTTTAAAACCATCCTTCGCCAACCACCTCTCTCGACATAGACAAAGGTTAAGAAAGACAACGTATGAAGGGAGAGACCTTTAGCTTCAACTCCCTCTCCTATACCATCTGTCCCCACCTCACCAAGATCTATCATTATCACAACCCCACCTCTCGAAGACCATGATTTATCCCAACCATCTTCCTCATCTCAGGTCTATGAGATCAACATGATCGCTGTTGCTACTTGAGCAGCAGAAAAAACAATGAGAAAGCGAAAGATAAGCACACCACGCCCTCTCTTTCTCCGTCCACCATCCCGATCGCACCACCACCCAAAGTGGTTATTCGTGGACCCGCATACCCCGTCTCTAATGGAGTTGCCCATCGAGCCATGATCAAACAGCTTCACCAATCACCTGTAAAAATGACACTTTGTATGATCTCATTCAGACTTCTGAATCTCATCGACAAGCTCTCGTTGAAATCCTCCAAGGGATTGAGGTCTTACCTAATGAAACCCTGCCTGTTACCTCCATTCTAACACCCAATCACGTTGCTTCCCTCACCAAACAACCTACCGCCCCAACTTCTTCTGTCTCTGTACAACAAGCTGCTGCTGTCAGTTTCTCCGAAGACGAAATTGTTGACTTTGGTACAGAAGATCCTGACCCCGCTCTTTTCATCTCAGCTTATGTCCGGGACATTCGGGTACATCGTGTTATGATTGACGGGGGCGCTATCCTAAACATCATCTCTTCAAAAGCTTTCCAACAAATGAATATCCCTTCTAGCTACATGTGTGCCAACCCCATCATGTTGCGGTCATTCAATGATGCCATTACCTCTACCTTAGGCACTGTGATCCTTAACATTCGTGTAGGACCACGTACTTTACCTGAGCTCTTCTATGTCCTTGAGGGAGAGTTTCAATACAACATGTTGTTAGGCCGCCCCTGGATCCGAGCTATGGGATGCGTTCCCTCCACCTTACATAGATGTATAAAATTTGAGTACGAGGGGAAGTCCTACACCGTAAAAGCTGATCCTCCCCCCTTCAAAACCTGCAATATGTTATATCGCCCTAATGATGTGCTTGTACCAATCAAGACACCCATTCATCCAACCCAACCATCCACTTCAACCGCGCCTCAACCATCCACATCAACCGCACCTACGCCTTCAACTAATGAAACCACCATTGCAAATACCACTTCCCTCCCCGCGGATAACATCCCAACCTCAGACCCTTTAGTAGATGTTTTTCAACGCCTTACGCTGGGGGAGTATCACCTATATAACGTTAGTTCTTTCCATACTCCACAAGAGTACGGACAATTACATGCACATCCTACCTATGACCGTCGTGTGGGGGAAGTAATCTCCTACGGACCACCTCATTGCCGCACCAACCTAACATATGGGGGTGTCGACGCCTCTTCCGTGACTCCTGAACCTCCTCTTGGTGTGGTTCCTTTCCAATCCGATTTCCAATACCTGACAAATCGTCATTTTGCCCTCACCTTCCTGACACGCTGCGCTTGGAAGGGCTTCGGTTTCGGTCTTTATGAACAAGGCCGACACACAATCATTCCCGTAACTACACGCAAACACAATGACCGTAGTGGTCTCGGATTTCCGGGTACACTTACACCAAAGGAACCTCGTGTCAGTTGCCTTCTGGAAGAGAACAACATCACCCCTACCGAACCATCGTCACCCATTTTTCCATCATCACCTACAGAGTCGATAGATCCCGAATCTATCCCTCCTAACTTTTTTTTTTCATAAATGCTATCTTCCTAGGTCCTCTCACTTATCAACGCGATAATGAGGACCCCTCTTCTATCCCCCTTCTATATCCAGACATGATTGAAGAGGACTCGCCTTCAATTAATGTTGTTGAGTGCCAGGATGATGACTCCATCCTCACTTACCTTGGCGCGGATGACTCTTATATTCAACGCGCCTTACCATCTGAAACTCAAACCATGCTGAACGAATCTACTATAGAAATCAACATCCACATGGAGGAGGATCCTCACATTGTGAAGATCGGACAATCCCTTAACACATCAGAACAAGTCGCCTTTACTACCTTTCTCCATGCTCGCAACCAAGCTTTCACTTGGTCCTACGCTGACATGCCAGGAATTGATCCTGACATTGTTGTCCATAACATTACCCTGAAACCCGATTCCAAGCCAATAAAATAGAAGCTGAGAAAAATGCATCCACGCATTGCCCTCTTGGTCAAAGAAGAGCTTCAACGACTCCTTTCTCGCTTCCTTCATCCCGCTATCGACTATCCTCAATGGATTTCTAACATCGTACCTGTCCACTAAAGCGACCGGGGACTTCGGATATGCATGATTTCCGGATCTTAACCTCACTTGCCCTAAGGATGACTTCCCCTACCTAGTATTGACCAACTTGTTGATCTCACTGCAGCCATGAGATGCTCTCTCTCATGGATGGCTTTTCGAGATACAACCAAATTTTGGTTGCCTTCGCCGATCAACATAAAACTACCTTCATAACTCCTTGGGAACCTTCATTACGTGTCATGCCATTTGGCCTTAAGAATGCTTTGGTGCAACCTATCTGCGGCTATGACCTACATCTTTCATGACATCATGCATACTATCCTTGAGGATTACGTCGATGATCTTCTTGGAAAATCTAAACATCGTAGTGAACATCTCGATGTTTTAACCATTATTTTTGATCGCTTGTTACAATATTATGTCCGTCTTCAACCAAAGAAATGTGTCTTTGGTGTCCTTTCGAAAGCTTCTTGGTTTTATCGTCTCTTTGCGTGGCATTGAGGTCGATCCATCTAAAGTCAAAGCTATTCTAGAAATGCCCCCACCTACTAACCTCAAACAATTGCGTAGTTTACAAGGTAAGCTACAATCTATCTGACGTTTCATCTCCCAACTCTCGGATCGATGCCAACCTTTCCATCACCTCCTTAAAAAGGACATTGAATTTCAATGGAGCGAAGAGTGCCACCAAGCCTTTGAAGCTCTCAAAACTTATCTCTTGTAGCCACCTGTGCTTATCCCACCTCAAGACGACCGCCCTTTTTACCTTTACCTTTCGGCCACCGACCACGCCGTAGGGGCCATGCTTGCACATTGTGACTCCGAGAATCGAGAACAATCTGTTTATTATATAAGTCGTACTTTGGTGGACTATGAGACTAGGTATACACATATAGAAAATTTGTGCCTAGCCCTATCATTCGTGGCCACCAAACTCGACACTACCTTCTCGAATCACAAAACTTTCATCATCACCAACATGGACCCCATCCATTACATGTATGCTAAACCTCATCTAAACTAACGCAACACCCAATGGCTCATGCTCCTCGCCGACCTCGACCTTGAATTTGTTCACCGAAATCAATCAAAGGACAAACCATTGCAGACAACTTGTGGAAGCCCCTTTACTTGGGGAACAATTTACCAATTTTACATTCCCGATTTAACTCATCGCTACTCTTTCCCTCGTGGAAGAGTCGTATCCAATGACCCTCTTCTTCGATGGATCCAAATGCCGGCCAGCGCGGGAGGAGTCGGCGTTGTTCTCATTCCTCTCGACACCGAACCTATGCTTCTCTCATTCCGACTCGATTTCCCTTGCACTAATAATACAGCGGAATACGAGGCCCTTGTTCTGGGTCTCCAAGTTGCGTTACACTTAGGTGTCAAATCTATCAATATTTTCGGCGACTCTCAATTGGTAGTCAATCAAGTTATGGGCATCTACCAATGCAAAAATGAGGAACTTCAAAAGTACAAACACTACGTGGATTCACTTCTAGCCTTATTTACTCACTATTCTATCCAAACCATTCCCCACTCCACTAACAAATTTGTGGATACTATGGCTTGCTTAGCCTCGCAAATTCGGCTTCATCAACTGACTCTGACATTTTCGTCTTGGTCCAACAACTCTTTGCCCCATCTTATTCAGCCCGGTTGTTTGTATGATAAATAATGTGTCTGCTAGTTCGCAGGATACTTGGTACCACCAATTTCACGACTACCTTACAACCTCTATTCTCCCATCTGACCTTACTAGTACTGGAAAACGCGCATTTCTTAAACGTGTTTCTCGTTATGTCGTTATGGGGGGACTCCTTTATAAACGCGGCTTTGATGGCATCCTCCTTCGATGTCTCACCGGCGCGAGGTCACCCATACCATCCAACAAGTTCATGACGGAATTTGTGGTGGGCATTTTAGCGGCCTTGCCGTGGCCAAACGAATCCTTCACCTAGGTTATTATTGGCCTACTCTCAATAACGATTGCTACGAATATGTTAAGCGTTGTGTCATGTGTCAACAACATGCCAACCTTCAACATACTCCTAGCCACCTGCTACAGGTCGCCCGAGATCTCTGGCCTTTCTCACAATGGGGTTTAGACCTTATTGGTGAGATTCATCCGTCCTCTTCGCAACGTCACCGATGGATTATCACAATGAATCCGAATATTACACAAAATGGGTAGAGGCTATTCCACTCATTTCAACTAAAAAATAAAAAATTGTAGAGTTCATTAACCACCACATTATTTGTCGTTTTGGTGTTCCTCATTGCCTGATAACAGATAATGGAAAATCTTTCAAAATAAGTTGTTGCAAGATCTCTGCGACAAATTTGGTATCAAACTTAGCTTCTCATCACCCTACTATCCACAAGCGAATGGACAAGCCGAATCCTCTAATAAAACACTAATCAAAATCCTCATGAAAGTTGTCAATGAGTCCTAAGAAATTGGCACGATCACATCCCCTTTACCCTTTGGGCTTATCGTACTAGTATTCGTACCTCCACTAATGCCACACCTTTTTCTTTGGTATACGGTACCGAGGCTTTGTCTTGCCTCTCAAATACAAATACCCTCCCTTAGAATATCTCTTCAGATATTCTCACCAATGATGATTTCCACCAAGAGCGGTTAGCCCAATTGGAGCTTCTTGAACGTCATCTTACGACTCTTGATCACCTTCAAATCTATCAAAATGCATCAAACGTGCTTATGATAAGCGACTTCATGAGCGTACCTTTAAGGTTGGTGATCTTATCCTCAAAGAGAATCAACATGTAACCAAACTAGAAAAGAGCAAACGTGGAAAATTTTCTCCCAATTAGATTGGGCCCTACATAATCACTCACACTTATGGATCGTGCACTTATCGTTTAGCTTCACTTAATGGTAAACCTGAGCCTGAACCTCTTAATGCCTTGCATCTTCGACCTTTCTACTGTTGAATTTAGTGTTATATCACTTCTTATCTACTTACTGCTCATCCCTTGAGCTCATTCACCTCCACATACACATTGTTTCCTACATCTCAAAATAAAATCAAGCTCACATAGTCTGATCCTCACCTCCCCTTAACGATGCCTTCCCTTTTTAGTCTAGTCCATGACTTCAAAGTATTAAAATAACACATTCTTATGGGATTTTCTTGAGTCAAACTTCCTACCAAACTAGATGATCTACGCCAAAAGGACATCTAGCTATCTAAATTATATGTAGACTGCTCCCTTGAAGGACAACTATATGCCAAACTATTGCTGCTATTATATATAGACTGCTCCCCCGAAGGACAGCTATGCACTAAAACCACATCTGCTACTATAAATAGACTGCTCCCTTGAAGGACAGCTATACACAGTCAGCCTTTATCAGAAGCTTCTCGCATTGATCAGCTTTGTGAAGACCTCAAGAATAATACAATCAATATCCCTTGTAGACTTCCCGCATCGATCAGTCTATATTCAGTAAAATAAAGCCACATTCAAAAGAACTTTTGAGTCATGGACTTGTCTATTTAGGGTGGGTTCTCTTTCATCGTAACACTCACTTTGTAATAAGTTCTCCGTACCTCAAAGCTATACCATCCACCTCACCTCACCATTTGTTTAAACTCAAGGGACGTGACGTACCCGATATATCATGTGATCATACAACTCTTTTCACCTATTGACTTCTCGCCTCATGCACGGTACCTAGGGCTTCAAGCTCGTTCTACGTTATGTGGTTTGTTTAGCTCTTTTCACCTACGGAGCACTCTTTCCTCTTTTCGCCTCGCATCTAGGATTGTGTGTTGATCTTAATCAGACATGGTTCCTCTTCTACTTGGGTAGGCTAACTTTCACTTCCCTTATACCTTTTACAACATCACCAATTCGTTACCAACACCATCAACCTTACCTTACCAATATTAATATCAATATTTTTACCAACCAACCAATTGCCTAACCGCACTAAATTGCCTAAATTCACCTCTCCCCGGTCCTAAGGGAGAACTACATCGGTCTCGAGGCCCCTCTTTGCTTTGTGCAATGGGCTATGTAGGCAGTGACTTCTGGAGACATGGGGTCTCCGAAGGTTAGCTCGACCATCCCCTACCATAACCTATCATGTGTGGTAAATAGAAATCTTTTTGTGTATTTCTATTTAATCACATTCCTCTTTATCCTTTTTCAAAACAAAAAGTCAACACGAAAACATTCTTATTATTATCATAACTCAAATCAACATACATATCCAGCTTTTATTTAATGTTAAACAAATACATCTTCTCTATCATCGACACAGCGCAGTTGGCATCCTTATTTATTCTTATACCTTGCTAATATTTATTTAGACCCTCACACCTCATCTTGAACTAGGTGATGATCGTGATCGCTGACGCCTCTCGCCAGCCTCTCGTCCCTCAAAGGTACCACGGCTATTGGTACACCGATCCGCCAATCTCTCTCAGTAACATATGAATACGCCCTCTCGCATGGAGGAATCCAGCCTCTAGTCTCTTCGCTCGTGACTCGCAACCGCTAACAATCCTCTTGTCTCATTCACTGCGCTTTGAGCTGATGAACTAAACTCTGCAGACGATCTCTCTCTCGTTGTAAGCACAGCTATATCGTGACGATCACGTACTTCGTAATTCTGCTACCCACCATAATCTATAGGCCTTTGTCGCCTTCGCATCCATTACCCTCCCGCGATCGTCTATCTCCTCTCGCCCTTCCTCGAGGTGTGGGCCGGGAGGTGAGAATGCTTTGCCTCGGCGTCGATCCTCATATATGGTCTATAAGCTGCGGTATGTCTGCACAAATCCAAATTGTCACCGCACGCGATCTAGGGGTATCCTCTCATACTCACTCCGGCCAGTGCCCCGCGATCCACCTCAATCACTCTACACCCCTCAATTCCTCTCGCTATGTTCTCTGTTACCATATAGTTCCCGTATGGCCTCCAACAGATATCCGCAATCGTCACCATCTCCCATACCTGCCTATAATACTCAATGTCACCCGTCACAGCCTGGGATCTTGCCTCTTGTTCTGTCTGGACCCATCGTCTGAATCCCAACCTCTGTACTCTGGTCTCTCCTGACTGGATGGGTCGGCCTATTGGTCGCACACAAACAATGTGCTCATAGGCCCAACAGTGTAATAAGTATGAACAATCCAGTGTCATCCTGTGATTTCGCCTACAAGCCCATAAACCCCTGTATAGCTCCGCCAAATATGCAGGTGCCCATGCAAAAGTCACGTTCCTTTCTATCATCTCCCAAATAACACACATCAATGCTTTTGGAAATCTTCCCCCATCCGCCCTCGGTAACGCATAATACCCTACCGCTATCATTAATATCACTGCTAACCTTGTCTCCTCAGGGTGTGCTGCATACATTATACCATAAGTGAATGTCAAACCTCGCTGTGTTAAATCTCGTGCAACAGAACCAAATACTGCTATGATCACTACCCGCCCCTCACTAGGTAATGCCTGATATACTGGTTTTCCTATAATAGGGAGTCTCAAAATATGGAACACATCTTCCAATGTTACTGTCATCTCCCCTGTTGGCAGATAGAAGGTATTCTTCTCTGGATTCCATCTCTCAATCAACGCCTGCAACATAGCATGGTTACGTGTGATTCGTGAATAATAGCGGATTCCACTTAACCCCAAACGATTTATCAATGTCCATTCAGCTGGTGTTACATCCGCTCGATTCGTGACAACAAAGCTGGAACACTATCATTCATCCTCAGCCCTGCCTCTACCTGCATACGTCAAAACAACAAATAACCATTCAATCCATCAAATCCCCAAGGGTTTTTCTCACATTCTGGAAATTCCTCCAAGTAGAACCGTATCGGTTATAAATAACCATTACTGGCTTCAAGAACCGATACTCAAGTTATCCCTAACCATATCGGTCATCACAATTACATACACCTTACCTAAACAACCACCTACGACAATAAATTGATTGTTTATTCCTCTCAGTATACATAGACATACCCGAAACCCCCGATTACCTACCCCATAACACTCACCTCACCTATAACCCTTGCTATCACGTTTTCTTTCTCATATCTACCCACTTAATCTCCCTCCTATTCACAAACCATGCAAAACCAAATTACAACCAAACCGTTTACCTCTTCGCTGCAGCACTTGCGGTGGAACTTGTCTTCCCTCTCGTCCATGCCTGCTTGGATGCTTCTCCTCGTTCACCATGCTCACCACCCTCTTCAAATATAGCTTAGATTGTCTTCTTGATCTCACCCATAATCATGTTACCTGTCTCTTTCCTCCTTATCACTCAAATCTCTCATGTAATTACTTGTCTCAGTCGTTAAAATAGCGTCGCATTCACGTATTTAACATCTTGCATGCCTCTCAAAATAAGAACTTCAGTTTCCACCTACGCTTTTCTATTTTTAGAAAAATCTCATTTTGGAATAACCAGAGCATCGGTTACCTAACCGATATCGGTCTATACTATACCAACATCGGTTAGCTAACCGACGTCGGTCACATACCCACCTTTTTCAAAACGTAGTCCTTTTCTTTACTTTCTATCTAATTTTTGGTGGCACCCACCTCTTTTTCCCCGCATACCAACACCGTTAGCTATAATCTTTTCATCAAATCCACATCTCATTACGATTTCATCCATATCATCTATCTACATTACCAAAACAAACAAATCATCAACAAACGATATCAAAACCATTAATCTATATACCATTTGGATCTAACTTAACAGCTACATACATACATTTTCATAAAATCAGCGACAAAACATACAACATTTCATAATACAACATGTCAATTAAACTCATCATTTATATCTACATACATCCCATCAACAAAAGACATCAACATCATTAATACATAACACCATGTAAATCCAACTCATCATACATCAAATATCACAAACCATCGACAAAACATTTAACGCATTTTACACAAAGATATGGGTCAAAACATCATATCTATATATATACAAAGTTTCCAATATACAATGTGCCCTGCATCGGGACCTCTGTGATCTCATAATCCAACAAAGCCGGCACGCAGGCCGCAATAACTGTCAATAATCTCGACTCGGCTCGCAGGCCGGTCCCTCATATCAAAATATACTCGGCTCATGAGTCGGTATCAATCAGTATTACCCGTACTCGCTCGCAGCCGGTATACAATAAATGAATAAATGAATAATATGTAGGCACACGAGCCTCTATCAACACAACCGGTTCGCAGACCGGTGCCCATGTCCAATATACAAAATGTGTAGGGACCCCTCAGCTCTCTCCACCTCCCTCTGCATGTGCCTCCGCGATCCGTGCCTCGCCTCCGCCTCGCCTCGTAATGATATGCCGGGCCGTGGCTGCACCTCCCTGCGATCTCTGACTATGAGAGGTCTCTGCTCTATAGGCTGCATATGGCTGATACTCAGCTCCGGTACCATCAAGAACATCCTGATAGTACCGGGCCTCCGCTCTCGCCTCCATATACCTGTCCCGTGCCACCATCGCTGCTGGGGCTGGTCCCCTAACTCCTACTACCAGTGCCCCCTGTGCTCGTGGCTGCATGGCCACTGTGGCTTGGGTGGTACTGCACTACTATACACGTGGTTGTGCCGCTGCTGGTGGTGGTGCCTGTGCTCGTGCACTGTCTTTGCTGCTTGGTGGTGGTGCCTATGCCTATACTCGAGCTCGGGCAAGCTACACCCGTAAGACACTCTATCTATGCTGCGCAGCAGCAGCAGCTGCCCTGTGTAATAGCTGCTGCACTTATCCCCAAGCTAGTCCTCTCTGCGCTACCGCCGCCAAGTCTGGCTGTGCGGGCGGTGCTCTCCTCGCAGCTCTCTCTCGCCCACCATACCATGAATGCTCCCACGTGGCACTGTGTCATCCACGGTATCATCTGCCAGCCTCTCCGCTACCCAATCTGGGTCCACGGGCTGTGGTGCAGGTAGTGGGGCCTCTACATCATCCCTCCGGTACTGAGGGAAGGGAGGTGGCTCATCCTGTCGCAGCCCCATCTGCCTGCGTACCCTCTCTAGGGGTATCCGCCGTACTCCCAGCCTCCATCCTGCTATCTAGAAAGTGTACTTGGATCAAGCGTAACTATAAGCGGGCTCCCCTGCGAGGGTGATGACCTCTGTAAGGTCTCCATACGATGTCTACATTTGCAAGCCCTCTAATAAATGCCTATAATAAGCGATGTCCCACCTCAAGCAAGCCGCTCAAGTGGCCGGCCCACGACCCCCAACCACCTCTCGAAAGCCGTATCTATATATGACCTGTGGCCCCAAGGCTGCTGGGTAATCCTACTTTGGTCTAATACATATGATGTGCTCAAATGCCCAACAAAGTGAAGCAAAAATGTCGAACAAATCCCGACCGCCTCATCCGGCGATAGCCCCACAGACTCCTATATAATCGGACCAGGTATACTGGTGCCCAAGCATAACAGTGTGCTCCTCCACCATCTCATGCAAAGCACCCCCATCAATGCCCATGGAAAGTGGCCTCCTCGGGAGTCCGGGAGGCGAAGCGAGGTGATCCGATCATCATCGCACGGCAAGCCTGTCTCATGTCGGTGTGCACGGTACATATCACCATACGACGATGCTCGCGTGTGGATACGTCGATGTGCAGTGCGGCCGCATCCCCAAAACTCGTAGGATGCTTATCCATGGCTGTCTCGGCGTCCACTGGAAGACTACCTCTCCATCGATCGGGAATCGAAGGATGCGATACACATCCTCTAATGTGATAATCATCTCCCCAGGTCGGGAGATGGAATACATTAATTCGCGGATCCCATCTCTCGATGAGGGTGACCATCGAGACTATGATCCCTATCAATCACCGGTACTCGGACTCCGCCGAGTCCCACCTCGCGCATGATGGCCCAGGTGTGCTTTGCGGACACGTGTGGTCGTATCCGGCTCAACAGTGGGGCATCTCCCCGTCCCGCATCGTCACCGCCGGCGTGCTCCGCAAAACCAACCCACTACATTAGCCCTACTCTTGATTACGACATCTACTTTATCCCTCTCTATCCCCTTTCTTATCCACCTAACCACACCATGACTCCATACCACACGCCTACGCCCGCCTATCTTACCCTAAAGACCTTTACGCTATCCCCCTCCCTCTTCCCACCCCAATCATACCAAAACACCAACTCAACTCAACCACACAACCCAAACCATGACCACACACCTAAACCACAACAAAAAAATAAAAAATAAAAAAATTAATCAAATCAACACAACTACCTCACCCAAACCCACAAAAGCACCTAAAACTCAATACGGACCGGTACTGGTCACCCATAACCGACCCGGTCCCCCTCCCACCGACGCGCTGGTCAATGACCAAATGACCGCCATCGTAAACCACAGACCCACCTCGCCCTAAAACTTCGCGACCGATGCTTTGGTGGCTTAGTGGCTTCGCATCGGTCACTGAAAATTTGCCGCGCCGAACCCGACGCGGCCTACCCCTTTCTTCTTTTTCCCTATTTCTACCAATTTACCCACCCAAATACCCTAAAACCTACCCACCCAAATTCCGCCTTGGCCTATTTAGCCTATCTACCCTTTCCTTTTTTTTCTCTAACTCCCATTTATTCATTATTTCCTAAAAATGTACATTCCTACCCAAACCCTAAAAACAAAGCATAATGCAATAAAATGCACAAAATGAGGAGTTTCGAACTTACCTGTCATGACGACACGTCGTCCGTGGTGGGATGGGTGGTGGTGGTCCAGCTGGTCCAGCCTCTCCTCGCTCCTCCCGCTCGTGCCATGGCTCAAACTCTACTTTCTTTGGATCCTCTACCAATCAATCACGCTCTGCTACTCCCTCGGCCCACCAATCCACTCACTTCTCCACTCAACTAGTGCCACCTCAGCTAACAAATGCACCAATATCAAAAATCCACCTCAGACAACTCAAATTGATTTATAAATTGCAAATGTGACAATGACATGCCGTATTTTTATTTTTATAGGTTTTTAACAATAACCGATATCTGGAATTAATATCGTGCCTTAAGAAACGGATCGGTTACCTAACCGGAACGGTCATAGCTAACCGATATCGGTTTTTTCCTTATTCACCCAACTTTTTTCCCTTATTCACTAATCTCCCTTTCTCACCACGTTGCCTATTCACCACATCGCCTATACCCTCTATTGCTCTTTAGCCGTTTTTGACTTCACCGGCCCGACCCAAGGCCGCAACAACTAATCCGTCGACCCGAGGCCGCGAACCAACCATTTGGCCCGACCCAAGGCCGCCACCAACTAATCCGGCCCGACCCAAGGCCTCACCTAACAACTTGGCCTAACCTAAGGCCACACCTACCTATCCGCTCGACCCAAGGCATGCAACCCAACAACTTGCCCAACCCAAGGCCTCAACCTACCTATCCGGCCCGACCCAAGGCCGCACCCTACCCATTTGGTCCGACCCAAGGCCGCACTCCTACCCATTTGGCCCGACCCAAGGCCTCACCCCACCCATCCGGCCCAACCCAAGGCCTCACCCTACCCATCCGGCTCCGACCCAAGGCCGTCACCCAATCATTTGGCCCGACCCAAGGCCTCGCACTAATCACTTGGCCCGACCCAAGGCCTCACCCTACCCATCCGGCCCGACCCAAGGCCTCACCCCAACCATTCGGCCCGACCCAAGGCCGAACCCAACACCTTGGCCCGACCCGAGGCCGTACTTCACTTCGATACCTTACCCAACATCCACAACATACACTTTTATCCACCCATCATGTAGCTTTTTGTTCCATCGAGCTCACCTATTCGTGTTTTAGCATGATTAGGGTCCTTGACTTGATCTGTCGACCAACTTTGCCTAGACCTAGACCGTGACGTTTATCTCAACCAAACCAACCAGTGGGAATGCTACTTGCCCGAACATGCCTAAACGCGTCTGTACCTTACCCGTTATATACCCCGGAGCTACTTCCCTATGCCTGATACCAGGATTATATCACCCTTGTTTGGATAAACTATCGACCTTTGCCTATGCATTGCTGGTTTGCTCGTCAAATCATGTACCCTAGTCGCACTATTGCATTTCAACGTGCGTCCTCGCTTTCTTGGACCTACCCCACCCTCTCACCATTATCTCTACACCATTTACCCTTTATCAACCCTATCCCTGATTTCACGCTACCTCAATCTGTGATAGATTTGAGGGGGATTACCTATACCCTTAACAGGAGAAACCACTTCATATTATTGTCCGTACGCATTACAAAACAAGCTACACGATAATAGGGGCTAATGTAGACACCAAATTTGTGTCTTACGACCCCTCTTGATGACCACATCTCATTTCGCACCTAATCTCATCACCTAAACCTTACACAATTATTTATTAATTACCTTGTAATTGATAAATCCACATCACCTTACCTGCCACCTCATTTCGCCACCTCGTCATGACCTAGTCCTAACCCTAAACTAACCTAATTAAGACCTATGACTTGGTCTAAACTCACACTCATAACTAATGCCTCCTTACTACTTTTAAAACCGACCTTCTAGTCACAGGCCAAGCCATGACCAATCCTTCGGAGAAGCAGGAAGTGAGCTATTTTACTAAAAATAGCCTACTTTTTCCTTCACCGATCGGTTCTACTCGACCGCCGCCGATTATGAAATGCCATATCGGTTCCTCGTAAATGGGCTCCCTAACAGAAACAAAAAAAAGAAAGGAAAAAAGGTCGAAGGATTTTGGGATCAGGAGATCATCCGCTTCGATCAAGAGAACTGAATTTTTACTTGCCAGCGAGACGCAGTGAAGAAACCGAGAAGAGTTTGTAGCAAAGGAGATCAAGCCCAAGACTGCAACTAGATAACCAGAGCCTGTGATACTGGTGATCATCGGGAGGAGATATCTCATCTTTTTGTGTGTCGTTATCCTACCGAGTTCGCCTTTATCATCACAGCTCTTGGACTCGCATCTTTGTCAATAACGGTAAGTTACATCTTGCATGTCCTCTTTAATAACATTTCTTAGACTTTTTGAATCACAGCTCACAAATCCATTCCTAGATCCACTACTGCCGTGTTATTGCATCTAGCTATCATTCATTTACCTCTCATCATCTTATTACCTAATATCACTCATATACCCGCTTCTTCTGAAACAACACCGTATTACCTTACAACACAACCACCCCACAACACAACCAACCTTTACGATCCTAAACCCTACCGATATCGGTTATTGTGACTATAACCCAAAAATCAGCCTTTCCCCTACTGCTTTCAACAAAGAAATTTAATTGATATTTTTACAGTCTTTGGTGTTAATTCATATTAACAGGAAATGACCACCTTCGAAAGGAAGTTTTATATTTCTGGCCTGCGCAGTTTCATTTATTGTCTAATCAAAATCTTGTGGTCTTGTGTTCTTATTTGCAGGTTCCTTCCAAGACAAAAAGGAGTTCTTCGCAGCTAACTTCGATCTTTCTCTATGGTATGCAAGCACATCTCGACATTAAACAGAGTATTCCTCCTAGCCTAACCCTTATCTGCTTAAAGGAATGAAAGGATAGAAGCAACTCTATTCCCGTAAGCCAAAACATTCTGAAGCGAAACATTTTGGGTCCCACTTATGTGCGTGCCAAAATGTTTTGCTCAATGTTTCTGGCTTCGGGAATAGAGTTGCTTCTATCCTTTCATTCCTTTTAGAAACAGATAAGGGTTAGGGCTAGGAGGAATACCTGTTTAATGTCGAGATGGTGTGTGCATACCATAGAGAAAGACCAGGTTGACTGCGAAGAACTCATTTTTGTCTTGGAAGGACTACCTGCAAATAAGAACACAAGACCACAAGATTTTGATTAGACAATAAATGAGGAAACTGCCTTGGGCCTGTGAAATATAAAACTTCCTTTCGAAGGTGGTCGGGCTTCCTAATATGAATTAACACCAAAGACTCAGAAAATATCAATTAAATTGCTTTGTTGAAAGTAGGGGAAAGGCTGATTTTGGGTTATAGTCACAATACACGATATCGATTCTTGCCAATCGATAGCCACACGTAGGGTTTAGGATCTCGTAGGTTGGCTGTGTTGTGGGGTGTTGTGTTGTAGGGTAACGTGTTGTTTCAGTAAGGCTGGGTATATGAGTGATATTAGGTAATAAGATGATGAGAGGTAAATGAATGATAGCTAGATGCAATGGCATGCTTGAGTAGTGGATCTAGGAATGGATTTGTGAGAACTGTGATTCAAAAAGTCTAAGAAATGTTATTAAAGAGGACATGCAAGATGTAACTTACTGGTTAACTATTGACAAAGATGCAGTGTCCAAGAGCTGTGATGATAAAGGAAGAACTTCGGTAGATGGCTCTACACATGTAAGATGAGATATCTCCCTCCCGATGATCACCGAGTATCACAGGCTCTGTTATCCAGGTGCGATCTTGGGCTTGATCTCCTTTCTGCTGCAAACTCTTCTCGGTTTCTTCACTCGTCTCGCTGGCCAAGTAAAATTTGGGTTCTCTTGATCGCTTCGGATGATCTCCTCGATCCCAAAATCCTTCGACCTTTCCTTTCTTTTTTTTTTTTTCGTTAGGGAACCCATTTACAGGGAACCGATGGCGGCTTCAAACCCACGGCAGTCGGTAGGAACCGATATCGGAAGGAAAAAGTAGGCTATTTTTAGTAAAATAGCTCACTTCCCCCTTCTCCCGAAGGATTGGTCATGGCTTTGGTCAAGTGACTAGAAGGTCGGTTTTGGGTGTGAGTAAGGAGGCATTAGTTATGAGTGTGAGTCTAGACCAAGTCATAGGTCTTAATTAGGTTAGTTTAGGGTTAGGACTAGGTCATGACGAGGTGGCGAAATGAGGTGGTAGGTAAGGTGATGTGGATTTATCAATTACAAGGTAATTAATAAATAATTGTGTAAGGTTTAGGTGATGAGATTAGGTTGCGAAATGAGATGCGGGTCACAAGGGTCGTAAGACACAAATTTGGTGTCTACAACTCTTGATTAAATTTGTTTGTATATGGTCATCTTATTACACATGCTAGATAGATATCTTATATGTATTTATCTTTACCATACACACATGCGCATTCAAGTCTTTCTCTAGTTGAGATTGCAAACATAGGTCTCTTATACACATCGTGGATGCTTTCCTTCTACCACTTCTACAATAGTCACCGGCGGCATTCACATTCTTCCACTACGGATGTTATTGTTTCATTTCGTACTTATCACATTACTTTCTTGCTTGTACATGCCTTTGAATTTCTAGTTATCTTTCTAACATGCTAATGGGTGCTTCATGTGTAACACTTGTTTTGCAGGATTACTTGTTTCCATGGATATCTTTATGTTTGTCTATTATTAATTTCCTATTATTTGCTATTGTATGCGAGGCATTTCCCTTTTATTGGTGTGCAGCCTTGTTTATTGTTTGAGGCCATTATAGCCTTGGTGTGTTGTGACATCATGAGTGGTGTACCATGTTTTCAACCCACCTTGTAGTCTATGATTAGACTCTTACATGTTTACTTGCATCATAGCCTCTATATTGTCTCGTAGAGCTTATACTTTTCTTCTACATGCATGCTTGTTTGTACTAACACTTTTTTATAGCCACTTGTTTGTGTGTGCCTTGGTTTCTACCAAGTGCATTCCCTTCCTCCTTCAGTCATAAATTACATGGTCAGTCCTCTTTTGGGGTTGGTCCTCCTATCCATGACATCTCAAGTACACCTAAATATGGGACACATCATTTACGGTTTTATACACTACACATCACTCTCTATCGGGACATTTCAGTTCAACATTCCATCCTTAACATTGTGGGCTATATAGTGAATAGTTTCATACCATTATACAAACCCCATACACAACATCTTTGATAGGATAGTTTTTCCTTAACGGTATGGGGAGTAGTTATAGGTTGGAGGATACAGTGGAATTCCTCCTACACTACTTCAGCCGCGACATTGGATCACCCAAAAAAGCGAGCAAGAAAAGAATTCTCTTTACATATTCTCATGGAAGTAGTTACGGGTTTGAGAATAATACTTCCATATCAAATATTTGGATATGGATCCTTTCCATATCTACATATAGGGAAACACTCTCCACTCTCTATATGGGATTGGGGATTGGAATGAGACACTCTAGTCTAGTATTCTATTTGAGTACTCTAGTCTATTCTCCGAGAGACTAGTCTAGTTAGGTATAGTCTCGTAGAGTAGAGTCTAGACTAGTCTAGTATCTTTCGGTATAGACTAGTATCATTCACCATATAGATTTATATTTCTAGTGTTTTAGTCGAATAGGGTATAGACTAGTTTGGAGAGTAGAGTCCCATATCTATAATCTATATATATAGTGGGACAAACACTCTAGTTCGGTATAGGAATAGTGTCTTCATTACCATTATTGAGCCCTATCTATCTATATCTATGGGTGAGCTTCATTAAATAAATGCCCTATATATATCTATGGGTGGGCTTGGGTGTCTTCATTATCGAGCCCTATCTATATCCCCGGTGTCTTCATTACCATTAACATGCTTCATTAACTAAACGACGAGTCATCAAGGATAGGATATACGATCAACTTGGTTTCTATATATCTCATGCCATCTAGCTTTGGTCTCTGTAGAGGAGGAAGCATGTAACACCACAACTGTTACTTTCTCCTGAGCATACAAGTGTTGATATGTGATTTCTTGTAAAAGGATGTGTTCCTCGATTGAGAAATCATGCTTGATATGTACTGTATTTCTTTGCAGATCTTTGACTGAGTCAGAATATGATTAGACTCTTTTATCTATTTCATTTTGTATCTGAGTTTAATCTGATCTCGGAATAAATTATAGAGTTATCCATCTATAAGATCTAGTCTTGGATCAGTGGAATTGATCCAAGTAATGCTTTAAGTTTGTTCATGATGATTTAAAATCACAGACCTTGAACAGGTTGCAAGGTTTAGCAGCATTGAATAAGCTAGTCAGGAGTATGACTCAGGCTGATCAAGTGAAATGGATTGGTTCCCGATATCGAAGAATATCTGGAAGGTCTCGATCGTGGACCAGGTAATAATTCGTTTACATACGATTCTGCAGCAGAACAGGAGCTAACCCTGTTCAAGAAGGTAAGAGGTAGGTCTTTTCTGAGTGTACAGAATGTAGACCTAACTGGAATTATTAAATGATTAGTAACCTAAGACTAAACCTAACCTAGGGGTTAGATTAGTGTTAATCTAACCTAGACCTAGGCTATGTGTTAATGTCCTAAGTTAGTATCTATGTGTAATATGGTTAGAATGAGTATTATCCTAAATTCTAACCTAAGATACTAACCTAACTATGAGCAAGAGTATAAAGGGGCCTATGGAGGGGTGCGAACCATGGGCGGCGTTTTCTATGTTATTAAATGCATGGGATAAGGATGAGGGACAGGTCTTGGCAGAGGTTTTGGGGACGGCTAATCTGTGCCGACGTGGCAGGTCGCCAAAACTGGAAATGAACTTGGGATTTTGTTTGACTATCGCCAATTCTGGCGGTCGGTGGAAGTGGAGTTTTAGCGGGAAAGTTGGTTTAATTGCATTCAATATTCTCGGTAGTCGAGCTCGGAACTCGCGAGAAGGCATGCAAACAGGAAGTTTGTTGGTTTGTTTGGCTTGTCGTGATTTTCGGGTTTCTCTCTACCTGTTCACTGGTTCTTCGCACCAGTCTTCTTTGTGTTGCATGGCAAGTATGAACTTATCTAGCTCTTTTTCTCTCGAGGAGGATATATATGTGATGGAGATAGCAAAATTTTGTTGGTCGCTCTAACTTGGAAAAGGAAAAGAAAGTCTGAGCTCTTCCAGTGGTTTGCTTTGGAAATTTGAGCAAAAATCCAGGCATGTTAGGCCCTAACCTTTAAAAATCTTGTTGTCTTTCAAGTGATTTCATTAGAACAACTCTGTTCAAATGTTTTGAGAAAATAGATGATTTTCTATGAAGGTCTTGTTTGATTTTGGTACTGTATCTCTTCTGGTTCGAAATTTTCATTTATCCTTTGATGGGTGTTTATTAAATTCGAACTGTAGCATTAATTACTTGTGTTTGCATTCTGGCTTAATTATGTAAAACATGTGAAATGTAAGATTGCTCGGCCTGTTCGGCGTGAGCCCATGAATCGTTCCTGTGATGGGTATAGGCCATTGATTGTCTGTCGATTTTTGGTCGTTGATTCTTGTTTTGGAAACAGTCGGAAGAAATATTGATGGAACTGTTTGTTTGTTCAGTATTATGAAATCATTGTAAGCTCTGTCATGGGTTTTAATGATAGTGGCTAATGATACTTTTTGGTTTCGTTCTGTCTTTTAAAATTGTTTAGGAACAGGTAACTATTGTGTTACAGTTTTCCTTTCGACTCGGTGGTAGTTGTTTTTCCTTGTTATTTTGGTAACGGGATCTAACCCGTTGACGATTATGTAGATGGATATATGTATTTTATTCGGACGAACTCTATTGAGTCCATTGAATGATTCATATTGTGGACCACTGTTGAACTTCGTTTGAATATCTATTTGGATACTGGTAATTTGATTTTGTACTCGAAGAGTAACGGGTAGCACGACCTTTGTTATTTTACCTTTGTGTTGCAAGAATTTGTGGTTTAAACTCTTTGGATGAAATTCTACGTTTCTTTCCTGTGCCATCTTGTGCGAAATGTTGGTAAGGGTACCGTTGGATTCCTTGTTTTGGAATTTCAGTATTCTGGTTCGTTTTTGCCTGATTATAATGTTGCCATTGTTGGCACGGATGGATTTATCATCTTACATTATTTTGGTTACTGTTGTTAGGACTCAGTTGAATTCTTGACAGATGGACAGTGTAACTGTTTCAATTAGGACTGTTGGGTTTATTCTGCTGTTTGACCCTGTGGAGGGTATCTTGTTTCTTTTGGCTTCTGTATAAGCCTGAGATTGAACTCGTGATGTTTATTTGGCCTTGATGGATTTCTGTGAATAGTTTGACATCTTGTATATCGGCTTTATGATATAGGTCATGGATAATAACCCGTAACAGTATGCAATTGTTTGACTTGTTACCACTGTTGGAATCATTTGAATTCTTGGATGGTAACTTGTATTTCTGTCTCTTATTGAACCTAATACTTGGACACTGTCGTTTGTCACTGTTTGAATTCCTTGAGTATGGATAATTATTTCGTGTTCTGGCTCTGTTGAGGTGAGTCGCGAATACCATACTTTAGACTTGCATGCGCCAAGGTAAGAATAGATTGGTTGTATTCCTTTCCGTTTACTCCTGTCTGAGTGAGACTGAGCATGTTTCGGTATTACTGTGTGGTCGTCTTGGCATAGTCTTTAGGAAACCTCAAATTGCTTAATGCAATGAAGTCTGTTGTTTACTTTATGCTAAAAGTTCCTTGATTTCAACTTGTGTCGAAAAGCCATACTGTATAAAAGGAACCAGTGTTGGGCTTAAGGTTGATATATGGGATTGTTGATGTGTTAGGCTGCTGTGTACGGTTTTGTTGTGTTTTATTTCTTGATTTAAAATAGTGATTCTTCCTGTGGCTTGTCGGACTTGTTCATATACATACTGGGTGAATGTTTTTCATATGTGTAGACAGTACAGTAATGAACTTATGTGAAAGGAAGTATGAATGATTTGGTTCTTTCTCTTCTTTTATTTTAATATTTGTTGATATCTGTCTAACAGTGGGAATTGTTTTGTAACATATTGGTGGAATTACGAATCTGTTATGATATTTTCCTTTTTGGATGAATGAAACGATCTGCCCAATGTTGTGATTTTGGATTCAATGATTGTTTGTATACATTCGTCCCTTGATTCTTAATATTCGATGAAATATTTGAGAAGTGTTTAGGACTATTCTGTAACGGTGATAGAGTTACATAATCGTAGTCATTTTGGATTACAAAGGAATAGTCTGAATCATGTTTACTTGTTTGGATTATTGATATCATTTAAACAGGGTGTTTAATGAAAACAATTGATGGATTGCAATTGTTTTAAAAGTTAGTGCTTATCATGCTCAGTTCATTGAACTGACTCATGTTGACTATTTTGCAGATGGTTGCCGTAAGTGGTAAAAGCAATGCAGATCTGACAGGATGATCAGATTATTTAATTTGTTTCATAATGAATTACAGCTTGATTATATAAATGTACTGTATGTGGAAAGATGTTTCTTTTCCGTTAAGCATTGTATCAAGTATGCTGCTTGCATAAAATGTAATTGTATAATTTTGAAAGGAATGGAAATAAGTGTTTGATACTTATGTATTGTATTCTATTTCTGATAGTTGACCTTCTTCGGTTTATATACCGGAATGGCAATGATATCTTTGTAAAATTTTGGATGCTTTTGGGATTAACTATGAAAGCTTACAAGAAAATGTGGTTGAATTCATATGAGTGTTTAGCAGATCTTATTGTTCTAGCGAAAGCAATATTGAATTTAAATAATTGTCTTTCTAAAAGATAGGTTAAAAATGAACCTAAGCAGAACGCTAAACAAGCTGGATTAAATTACTAATCCCTAGTCCTGAGTATGACAGGACAATATTAAATTGGATTCTTAATCATTTATATCCTTATACTAATAAGTATGATATAAATTCAGTTAAGAGAACTGATATAAATCAAATGAAGTTCGGATGGCAATCTCATGTGAAGGGTATGAGATATTGTCCAATTCTGTTGTTTAGAAACAGGTGTATTCTAATGACTCCTTGATGAGAGTTTGACCTTAATACCTCTACCATGTAATGGGTTTTATAGAGGAGGGTCATCTTAAGACGAAGAATCCAGGGATCGGAAAGGCTAACCTTAGGGAAAAGTCTTTAAAGTAATTTAAACTCAAGTGCGTAACGCATGTTGTTAAGTAGATCTTTTCGAGGTGGATTTAAAGGTTGACGACACAAGTCAACTGCAGGGTTGTACCTCCGAGAAGATTAGGATCTTCTCGAAGTTACAACAATGCAGGAGACTTCTGGCGACACCCTTTGCATTGATCGCTAAGATTTACACTTTGTTCTCGCACGAGTTACTCAGGGTCCGATTATGAACGTGGTCATGTTATAAGGCTGCCTAGGAGATTCGGGGTATCATGACACACTGGTTGAACTGCAAGGTTGAACCAGTATGTCACCATATCCCTAATCCTCGTGGGCATCCATATAACATTATCACCTTGATAATCTGCCTCCGAGCGATTCGTTTGTGAAAGGAAGGACTGACAGTAGTCAGTGTAAGACATTCTATATAACATAAGAATGGGGTGAAGGACGTATTCTAGATTGACGAGTATGCCATTAAGGAATACGAGACATAAACAGTATGTTTCAAATCTTTGGCCAAAGTATCGCATTTCTGGCTTGATTGCGTTGTCCTAATTCACCTAGTCTAAGGGATGAGATGCCGATGAATAATGGTAACAATTATTCAGTTAGGTTCCTTGGACAGAGCATTCTGAATCCCAGAATAGGGAAGAGAACCACAAGAGTGAAGGGTTAAGTAATAACGCCAACTCTTATTACTCATGAATAGATCGGTAGATTACCGAGTCATGGAATGAATAGATCGGAAGTAATCCGAGTCATTACAGCTGCATATGGTTGTCTGTTATATGAATGGTTATTTGATTTGTGAGTTCTAAATTATGTATTTAGAACCAGAATGCATTTATCAAAAAAAAAAATCGACTTGTTCTATTGTCTAAAATGAGGATGTTACATCTTGGTATCAGAGCTGAAGGTTGCAGCTCTTGGACCTATTGAGTCCATAATCTGATAAAAACCTGAATTTTTCTTGTAACAGAAAATGGTTAGAACAAGGGGGAACGTTGCGGGTAATGCTCCACCTGAAGGAGGAGCGGCAACAACCCAGAAACTTGATGAGATCCTTGCTGCCCTGTTGGACACAAGAGATCGCTTAGCTGTATTGGAACAACAGGTGATGGGAAATGAGGAGGATGAAGAAGCTGATAATAATAATCAGCCACCTCCTGAGGACAACCCCAATATGGGTGTTGATGTTAATGCTGTGAATGCACCTGTCCAACCAGAAAACAAAAAGGCCAGATTGGCAGCAGAACTCACTAATGATATAAAAAGGATAAGTCCACCTAAGTATGATGGCACCACATTAGGAGATGGAGCTGAGAACTGGCTCAGCGAAATGGAGAAGTACTTTGCAATAAGGAACTTCTCAGAGGAAACCAAAGCTATTTGGGGAGCCTATCAGCTTTCACACGAAGCATCTTCGTGGTGGGATAGCCGTAAAGCTGAACTAAACATTGATGAGACCAATATTACTTGGGATCAATTTAAAGGCTATTTTAGGCAACGTTGGCTGCCACAACTTTTCTATGATCAGAAAATGACAGAATTTCAGAACTTAGCTCAAGGGAAGCTAACGGTGGCAATCTTGGGAGTGGTTTACAAAACTCCTCAAGTATGTACCGCAAAGATATCAAACCCGACGAAAAGTTCAGGATACGGAAATTCATCATGGGATTGAATCCTGTGATAGGGGGAGAGGTCGATGTTCACAGTCCAACCACTATGGAAGGAGTTGTTGAAAAGGCCATAAGGCAAGAACAGAAATTAAAGGCTATTTCTGCCCATAAGGAGGAAGTGCGGAAGAAGACTGCAAACCCTTCTTCAACCTCTCTTGCACCCAGAAAAGGACCGTGGAAAAAGTTTGGAAACAAGAGTAAGTTTCCAGGGGATAACAATAAGAAAGCAGCAGTAAATAAGCCTGCTGGAAATGTAAGGGATAATTTTGTTAAAAATTATAACAATGGGCAGAAGCCCTATGGAGGACAGCGTGACAATTACAAGGCTGGAGGTAATTCTGAGCCTAAGAAGGGACCTGTAGGAGGCTGCTACAATTGTGGCAAAGACCACTATGCTAATCAATGCCCTTTGAAGAAGGATGATCGTGTCAATGACATAAGATACATGCTTTGTGTGAATAAGTAAGTTTGAAAAGCAAGTAACACCTATAGAAGTTACGGGTAAGTTATTCGGCATACCTGTCACAATTCTTTTTGATACAGGAGCTACTGAATGTTTTATTTCTAATAAACTTGCTTCTAAACTTAAAAGAAAAGCTGGAAAAATGGATAAATCTTGGACTGTAGAGTATGGTAATAACTCTGTTCATACAGTGAGTGAGTGTCTTTTTGGGGCAGTCCTTGATTTACCTAACTTCTCCACGGAAGTTGATCTCTATGTTACACCTTTAGGATCATATGACATTATTATTGGTGTCAATTGGTTAGCTGACCATAAGGCAAAGGTAGATTGCTATGAAAAGAACATAAAATGTTTAGATGATCAGCTGGAATCAGCAGAGATTCAAGGTGTGAAACGGGAAATTTCAGTTAGAAAACTGTCAGCTATGCAGCTTAAAAAGGCTAAAAATAAAGGATGTACCCTTTATGCGGTAAAGATATCTGAATCTTCTGAAGAAGATGATGATTTCATGAAACAATTCCCTCTTTTACAAGGTTTCAGGGATGTTTTTCCTGAGGAATTACCAGGGTTACCACCCAAGAGAGAATTTGACTTTACCATTGAAATCAAGCCTGGAACGGAACCTATTTCCAAAGCGCCTTATCGGATGACTACTACTGAGTTAGTCGAGCTTAAGGCACAGTTACAAGAGCTTTTGTCTAAAGGATTGATTAGACCAAGTGTTTCACCTTGGGGAGCACCTGTGATATTTGTGAAAAAGAAGGATGGAACACTAAGGCATTGCATTGATTATCGGATGTTGAACAAAGCAACAATCGAAACCGATATCCACTTCCTAGGATCGATGATCTTTTGATCGATGCGTGGAGCAGCAGTTTTATTCTAAGATAGACCTTGATCTGGTTATCATCGCTATTTAAGGATTAAAGAAGAAGACATTCATAAAAACAGCTTTCCGAACAAGGTACGGACATTATGAATTCACGCTTCTACCCTTCGGGTTAACTAATGCACCTGCAGCCTTTATGAATTTAATGAACAATATTTTTCAAGAATACCTGGACAAGTTTGTACTTGTATTCTTGGACGATATTCTCATTTATTCTAAAAGCGTTGAGGAGCACAATGAGCATTTGAAGATAGTTTTGGGAATTTTGAGAAAGAGGAAGTTGTATGGTAAGTTATCCAAATGTTCTTTCTTTGATTCAGAAGTTCACTATTTGGGTCATGTCATAAGTAAAGAAGGAATTGCTGTAGATCCTTCAAAAATAGTGGCAATAACTGAATGGCCTGCGCCAAAGAATGTACATGAAGTAAGAAGCTTCATGGGTCTTGCAGGTTACTATAGAAAATTTGTAAAGGATTTTTCTAAAATAGCTGCACCAATAACTTCTTTACAAAAGAAGGATAAGAAATTCATATGGAATGATAAGTGCGAAGCGGCTTTCAAAAGTCTGAAGGACCAGTTGACTTCTGCACCTATTTTAGCTGTACCAGACCCTAATGGGAATTTTACTGTTGTAACGGATGCTTCTGGGGAAGGCCTTGGAGGTGTTTTGCTACAAAATGATCAAGTCATTGCTTATGAAAGTAGAAAACTTAAGATACATGAGCTGAATTATGCCCCTCATGATTTGGAACTTGCTGCCATTGTTCATGCACTTCAAGTCTGGAGACACTACTTACTTGGGAAACCTTTTGAGTTGAAAACTGATCACTTGGGACTGAAATATATTTTTACTCAGCCCAATCTGAATGCCAGACAAAGAAGGTGGTTAGAATTTTTATCACAATATGACTTTGATATTAGCTATATCAAAGGGAAGGAGAATAGAGTAGCTGATGCTCTAAGTCATAGGAGGCACATTTCTGCTCTTATAACATTAAGAACTTAGTTTAAAGACGAGGTAAAAAGTGCTTCAGAATCAGATGCATACTTTCAGCAAGTAAAAGCAGCGCTTGCTGCAGAACCTAAGGATATAAGGTATAAAGGTTTTCATTTTGATAATGAAGGAATCTTGCGTTATGAAAACAGGGTATATGTACCTATGCTGAACGATTTGAGAAAGAAGTTGTTAGTTGAATTTCACAATTCACCTTTCTCTGGACACCCAGGTATCACAAAAATGCTTGCTGATTTGAAACAGCAATACTTCTGGAAAGGTATGAAAAAGGATGTGATTAATTTTGTGACTCATTGTCTGGAATGTCAGCGGGTGAAGGCAGAACATATGCACCCTGCTGGACTGTTATATCCTCATAGCATACCGCAGTACAAATGGCAAGTAATAACCATGGATTTTGTACAAGGACTACCTATGTCCAGGAATAAACATGATGTTATCCTGGTAGTTGTAGATAAACTGACCAAGGTAGCTCATTTCATCGCTGGAAATCTAAAGGATGATTCACCAGTGCTGGCCAAAAGATTCGTGCACGAAATTTTCAGATTACATGGTGTACCAGAACTGATTATATCTGACAGGGATCCTAGAATGACGTCAAGGTTTTGGCAAACGCTTAACGCAGCTCTTGGAACGAAACTAAACTTCAGTTCTGCATATCATCCGGAAACGGATGGACAAACTGAGAGGGTAAATCAAGTGTTGGAGGACATGTTGCGAATGTATTGCATGGATCAACAGTATAAATGGGAAGAGTATCTTCCATTAGTTGAGTTCGCATACAACAACACTTATCATTCATCTCTTAAGATGGCACCATTTGAAGCACTTTACGGAAGAAAGTGCAGAACCCCTGTTAGTTGGGACAGTGTTGAGGATAGAGTGGTAATTGGACCAGAGATTCTCACAGAAATGGAACAGCAAGTTAAGCTGATTCGTGAAAGATTAAAGGAAGCAGTGGATAGGCAGAAGAGCTATGCTGACCTTAAGCGGGTTGATAGAAAGTTTGAGCTTGGTGATAAGGTTTTTCTTCGTGTTAAACCCAGAAAGAGTTCTATAACTTTTGGCAAGGCTGCCAAGTTGTCACCTCGATTTGTGGGACCTTTTGAAATTGTCGAAATAATCAATCCTGTAGCTTATCGTTTAGCTTTGCCACCTGCTTTATCTCGCATGCATGATGTTTTCCATATTTCTTTGCTTAAGAAATACGTTTCAGATCTGTCACATGTTTTAAATTGGAATTCCTTGTAGGTCCAAGACCCAGGAATAATCGTGGTTAAACCCACACGAGTGCTGGAAACTCACCAATTGCATTTAAGAAATCGTGATATACAGCAATGTAAGGTCCAGTGGGACCAGTTTAGCGAAGAAAGTGCAACTTGGGAAAATCTGGAAGAGATGAAAATTGCTTTTCCTTCTCTTTTTCAACAGAATGAAATCTGTTGACAAAACATACTTTTATGAACTGATTGTTTTTAAGTATTTATGAAAGCCAGATGAAGGCAGACTTTATTCAGGTTGAATAAAATGTGTTGTGACATTGATTTTTGGAACTATTTAATATGGAAGTAGTCACATTGTTTGTGTACTAATAAATTGATTGACCTGAAGGATAATTTAATATGTAATTCATCGGGACGATGAATCTTTTTAGGAGGGAAGCATGTAACACCCTGAACTATTGTTACTTTCTCCTGAGCATACAAGTGTTGATATGTGATTTCTTGTAAAAGGATGTGTTCCTCGATTGAGAAATCATGCTTGATATGTACTGTATTTCTTTGCAGATCTTTGACTGAGTCAGAATATGATTAGACTCTTTTATCTATTTCATTTTGTATCTGAGTTTAATCTGATCTCGGAATAAATTATAGAGTTATCCATCTATAAGATCTAGTCTTGGATCAGTGGAATTGATCCAAGTAATGCTTTAAGTTTGTTCATGATGATTTAAAATCACAGACCTTGAACAGGTTGCAAGGTTTAGCAGCATTGAATAAGCTAGTCAGGAGTATGACTCAGGCTGATCAAGTGAAATGGATTGGTTCCCGATATCGAAGAATATCTGGAAGGTCTCGATCGTGGACCAGGTAATAATTCGTTTACATACGATTCTGCAGCAGAACAGGAGCTAACCCTGTTCAAGAAGGTAAGAGGTAGGTCTTTTCTGAGTGTACAGAATGTAGACCTAACTGGAATTATTAAATGATTAGTAACCTAAGACTAAACCTAACCTAGGGGTTAGATTAGTGTTAATCTAACCTAGACCTAGGCTATGTGTTAATGTCCTAAGTTAGTATCTATGTGTAATATGGTTAGAATGAGTATTATCCTAAATTCTAACCTAAGATACTAACCTAACTATGAGCAAGAGTATAAAGGGGCCTATGGAGGGGTGCGAACCATGGGCGGCATTTTCTATGTTATTAAATGCATGGGATAAGGATGAGGGACAGGTCTTGGCGGAGGTTTTGGGGACGGCTAATCTGTGCCGACGTGGCAGGTCGCCAAAACTGGAAATGAACTTGGGATTTTGTTTGACTATCGCCAATTCTGGCGGTCGGTGGAAGTGGAGTTTTAGCGGGAAAGTTGGTTTAATTGCATTCAATATTCTCGGTAGTCGAGCTCGGAACTCGCGAGAAGGCATGCAAACAGGAAGTTTGTTGGTTTGTTTGGCTTGTCGCGATTTTCGGGTTTCTCTCTGCCTGTTCACTGGTTCTTCGCACCAGTCTTCTTTGTGTTGCATGGCAAGTATGAACTTATCTAGCTCTTTTCTCTGTCAAGGAGGATATATATGTGATGGAGATAGCAAAATTTTGTTGGTCGCTCTAACTTGGAAAAGGAAAAGAAAGTCTGAGCTCTTCCAGTGGTCTGCTTCGGAAATTTGAGCAAAAATCCAGGCATGTTAGGCCCTAACCTTTAAAAATCTTACTGTCTTTCAAGTGATTTCATTAGAACAACTCTGTTCAAATGTTTTGAGAAAATAGATGATTTTCTATGAAGGTCTTGTTTGATTTTGGTACTGTATCTCTTCTGGTTCGAAATTTTCATTTATCCTTTGATGGGTGTTTATTAAATTCGAACTGTAGCATTAATTACTTGTGTTTGCATTCTGGCTTAATTATGCAAAACATGTGAAATGTAAGATTGCTCGGCCTGTTCGGCGTGAGCCCATGAATCGTTCCTGTGATGGGTATAGGCCATTGATTGTCTGTCGATTTTTGGTCGTTGATTCTTGTTTTGGAAACAGTCGGAAGAAATATTGATGGAACTGTTTGTTTGTTCAGTATTATGAAATCATTGTAAGCTCTGTCGTGGGTTTTAATGACAGTGGCTAATGATACTTTTTGGTTTCGTTCTGTCTTTTAAAATTGTTTAGGAACAGGTAACTATTGTGTTACAGTTTTCCTTTCGACTCGGTGGTAGTTGTTTTTCCTTGTTATTTTGGTAACGGGATCTAACCCGTTGACAGTGTACAGTATGGATATATGTATTTTATTCGGACGACTCTGTTGAGTCCATTGAATGATTCATATTGTGGACCACTGTTGAACTTCGTTTGAATATCTATTTGGATACTGGTAATTCGATTTTGTACTCGAAGAGTAACGGGTAGCACGACCTTTGTTATTTTACCTTTGTGTTGCAAGAATTTGTGGTTTAAACTCTTTGGATGAAATTCTACGTTTCTTTCCTGTGCCATCTTGTGTGAAATGTTGGTAAGGGTACCGTTGGATTCCTTGTTTTGGAATTTCAGTATTCTGGTTCGTTTTTGCCTGATTATAATGTTGCCATTGTTGGCACGGATGGATTTATCATCTTACATTATTTTGGTTACTGTTGTTAGGACTCAGTTGAATTCTTGACAGATGGACAGTGTAACTGTTTCAATTAGGACTGTTGGGTTTATTCTGCTGTTTGACCCTGTGGAGGGTATCTTGTTTCTTTTGGCTTACGTATAAGCTTTGATTGAACTCGTGATGTTTATTTGGCCTTGATGGATTTCTGTGAATAGTTTGACATCTTGTATATCGGCTTTATGATATAGGTCATGGATAATAACCCGTAATAGTATGCAATTGTTTGACTTGTTACCACTGTTGGAATCATTTGAATTCTTGGATGGTAACTTGTATTTCTATCTCTTATTGAACCTAATACTTGGACACTGTCGTTTGTCACTGTTTGAATTCCTTGAGTATGGATAATTATTTCGTGTTCTGGCTCTGTTGAGGTGAGTCGCGAATACCATACTTTAGACTTGCATGCGCCAAGGTAAGAATAGATTGGTTGTATTCCTTTCCGTTTACTCCTGTCTGAGTGAGACTGAGCATGTTTCGGTATTACTGTGTGGTCGTCTTGGCATAGTCTTTAGGAAACCTCAAATTGCTTAATGCAATGAAGTCTGTTGTTTACAGCTTTATGCTAAAAGTTCCTTGATTTCAACTTGTGTTGAAAAGCCATACTGTGTATAAAAGGAACCAGTGTTGGGCTTAAGGTTGATATATGGGATTGTTGATGTGTTAGCTGCTGTACAGGAGTTTTGTTGTGTTTTATTTCTTGATTTAAAACAGCGATCCTTCTTGTGGCTTGTCGGACTTGTTCATATACATACTGGGTGAATGTTTTTCATATGTGTAGACAGTACAGTAATGAACTTATGTGAAAGGAAGTATGAATGATTTGGTTCTTTCTCTTCTTTTATTTTAATATTTGTTGATATCTGTCTAACAGTGGGAATTGTTTTGTAACATATTGGTGGAATTACGAATCTGTTATGATATTTTCCTTTTTGGATGAATGAAACGATCTGCCCAATGTTGTGATTTTGGATTCAATGATTGTTTGTATACATTCGTCCCTTGATTCTTAATATTCGATGAAATATTTGAGAAGTGTTTAGGACTATTCTGTAACGGTGATAGAGTTACATAATCGTAGTCATTTTGGATTACAAAGGCATAGTTTGAATCATGTTTACTTGTTTGGATTATTGATATCATTTAAACAGGGTGTTTAATGAAAACAATTGATGGATTGCAATTGTTTTAAAAGTTAGTGCTTATCATGCTCAGTTCATCGAACTGACTCATGTTGACTATTTTTACAGATGGTTGCCGTAAGTGGTAAAAGCAATGCAGATCTGACAGGATGATCAGATTATTTAATTTGTTTCATAATGAATTACAGCTTGATTATATAAATGTACTGTATGTGGAAAGATGTTTCTTTTCCGTTAAGCATTGTATCAAGTATGCTGCTTGCATAAAATGTAATTGTATAATTTTGAAAGGAATGGAAATAAGTGTTTGATACTTATGTATTGTATTCTATTTCTGATAGTTGACCTTCTTCGGTTTATATACCAGAATGGCAATGATATCTTTGTAAAATTTTGGATGCTTTTGGGATTAACTATGAAAGCTTACAAGAAAATGTGGTTGAATTCATATGAGTGTTTAGCAGATCTTATTGTTCTAGCGAAAGCAATATTGAATTTAAATAATTGTCTTTCTAAAAGATAGGTTAAAAATGAACCTAAGCAGAATGCTAAACAAGCTGGATTAAATTACTAATCCCTAGTCCTGAGTATGACAGGACAATATTAAATTGGATTCTTAATCATTTATATCCTTATACTAATAAGTATGATATAAATTCAGTTAAGAGAACTGATATAAATCAAATGAAGTTCGGATGGCAATCTCATGTGAAGGGTATGAGATATTGTCCAATTCTGTTGTTTAGAAACAGGTGTATTCTAATGACTCCTTGATGAGAGTTTGACCTTAATACCTCTACCATGTAATGGGTTTTATAGAGGAGGGTCGTCTTAAGACGAAGAATCCAGGGATCGGGAAAGGCTAACCTTAGGGAAAAGTCTTTAAAGTAATTTAAACTCAAGTGCGTAACGCATGTTGTTAAGTAGATCTTTTCGAGGCGGATTTAAAGGTTGACGACACAAGTCAACTGTAGGGTTGTACCTCCGAGAAGATTAGGATCTTCTCGAAGTTACAACAATGCAGGAGACTTCTGGCGACACCCTTTGCATTGATCGCTAAGATTTACACTTTGTTCTCGCACGAGTTACTCAGGGTCCGATTATGAACGTGGTCATGTTATAAGGCTGCCTAGGAGATTCGGGGTATCATGACACACTGGTTGAACTGCAAGGTTGAACCAGTATGTCACCATATCCCTAATCCTCGTGGGCATCCATATAACATTATCACCTTGATAATCTGCCTCCGAGCGATTCGTTTGTGAAAGGAAGGACTGACAGTAGTCAGTGTAAGACATTCTATATAACATAAGAATGGGGTGAAGGACGTATTCCAGATTGACGAGTATGCTGTTAAGGAATACGAGACATAAACAATATGTTTCAAATCTTTGGCCAAAGTATCGCAAGCTGCTGATTGCATTGTCCTAATTCACCTAGTCTAAGGGATGAGATGCCGATGAATAATGGTAACAATTATTCAGTTAGGTTCCTTGGATAGAGCATTCTGAATCCCAGAATAGGGAAGAGAACCACAAGAGTGAAGGGTTAAGTAATAACGCCAACTCTTATTACTCATGAATAGATCGGTAGATTACCGAGTCATGGAATGAATAGATCGGAAGTAATCCGAGTCATTACAGCTGCATATGGTTGTCTGTTATATGAATGGTTATTTGATTTGTGAGTTCTAAATTATGTATTTAGAACCAGAATGCATTTATCAAAAAAAAAAATCGACTTGTTCTATTGTCTAAAATGAGGATGTTACAATACTAGTATCTAATCTAATATAATCTAATCCTAGTTGGCCATATATCTAATCTAATATTAGCTGGGTTGGTTTTGTCTAACTACCCCATATAATATCCTTATCACTATATGGTCTATATTAATCAATTGGGGAGAGGGTAGGGCTGCTAGGAAGAAGGGAGAGTTGTCCCCTATCTAATAACTCTATGGGTTGAATCGGGGGGTTGTTATGACGCCGAGGGTACTAATCCTTCTAAGTGATTACCCTATATAACTATATGGCTTCCCCATATCCACATATATAGATGGGGATGGGGATGGGCCCCTATAGAGAGATATGGATCCTTCCCCTAGTTCTATATGGGCCTCTCGAGCTCCCTTCTCTCTCTATACTTAGTTATAGGGCTGATAGATGAGATAGGGGAAGGAGATCTAGAAAGAGCCATAGAACTGAGTATAGAGGGAGGGGGGCACTCGACCACCTGGGGAAGAGAGCACCTATCCTATGTATATGTGATATTTGACACCTATACCCATTCCATATGGGGGTGACCATATAGATATATACGAGAGAGAGATATGGATAGCCATATATGGTGAGAGATAGAGATTGAGGAACTCTTCGATAGATATCTATCTGGGGGCTGACGTTGGTAATCGAAAATGATTTCTTATCATTATCAATGACCATATCTATACATGTAGGGAGAGTCCCTAGGACCAACACTCCTATATATCTAGATATTCCTATCAATGATAGGTCAATGAGATGGGCTGAGATCAACTCAATCATCCAGTTATCTAGCCAACATTTGGACATGAATATGAAGAAGCTAATGTGTAGAGGCATGAATCACGGAACATTAATTAAATTTAGTAACTCTCTCCAACATCTTGGTCCATATAGATAGGCCCTCAATCTTAGTCCCATATAGTTAGTTAAGAACTAGGGCCCAATCTCAATCTATCTCCCAATCCTCCTAATCTTAGCCCCCCCTCTATAGTTCTAGCCCAATCCCCAATCCTAGTCCCAGACCATATACATATATACCCCGTCCCTAATCTAGTTCATTAGGTCCATGTAACGATTGGGTAGAAATGCTCAACCATGGCCCAATTGGTTCAAATTCCCTAGAAGCGGATGTGTTGGAGTATTACCTAATCAATGCCACCTCTCTGGATTCTGCTCCTCTAGAATTTCCAACCCCATATCCCGGGTGTGCCATGGGAGAATATTCTCATGATAATTAAATGAACGCATTAATCATATATGATGATATGAGTAAACAAGTAGTGTTATATCAAAAAATTTCATTATCTTCTTGATGCCCACTGTGGCCATGAGGATTTCCCAGGATGTTTTCCATTCATACTCTCGCCTATTAGAAAGAGCAGAAAGCGATTGGACCAAACAGGTGTGGATAGCTTGACCATGTTACCTATCATTGAAACAAAGGTTGGAGATGTGTCAGTCTATATCCCTACCAATGTGATCCCCATTACAGATGGATAGATTCATTCGATATTGTGTACAAGATATAGTTGCCTCCATATATCTATGTATCATAGAGATATGTCCTATGCATGGAGAAAAGGAGCAATGGAATGGTCTTAACTTCTAGATTTTGGGTGATATATAGAGAATTCTCGGGAGGTATATAGAGAGAGTAGGGAGGGAACCCTATGGTGAATAGTCTATCTTATAATATTGATTGTCATCTTCTCGATGCACAGGGACTACCATTTAGCACTTTTTTATTGATCTAAACAAAAAGAGGTCAATTGTTTGTAGATTGATGCAGTCTCGTGTGCCCCTATAGATATATGACATGTTTATATACCGGTGGTGCCTATAATTCTTATATTCTATAGAGGGCACCAACATCATTTATTGATGATTATGATCTATGCTCGAGGCTTCTCCTACACTTCTTCACCTACAATGGCATAAGATCATCCAAAAACTCCCACTTCATCGACAATAGAGGATATCCTTTCTATACTATTTCTCTCATCAAATATCAGGTGTAAGTTCTCATAATTTATTACTGAGTACATCCGCATGAATGGTAGTAAATGAATCCTAAAGGAATTTTCTCCAACCTTATCCAATATGGTGAAGGGTGGATACCAGCATGGCATGAGTTTCCTTGTTTGGCCTTGTAATCTCTCCTTTCTCAAGTAAAAATAAACTTTGTCTCCAATATAAAGTTTGTGTTCCCTTCGATGTTGATCGTGTCTAGTCTTATACTTGATTTGATATTTTTCCAATTGTTCTTTCACCTTGAGATGGATTTTCGGATCCTCTCAATAAATTTTTCTATTTTAGTCACATCTTAATCATGTATCTCCCCTTCTTCATGCTTCCCAACTGCAATGTTTAATGGATTAGTAGGTATATTTCCTAAGCATGCTTCAAATGGTGACTACATAGTGGATTTTTGTACTTCGCGGTTATAGGAATGTTGAATGTAGGCTAAGGACTCATCCCAAGCCTATGGATGTTTACTATTATATCATCTAATCAGCTACACCAAAGTCTTGTTCACCACCTCTATTTTCATATCTTTCTGTGGATGGAAGATCGTTCTCCTTTGTAACCTAGTGTCCATCTTGTCCCAAAAAATAGTCCAAAACTTTCCCGATAACCTAGAATATTTTCAAAATAATATACTTTAGCAAGCCAAAATACGCCCATACATAAGCAAAGAAAATTTCAGTTACCTCATTTGCTTTTCTTTTCTTTTTACATGCCATAAGAATACACATTTTTCTAAATCTATCAACAAAAACATATAGATATTCATGGCTATGTTTAGACATAGGTAGTCCTCCTACAAAATCCATAGAAATACCTTCCTAAGGACGAGTAGGGACCGGTAAAGGCATATAAAAACCTTCCTACATGATTTTAGGCTTTCTTGTACAATATAGTTTACATCCTCTTATGAATTTAGATACTTCTTCTTGCATATTGGTCCAATACAAGTACCTTTGCAAGTGGGACATGGTCTTTCCAACACAAAAATTTCCTTTTACTTTTGAGGTATGATTTTCCATCATCAATAGAATTATTTCTTCTTTTGGCACACAAAGCTTCCCCCATCGGTAGAGCAACTCATATTTGAGATAAAAATATTCAATACCCATCTTTTCAGCCCATTGGAAATGCAACTGTGATATTTCACCCCAAAATCTGTATTGAGAATCGACTCTTCGGTAATCTTCCTTCGTGAAGGGCTCAATTTGAGAGATAGTGGAAAAAATGGAGATGTTCTCCTATCTAGGAAGCATAAACCACAACACTTCCACCAATTTTTTTTAGCTTTATTGTATTTGATCACCAAATGGATATGTTGAAGGAATCCCATCCACTTGTAATGCCTTTCCTACTGTAATTTAGACTATGCTTGTAAATATTGGAGAGGTTTGTGGTCAGTGTGTACAATAGTTTCTTTACCCAAAAAATAATGTTTCCATTTATTTATTACCTAAACTAGTGCATACATCTCTTTATAATAAAATTAATATCATCTAACTATTGAAGTGAATGTTTCTGAATGATAACATACTAGTTTACCTTCTTGTAGTAACACTTGCTCTCATAGCATAATCACTAGAATCTGTCTCTACTTCAAAGGGGTGCTGAAAATTAGGAAGAGAAATTACTAGAGCATGATTAATTTTTATTTTAATAACTCAAAATCCTTATCTTGTTCCTTACCCTAGTCAAAAACCTTACTCTTTGTGGCCATTATGTGTAGAGGTGTTGTAATAGCAGAGAAGCCCGGAATTAACTTCCTCATGTATTGTACTACTCCCAAAAATCCTATTCTATGTGGCTCCCATTGGTGTTGTCCACTTGGTGATGGCTTCCACCTTCTTTAGATCCACTTGTATCTCTCCTCCTCCAACCATGTGCCCAAGATAGACAAGTGATTGCTTAGAAAATTCACACTTCTTCATATTGCATAGCAGTTGTTTCTCCTTGAGAACTTAAAGGACTTGCTGAAAATGTTTTAGATGTTCCTCCCATGTGGCACTAAAAACTATAATATCGTCTAGATATACAATGACACATGAATCTATGAATTCTCTCAATACATCATTCATCAATCTCATAAATGTAGCTGGTGCATTACATAAACTGAATGGAAGTACTAACCAATCATACAAACCCTATTTTTTTAAAGCGAATCTTCATATATCCTCCTCCTTCATTATGACTTGATGATAGCTTGACTTAAGATCCAACTTTGTGAAAAACATGGCATGCTAAAGCTGGTCCAAGAGGCCATCTATGCGTGGGAGTGGATATCTTTTCTTTATGGTGATCTTTTTTAAGGCACGGTAGTCGATGCACATTCTAAAAGACTTATCCTTCTTTGGCACAATCACAATATGTGAACCACATGGCAAGGTGATGGGACGTATCACTCTTTGGTCTAGTAGCTCCTAGAGTAGTTTCTTTCCCTTTGTACTCTCCAACAAGGATTTCCTATACAACTCGATATTTGCTAGAGGGGATTCCAACAATAGCTGAATCTCATGCTCTACCTCTCATTTTTGTGGTAACCCATTGGGAGTCTGGAATACTTCATGAAAATACTAAATAATTATATCTAAATAATTCATCCCTTTGTTAGAAATATCTGAAATTTCTACCCCATCTTGTTTATCCTTTAATAAAAGTAAAAAAACTAATTATGATTTTCCTAAATTAGTCTTTTTAATTGGTTAATACTTACCAAAGGAAGTTTTGACTTATGTCGGTGTTCCTAGATGTTGTAATTGATTCCATCCTTGAACCATCTATATAATTTCTCCCTCCTCATGAATATCACATCCCTAATATACAAGTAAGACTCCCAAAAACAACATCAAATGCATCAAGTGGAATAACATTAGCCTCCAATACATCTATATACTAATAATTTATCCCAAACTTGAACTTACATCTTCTTGTTATCTAAATTTCTACATCCTTCTTCACCCATCCCAAAGGATAAGGATATGTATACTCATAATTTTCAAGACCAAGCTTCTTGACAACCATCAATAATCAACTTAGATTGAGAACTAGTATCAACCAAATAATTTACCATCGTTCTCTTGACTTAGAGTTTGATCCGGAATAACTTACTCATATCCTCCTCTTACTCCTGGCTGTCCATGTTGGTGGACGTGCATCCAATCCTCTTGTCTACTTCATATTCATCCTCTATTTCCACCTCCCAATCTTTCTTTACATTTGTCATGGATTTGTTTGAATCCATTGTTTGGTTATTTGGATGCAACTCGGATGTAACTTCCAATATGTAGTGTCAGTATGACCATTGATACCATAAAGATTCAATAAAATCTTGGGATCTTTACAATTATTCAAAGTAGTGGCATTTTTTAAATTTCCCCTTCTTTTACCTTTATTACTGGTTTTTCTTGTCTTTCTTTGGCTGATTTGTTGACTAGTTGGTAATTGACTCTACTTATCCTTTCTTCCTTTTACTGTATCAATGTAATATGTTTACACACAAGCTTCATTGAGATCCTTGAGTGTCATGGAGATGACCTTCCTTTGAAGGTGAGTGTGATGTCCTCTCAAATATTTGATAACAATATCCTCATCCTCCAAGTCCATATTAAGAAACATTTCTTGTCTCCAAAACTCCATAGTATAATCCTGCACACTTTGACCATTGCTTTGTCTAAAATATTTCCATTTAATCATCTGGTCAGTCTTATGGCCAATAGGATAAAATTTATCTCTAAGCAATTATTTAAAACCCTCCCAAGTAATGACAATAGGACGTTTCTTCTTCTCACAAGTGGCTAGATGGGTTTCCCACCAAACCAAAGTATGTCCTTCCATTTTGAGATCTCAGTAAAGGTAATATTTTGTGCCTTTGTGACATTATACACATTAAAGTAAAAATCCAGTTGTTTTAACCATTTATCTAATAGTTATGCATCTAATTTTCCTTCAAATATCTTTATTTCCACCTTAGTTTCAAATTTAAAAGGAGTATGATCAGATTTTACCTTCTCAATTGGAGTTTCTTCTCCACACTCTTCCATATCTTCTTCCTCTTTGTGGATCTTTCTTATGCCAAAATTTTCAGCCAAATCTCATACCACTTAGTCCATGGAATCTTGCTTGACATAATTCATCTTTTGCATATCTCGAGAGTTCTTTTTAGGTACTATAAATCATCCATCATGGTTTCTAGCATATCAATTCTACATACCAAGTTATCTTCTTCAATTTGATCTCGAACTCTTTGTTTCCACTTCTTTGTAGATATATCTGGATTGCAACGTAAAACTACTTCACCTTTAGACCTTGTCACTTTCATACAAACCAAAAGACCGAATACCACAGCTTCGATAATTATCACTCTAATGCCAACATGATCTCAGTAAACCCATAGCTTTGGAAATCTATGAGAATAAAACAGTTTATTGTTCTACTTTCAAATTTCAAAAAAAAAATTCATTTAATTATTAGTGAGAAAAACTGAAACTTAGAACTAATTTATAGCAAAGGAAAGATAAAAATTAAACACAATATTTATCCTCAAAACCCCGATTAGAGGGAAAACCATCTGTGAAGGGAAATTTCTATTTCTTACCAAATTTTATTGGCCAATTATAAAATAATTACATATTACAACAAGAGGAAATAAGGTAAATAATGTAAACACCTCCCTTCTATATTTGGTTTCTCTATTTCTACACCTTACTCCTATAAAACAAATCCATCTCTAATGTTTTCTTTTCTCACTCTCTTTCATTCAAAATTCAATGATCAATTGTTTCCTATGCTCTTCCTTAAATGACATTATTCTCATGTCCTCCTGTGCACTATAGAATGAGAAAATTCCTCCAAGGAAGAGACATGGTTGAGATGCTTGAAATCCAAGGCTGTTTGTGGCTCTACTTTTATTTTTGTGCATTAGTGATGAAAACATTGGTGTATGCAGGACTAGGGGTTACGCAACAACTATGGTGGTTACATAACCTTTGTCCTATGTAGGAGGTGGTTACGTAACCATTGGGGTGGTTACTGCAACCACTACTCGCTGAGTTGTGGTTTTGTAACTTTATAGTCCGCTCTTCATTCTACTTAATGTTCCTTCTGAAACTAGTTGTTTTGATGAAGTGGTGTTTCTTTGGATCCTTATGGATCAATCAAACCCATCCATCCATAATGTTGGAACATAATGGTTATGTGGGTTGACACCCCTTAATTAAATATTGGTTTAACATTATAATATAGGTTAAATATTTAATAATAAGAAATATTTATATTTCTATTAGTAAATATTCAAACCTAGGAATATACTTTAGGTTAAATATTTAATAATAAGAAATAGTTATATTTCTATTATTAAATATTCTAAACCTTTGTATATGTGTCAACCGACATGGTTGAAAATGTGAGTCGGGAGACATACCCGATCACCTCATATAAATAGGACTTCGGTCCTCATTTGATATATTGAAATATTTATATCAAATGTTTTTACCCTTGTGATTAGGGTTAGTAAAGGAGGAGGTGATTAACTAGATGTAAAAGGGTTCTCTGTAATAAAGGTTAATTTTCAAAGTGGTTTTTACCTTCGGGTTTTTGTAATGAAATTACTTGTAAAATTTAGATTATGAGCAGCAATAGAACATAAAATAACACAATATTTCAGAATAATTATCTCAATATGCAATTAGAATACCTTCCCCACTTCGAGGGGCAACCTCCAAACCATAAAATAATACTTAAATGATCCAATGATCATGAACTACTACGTACAATCCCATATATATACTATTCATATGTTATGGCCATCACCAAGGCCGACCTAATGAGCATGAAAAAGTATAAATGATATAATAAAATGATATGGTAAGCCATAAGTCGGCTACTCATATCCTAATACAAGCAATAGGTTAAGGGTGTAACATGCCCTTCCCCTTCAAACCAACATTTTCCTCAACGTTAAATAATCATGGATGTTCTTTATGCAGAAAACCTTCATCCTCCCAAGTCGCATCTTCTATGCTCGATTCGTCCACTTGATCGAGATATTCCTTAATGTCTTTGGTTCTCATCCACTTAGTATGTGTTTGTAGAATCTTCTCTAGCTCCAAAATGATTCTTCCTTCCTCATCAAGTTTTGGTAAATCTATCTAGGCTTAAAATTTATGTCCAATAACCTTCTTGGGAAGGAAACATGAAATATTCGGTATATGCGTGAAGATTGAGGAAACTCTAGTTTATAAGAAACACCGCCAATTTTCTCGTAAAACCGATAAGGGCCATAATATTTAGTAGAAAGTTTCCTGTCCTTTTATGTTACTTTAGGGACATCTGCTTATAAGGTTGAGATGTACAAAAACCCAGTCACCAATTTCAAAATGTCTTTCACTACGGTGTTGATCTGCTTGTTTCATCATGTTTTGTGTTAATGCCAAATTTTCCTTCAAACTAGCCAAAACATGTTGGTGATGTTGAATGTGTTCCTCAACATCTCTAGACCTTAGTTTACACCCGCAATGAAGAAGTGATACAAGGTGGATGGTAACCATATAATGCTAAAAATGGGGTCATTTGAGAAGAGGTATGAAAATATGTGTTATACCACCATTCTGCAAGTGGTAGCCATTTAATCCACCTTTCTTGCTTATTTGATACAAAATAACTTAGATACCCCTCTAAGCATTTGTTGACCACTTCTATTTTCCCATCAGTTTGAGGATGATAAGATGAACTATGAGCTAGCTGAGTACCCAAACATGAAAATAATTCCGTCCAAAAATTACTTGTGAAAATAGGATCACGATCACTTACAATTGTCTTTGGGGTTCCATGTAGCCTTTGAATCGCCTCCAAAAAAAAAATAGGGAGCATAAGGCTCAGCAATACTGTACTTTGCTGCAAATGGATGTGATACGACACAAAGTAGGGCATGTTTTTAAGCCTATCCACAATCATCAAAATAAATTTCTCACCCTCTCGAACAAGGTAATCCGATGATGAAATCTATGGAGACCTCCTCCCATCTCTAGCTAGGAATTGGTAAGGGTTGCAATAGACAATGGTGTCTTAATTGTTTCCTTTTTTTTGTTGCAAACCAAACACTCGATAAAAAAATTTGTACATCCCCCTTTAGTCCTTCCCAAAATAATTCTCTTTTTATTCTATGATATGTCTTCAAAAACCCAAAGTGTCCTCCAACAGGTGAGGCATGTAGCTCTACAAGAATCTTATTCTTTAACTTAGAATCTTTACTCAAGTATAACATGTCCTTTACCATAGCGCATTACCTTTCCACTCAATTTTTTTAGATGTTATAGATCCTTTTTGATATTTTGTATTAGATATTTTGTATCCTTGTATTGATCCCATTCCAATCTTGCTTCATGCACCCAATCAGCCTTCAACATGGACATTCCACATAATAAGGCATATGCATATGTATCCCTTCTCGACAATGCATCAACTACTACATTTTCTTTACACTTTTTATATATGATTTCAAAATCATACCCCAAAATTTTTTTAGCCACTTTGGTTTTTCCTCGATGATAACCTTTTCTCCAAAAATATTTGAGACTATCATGATCAGTTTTACCTTGAAGTTTCTACCCATGAGATAGGTCCTCCATTGCTTGACCGCATGAAGAATAACCATCATTTCTTTCACATAGACAAGTTTAAGAAGATATTTTCCATTGAATTGGTGACTCTCAAATTCAATTGGTCTTCCTTCCTGCATTATAACTACTCCCAATCCTGATCCTTAAGTGTCACATTCAACAATGAAGGTTTTTGAGAAGTTGGGAGTAGCCAAAACTGGGGGACTACACATGGCTTCCTTCAACTGCTCAAAGGATTTAGTGGCTACCTCTTTCCAATGGAAGGAATACTTCTTTATAAATGCAATCAGTGGGGTTGTTATTCTACCATATCCCCTAAAAAATCTTTTGTAGTACCCTATTATTCCTAAGAACCCACAAATACTTTTGAGATTTTTGGGCCTTGGCCATTCCACCATATCTTTGATCTTCGATTATCAACTTTGACACCTTCATGGGATATAATGTGAACCAAGTACTCTACCTCTTGTACACCAAAATAACATTTGGATGGATTTGCATAGAGAGTATGTTTCTCAAAACTTCCAACACTTTATTTACATGTTACAAGTGTTATTCCCATGTCTTCTTGTAAATCAATATTTCATCAAATAAAACTAATACAAATTTCCTTTAAAATGGCCTAAAACTATTGTTCATCAAGCTTTGAAAGGGTGAGGGAGCATTTGTAAGAACAAAAGGCATTACCAAAAACTCATAATTGCCCTCATGAGTCATGAAATCTGTTTTATGAACATATTGCTCTCTTATTCTAATTTTATGGTACCCCGAACAAAGATCTAATTTTGTGAAATAAATAGCACCATGCAATTCATCAAGTAAATCATCATTTATTGGAATAGCAAACTTATATTTGATGGTGTAATTTTTGAGTTCTTAGTAATCTGGACACATCCTCCATGTTTCATCCTTCTTACATACCATGACCACTGGTGAAGAATATGCACTCTAGCTATGCCCGATGATACCGCCTTCAACATTTCTTGTACCATTTTCTCGATCCTACTTTCAGGAATATGGGTATTTGTATGGTCTGATGTTAGGTGTTTATATCCCTGGAATCAACTGAATGGCATGATCATGATCCCTAACTAGTGGTAGTCCCTTTGGAATTGCATCAAAAATAGATGAGTGAGCATCAACAATCTTCTGAAGATAGGGTGGTATTGAAGACTCTGTATTTTGTACTTCTATGGAAAATACCTTTGCTATAAATCCATCTACTCCTTTTTTGAGAACCTTCTACATCTGATGAGAGCTAATAATCTATGGAGCCTTAGCTACCATCCCTTTTAATTCTATTGTCCTTCCATCCAATGACATCGTATGAAAAAATCTTGTAAATTCATCTCTATGGTACCTAAGGTTGTGAGCCATTGGACACCCAAAAAAATATCTGCCCCTCCCATAGAAATAGAAAACATAGGTGAGTCTAACATGTAGTATCCCATGGAAAGCTTGATACTATGGCACTTTCCTGTGTACTTGATTGTCCCACCATCTGCAATCATAACTTGAATTTATGGAGTTGGGTAAATAAAACAATTGAGGTGGGCAGCTAACTTACTATTTATGAAGTTATGAGTACTCCCCAAGTCAATCAACACTGCACCTTCTATTTTTTGAGATAGCCAATAACCTTGAGTGTTTGAGGAGTACTTGATACCTGAAAATACATGGCAAGAAATTGTAGGTTGGTGATCCTCTATGTCATCTTCTACTAGTTCTTCAATCTCTCCTATAATTTCAGCTTCCTCGTTATCCTCATTACCTCCTTCAATATAGAACAACTTCTTCTCAACACATTTATGTCCCGGTCCATATTTGGTGTCACAGTTAAAACATAATCCTTTTGCTCTATTTTCTTCCATTTGTTGAGGAGTTAGTTTAATTGGCCTAGCGAATAAAGAAGAAGAGAGACTACGAGTCTCGGTGTTAATGAAAGGTAGCATCCTATTACAAAGAACTTTTTCCTCTACTCAACATCCATGATAATAGAATCGAAAAGCTTGAGTGGATTAAACATATGTACCTCATGTTCGATGTGGTCCGTAAGACCCATAAGAAATAAGTCATTCGATTCCCTTCTAGAATATTCTCCACCCTTAAGGATAGGTTTTGGAATTGATGCACATAATCCTTGAATGATCTTGTTTTTCGTAACTTTACCAATTAATTAAAGTAGTTCTCTAAAACACTTTGGAACTATATAGCAATTGAAACTCCTCGGTAAAAATTGTCCAAGTGACACTTTGAGACCATTCTGCACGCATTTGAGCACATAACCATCGATAACAAACTAATTGGTCTTGTTCCAGATACAGGGATGCCAATGTCACCTTTTTTCCTGATGGTATTTGATGTAACTCAAAGAATTTATCCATTTTATTTATCCAATTCAATGAATCCTTCCCATCAAATTTGTGCATATCCACTTTCGGCATCATGTTACGAGGTTGCGAATAAGTTGTATTTTGATTGGGCTAGAAAAGTGATCTAACATGGTTATTGTGTCCATTATTTACCCTTTACATGTTGCATGATATCATCCAACCGATTGATTTGGTTTATTTCTCCTTTAGAGGCCGTCTCGGATTGTACATTTCACATCCCATACTCGAGTTGTCTCACCTTATGATCAACTGAGGTAAACTCTAGTGCAGAGTAATATGTATTTACCCCTTCGACTCTAACTCTTCAATCAATACCCCATCTTTATTTGGGGTTTTACCCGGAGTAATCTGGATTCTTTTTTGCTCTTGTGGAAGGCCCCACCATGATGTCAAACCTTAGGTTTTAGGGTTTGAAACAAATTCGGCTGAACATGAAAAAACATAGAGAAGATACTAATACTATTGTTTTAAGAGATTTCCGAAAATGTAAAGAACTCTTTGAAAAATTCCACAAATTTCGGTCTAGGGAGCATTTTTATCAAAAAACCTAAATTTGCAATAACTTTTGCAAAAGATATCAAAAAGGTCTGAAATTTTCAGAGATTTTTACTTGAAATGATTCACAACTCTGGTAAAAAAATTCCCACAAATTCGATGTGGTTCGTAAGATAGAGTGGAAACAAAAAAATTATGGTTTTTTCCTAATTTTGGCTTGTATTGCAGCTCTAATACAACTTGTAATGAAATTACTTATATAATTCAGATTATGAGCAGCAATAGAACCCAAAATAACACAATATTTCAAAATAATTCTCTCAATATGCAATTATAATAGCTTCACCACTTCGAGGGGCAACCTCCAAACCATAACATAAGACTCAAATGCTTGATGATCATAAACTAATACCTACTGAATCCCCTATATATATTATTCATATGTTATGGTCATCACCAAGGCTGACCTAATAAGCATGAAAAAGTATAAATGATATAATAAAATGATATGGTAAGCCACAAGGTGACTACTCATATCCTAATACAAGCAATAGGTTAATATTAAGAAATAGTTTTATTTCTATTATTAAATATTCTAAACCTTTGTATATGTGTCAATCCGACAAGGTTGAAAAGGTGAGTCGGGAGACACACCCAATCACCTCTTATAAATAGGTCTTCGGTCCTCATTTGATATATTAAAAAATATATTTCAAATATTTTTACCCTTGTGATTAGGGTTAGGAAAGGAGGAGGTGATTAACTAGATGTAAAATGGTTCTCGGTAATAAAGGTTAATTTTCAAAGTGGTGTTTACCTTGGGTTTTCCACTATAAATATTGTGTCTGTGTTATTTAATTTTGTAAGTATTTATTTAATTGCTATGAAATACAATGTGATATTTATTTATTTAATGTTGCATGTTTTATTAATTATGTACATTTAAATATTGATTAAATCTATGGTTAATAGAATCATCAAATTCTAACATAGTAACAAAAAGAGGTAAATTAAACAAATTAAGATCAAATGTTTTATATTTAATTTATTTAATGTGTACGGGTTTTTCAACAAACCCGAGAAGGGTATTTAAATGCATCAAGCCCCCTTCTCCCCATTGTTTTTGCAATCTAAACTTTTTGTGTGTGATTTGTGAAGAATTGTTACTTGCGAGAAAAATTGTTGTGGACCCCTATTTGAAACCCCACGTGAAAGGGGCTCCATAATAAGTTTTTACACATGTGAATATTACATGTGAAGATTGATTATTATATCAAAAAAATTCAATTTTTTCTATAGTTCGAGATGTGCATGTTAAAATTTATTTAAAGGTAAAATCAAGACGGAATAAATGGAGGAGACAGGGTTCATAAAAATAGTGACTTGAATTTTTTTATTGGTCGATTTGAAATTCTTTTCCCCTCTATCAATAAGTTAATAGTTTACTAACTTTGAAATAATTATATGTATCGTTTTTCCTTCTAGGTTTTTCGAAAACTCATTTTATTTGTTTCTAAACTATAATTTATAATATTATAAACTATATATATTGTTTTTATGTTGATATATATAGTTGGTTGTATTATAAATCATAATAGTTTTATTATAATTTATTATAAATTTAAAACATGATTTGTTTAGAACTATATAGAAGAATAAATATTGAGACAAAAGCCATAAATCGAGATAAAAACATAGAGGAAATGTAAACTATAGGATAATCGGAGGGATTGCAAGTGATTTTTCAAATCTCCGTAAATTTTGAGATTAATGACAATTACCAATCGGTAAACCTAAAATTGAAAAATAACCATTTAACTACCCCATGTTTTACCATGATCCAATCGTCGAGTGATTCATCCTAAAATTGTGGGTGATCTTATGAATTGCCATTGATTCTACTATGTGTAATATTTTTTAGATTTGGTATTATATTATATACTTTTTATAAATTTGATTCTTGTTAAGATTGTTATGATCTATACTTGATTTTTAATAGCACAATATATTGTCAATTTTTTCGATCAATATTTCTCTAACTCAGGTGGTATCATTGTATATCATAATGGGGTATGTGTTTTAGGTTCAGGAAATTTGAAAGACAATGGCATCTAGTTTCTTTTGCCTCGATAAATCCCAGATCCTAAATGGAGCAAATTACAATATTTGGAAGATCAGGGTCAAATTGGAACTTATGACGAGGAAAATCTGGATGATTGTTTCAGAATTGAGCTTGCATCCATCGGTCATCAAGCGACTGCAAAAATATGAATGCAATCTCATAGCATACGCAAGAGGCCCTTTCAATGATTCTACACAATGTGAACAATGAATATCTTCTACACATCAAGAATATCGGACATCCTAAAGAGGTATGGATGTAATTATAATCCTTTTATGAAGGTATGTGCTTATGTAAGATTATTAAACTTGTTTTAGAATTACTTACGAATCCTATGAAAGGAGATGAAAAGGTAGTTAATTTCTTAGCCAAAATTAAAAATATCAAAGAACAATTAGATGGATGCAATTGTGACTTAATTGGTGAAAAATTAATCTACTTTATTGTTCAGTTGAATATACATGAAATATTTAGGAATTTTATTTCTATCTTAAACTCTAAATATTAAAATGAGGATGAATTACCAGATTTAAATACTTTGAGTTCTCTTCTGATACGGAAGAGCAAGTGATGATGAAATTAGAATCTAAGGATAATGCCTCTCAGGCACTTCTTGCTCAGAATTCAAATTTCAAACCTCACAATCCCTTCTTTGATTAGAATTTTAGATCTAAATCTTCATTTTTTGATAAGAAAAGTTTTACTTCTGAACATTTTCGTGTAAACTTTAATGGTAAATGTAAAAAATGTGGCAAATTTAGGCATAAAAAGGAAGAATATAAATATAAGAAACCTATCCATAAAAATCAGAAACAAATTGTCTCATCTAAATATAATTTAAGGAAAAATGATAGTTCTAATGATACTCCTAAAACTATTGCATTATATGTTGTTTTATACTCTTCCTCTAATTTTGAATGGATTCTAGATTTAGGTGCTTCAAATCATATGACTGGTATTTCTAATTCTTTATTTTATGTTACAAAAATCAATGAACATGTGTATCTTGGTGATAACTCATCTTTAGAAGCAATAGAGAAAGGAAAAGTAAAATTTGTAAATGGTATTTTGAATAATGTTTTATTTTTCCTAAACTTAAAAAATAATATTTTATCATGTTCACAACTAACTCATGATGGTTTGTCTATTCAAATTTTAAAGGATACTTGGTACATCAAGGATAGTAATGATAATATAATTGTTGAAGGAATTCAAAGAAATGGTATGTATATTTTTTATGATTTTTCTTCTATATCTTATTTTGTATCTCAAAGTTTGAATAATTCAAAATTATGGCATGAAAGATTAGGATATGTGAATTATCGAATCTTGTATGAAATGTCTAGAAATAATCTAGTGAAAGGTTTTCCTATTTTTTCTTCATCTCACGATGCTTGTGAAGGGTGTTTACGCTTAAAACAAAGTGCTAAACCCTTTCACTTACATCCTGAGGAGAGTTTCTCTTCACCACTAGAACTTGTTCATAGTGATATTAGAGGACCTCTTGAAGTAGCTTCGTTAAATGTTTATTTATATGTTGTGACTATTATTGATGATTTCACCAGAATGATTTAGACATATTTTCTTAAAACTAAATCTAATGTATTTGGAAAATTTAAGGAATTTAAAGCTTTTGTTGAAAATTCATCAAATTATAAAATTAAGAGGCTTAGAATGATAATCTTGGTGAATGTATTAGCAGAGAATTTGAAAATTCATGTATTTATTGTGGTATTAAAATAAAATTAGCTTCTCCCCATTCTCCCTAGTCTAATGGTATTACTGAATGGAAAAACATAACCATTTTAGATATGGCTCGCACTATGCTTCATTATGTTGGTCTTCCCAAAATTTTGTGGGAAAAGCTATGAACACAACACTCTACATCCTAAATAGGGTCCTTGCTAAATCTATTCACCTTTCTACCCCTTATAAAAATGGTCAAATAAAAACCTAATGTCTCTCATTTAAAAGTTTTTTTAGTCCTACTTCTTTATATATCCCTAAAAGGAAAAGAAAGAAACTTGATAAGACTTCTTTTTCTTGTATTTTTATTGGATCTAGTATTAACACTGTAGGTTTAAGGATTTACGACCCTATAAAAATGGAAGTAACTGAAAATCGCAATGTTATTGTTTTAGAAAAATGTTTCTATTCATCTTCAAATAGTAATGATATTCTTAATCATGTCAATATTTCTAATGATGGTTCTAGTTCTGATAATGAAAATATGGTAAAAGATCATGATGATGTTTCTTGTGTTAATGTTATGGATGTTTCTAAATCTTCTATCTCCCTAGATAAGAAACTAAAGTGGGCTCAATCTGTGTTAGAAAATTATAATCCTATTAACCTTAGGAAAATGACCAAAAGCCATCATACGTACTATACATTAATTACCTTATATGAACTGAGCCAAAGAGTTTTAAAAAATCTTCTCAAGATGAGAAGTATATCAATGCAATACAGGCTGAATATAATGCCTTGATTTAAAATCAAACTCAGGATTTGGTTCCACCTCCAGTAAAAATGAGCGTTATAGGGTCTAGATAATTATACAAAGTAAAACATAATGTTGATGGTAGTATTGAAAAATATAAAGCTAGACATGTTGCTTTAGAGAGTTTCACTCGAAACTTGGGATATATTATGTTGAGACCTTTTCCCCCGTATCTAAAATGAGAACTATTAGGACCTTGTTTTTGTTGTTTCTCGGTATGGGTGGGAAATCTACTAAATGGATGTGAAAATGATTTTTGAATGGTGATTTAAAAGAACTTTGCATGTCTTACCTAAATAATTTTAATAAACTAGTAAAGAAAACTATGTTTGTACGTTGAAAAATATTTTTATGGTTTAAAGAAAGCTCCTAGAGCTTGGTATGCAAAAATTAATTCTTTCTTTAAACAATTAGGTTTTTTTAATTGTTCTTGTGACAATGATATATTCATTAAGAAAAAGGTTCTCACATTATCATTGTATGTCTATATGTTGATGATTTTCTTATGACTAGTGATAATTTTGCTTTAATTTGTAGGATTAAAGAAAAATTGAACCAATACTTTGAAATGATTGATTTAGGTCTCTTACATCATTTTCTTGGTATGGTTATATTTCAAGATAAGCATTTTATTGTTGTTTCTCAAGAACAACATGTAACCAATGTTTTGAAAAAGTTTAATATGATTGATTGTAAACCTATTTCCACTCCTATGGAATTTGGAATAACACTTGATCCTAAACATGCATGTGAAAAAGTGGATCCTACTTTATATAGGTAGTTAGTTGGTAGTTTGATTTATCTAGCTATAACTAGACTAGATATTTCCTATGCAGTAGGAATTGCTTCAAGGTTTATGTAGGAACCTTATAGAGATCATTGGAATCTTATAAAAATAATTCTTAGATATATTAAGGGTAAAATTAATAATGGGTTGCATTATACTAAGAATGAAAATGTTAACTTGTATGGATTTTGTGATTCTGAACATGATGGTGATGTATTGGATAAAAAATCTATGTTTTGGTTATGTGTTTAAATTTGGTGCAGGTGTCATTACTTGGTGCAATAAAAATCAGCCAATTGTTTCTATCTCTTCAACTTAAGATGAGTATAAAAGTGTAATGGAAGCTACAAAAAAGGTTCTATGGTTGAAGAGGTTGTTTAACAAGATAAAAATGAAGGATTATGGAAGTATTCCTTTGTTTTGCGATAACTAGAGAACCATAGCTCTTGCACATAATCTAGTACAACATCAGAGGATGAAGCACATTGAGATACATATACACTTAATCTGTGAGAAGGTGCTAAGTTGTGACATATATCTAAAGTTCATGCCAACTTAAGATCAATTTGTTTGACATATTCAAAAAGCCCCCGAGTATTGCAAATTTTTGTCACTTTTGTGGAAAGCTTGGATTGTAGGAGTTGTCATTGAGGGGGAGTGTACATGAAAATGTCACCTCCTAATGGAACTTGGTATTTGTAAAATAAAAATGCATTGTAATAAATACCTTCAAGCATGCATAAAAGACTTTCGTGCATGTGTAAAAATACCTTTAAACATGTGTATACCTCCTCGGATTCTTTTTCAGAAATAAGTGTAGAAAGAAATTAAAGGCAGTCTTCAGTAAACTCTTTAGTATTATTGAGTTTATTGGTAAACATCAAGTGTAAGCATATTGTTAAGGAGGTCCTTGGTTATAAATGGCTCATATATGATTGGTTTTAAGTAACCTTTTACAAGAACTTGTGAGAACATGTAAAACTCAAAAATCATACTTATCCATTGATCATGGGATGATCTTTGGGATTCCAAATCCTTTTGTACCAAAAGGTAACTTGAGTATGATGAAGGTGTTATAATTCCTTCAACCTATATACTAGCCTAAAACTTTTATAATTTAAGGATTGTAAATCCTATAGTGTACCATGGACAGGTAATATATTGGTATATGTTATCTCACTTAACATTAAGGGGGTGTTTTGGAACATAATAGTTAAGTGGGTTGGCCACCCTTAATTAAATATGGGTCAAACATTATAATATAGGTTAAATATTTATTAATAATAAATAGTTATATTTATATTAATAAATATTATAAACCTTTGTATATGTGTCATGTGACATGGTTGAAAAGGTGAGTCAGAAGACATACCCGATCACTTCATATAAATAGGACTTTGGGTCCTCATTTGATATATTGAAAAATATATTTCAAAGGTTTTTACCCTTGTGATTAGGGTTAGCAAAGGAGGATGTTATTAAATGGATATAAAAGGGTTCTCAGTAATAAAAGGTTACTTTTCATAGTATTTTTTACCTTCAGGTTTGCCACTATAAATATTATGTCCTGTGTTATTTACTTTTTAAGTATTTCTTTAATTTTTATGCAATGTAGTGTGATGTTTATTTATTTAATGTTGCATAGTTTATTAATGATGTATATTTAATGTTTATTAAATCCACTATTAATAGAATCCTCAAATTATAACACACACATGCCACCATACTTCACACTTGGTGCCACGCCACATCTATCTCTCAATCCATCAAACCTATACTTGGGGGCACATCTTATCATATTACAAATCCCCATCTTATCTTATACCACATCCCTCATCTTATCTATCTATCTCCCATCCCCTATCCCATCCCATCCTATCCTATCCTATCATCCAATTCCTATCTTATCCAATCCACCAAATCTATCCCTCAATCAATCCCCTATAATTGGATGCATATCTTATCATCTTCCATACCCCCATCCTATCATATACCACATCCCTCATCATATTTATCTATCTCTCATCCCACATCCCATCTAATCCTAACCAATCAATCCATCCCTATCCTATCCTATCCAACCTATCCAATTTCTCTCCATCCCCCTTTTATCCTACCCAACCACCCTTTGGGACTTATAGGATAAATTCACATCCCACCTTACATTCCTTCCCATCCCCCATCACCTATCCAATCCAAACTCTAAAAATCCAAACATCCAAAAATATAAACATAAAAATCAAAACATTTCAACAATCCATAGAAAATAACAAACAATATACAAAAATATAATGTGTGTGAGTTTTCTTGTATATGTTTTCTTGTTTGTCTAAATTTACATTTTGGCCAATGATATGAGGCCCCTTTTGTTTCTTTTTATTTAAAGCATTGTACAATGATATGAGGACCATATTTTTATATTAATATGTGCAATGATATAAGGACAAGGTCATTTAGCAACTTAATCATCATGGTCTTCATACCTCGATGGATCTTTCTCTATACCACATTAATAACATTGTTAACGAAGATAACAGTGGGAAATTTATGGTAGGTGCACCCCCTTATTTGTTCGGGTTACACCATAAACCAGTGTTGTATAGATCTATAATCAATTAAAGCATACAAGCAATAAACATGGAATTAAACCAAAAGATGAAGATAATTAAGAGAAAGATAACACAAGATATAACGTGGTTCACCCAGTGTGGGATACGTCCACCAAGAAATGGTAAATCTTATTATTCATTTCTTTACATAGGAAATACAATGAAGATCTACAATCTTTAACACCTCAAAGAATGTACAATGTTTTCTCCTCACCAGCTACTATTTCTTTCTCTCCAAGGAAACTTACATTCAACAAATGCAATTCACTCACCTTCTAACCCTAATTCTCATGCCTTTATACATATAAAAACTTAGGGCACTTTATCTATGTGATTTAAACCATTAGATCAACTTTATAACAAATATTAGATCTAATTCCCATGAGTTAAATATAAACATTCATGCACAGAAACCGATGTTGGTTCCTAATTTCCTTAACCGATACCAGTCCCAGGTGTGATCGACGCCATTGTCAACCGAAGTTAGTTATTGTGTATTCCAGTAAAGTTTGTAAAGCATGCTAATGTGAAAAATTAAGCTCCACAACTCAACAATATCCCACTTGGATATAAATTGTTGCATTGTACATACAATGACATCCTAAGATCCTTTTCCTTGGCTCATTTCTCCCTATTCAAGTCTCAAACTCAAAGATAAACAAAATTGGAGTGAATCTCCATCTTCTACTTTTCCAACGAATTCATTATCATATCCACAGGGTTCTCATTTGTATGAATTTTCTCCAACTTTAGCTACCCATCCTCTAACATCTCCCATATAAAGTGATATCTCACTTGAATGTGTTTCATTATTGAATGAAATGTTGAATTCATTTCCAGATGAATCACACTTTGAATATCAGTGTACAACCTAAAATTCTCTTTCTCCTTTCCCAAATCTTCCATGAACCTGCTCATCCATATAATCTCTTTGCTAGCCTTTGTAGTTATAACATACTTGGCCTTTGTAGTAGACAAGGCCACAACCTTCTGCAATCTTGAAATACAACTAATTGCCATCCCACCTACTATGAATACATATCTAGTGGTGCTTCTCCTACCATCCAAATCTCCAGCCATATCTGAATCAACAAAGCCCTGTAAATAAGTATATAACCATTGATAACATAATTACATGTCGGATGTCCCTCTCAAGTACTTGAGAATCCATTGGGATTTTTTCCAATTCTCTTTACTTGGATTGGCCATAAACCTACTCAACTCCTAGACCATGTAATGTATGTTTTAGTACAAACCATAGCATACATAAGACTTCAAACTACTAAATCATATGGATCTCGTGTCATGTAATCAAAATTCTCATGTGATGAAGGACACTGATATTTTCTCAATTTAAAGTGTCCAGCCATAGGTGTACTTACAGGTTTTGGATCTTGCATTTTAAATCTTTCCAACACCTTATTGATATAATTCTCCTAAGACAAATATAATTTCTTGTTTTTCATGTCTTTGTGAATTTGCATGCCAAGGATTTTCTTTGCAGCTCCCAAATCCTTCATTGTAAATGTGTGAGCTACTTTTTCTTTAAGCTCACCAATTTCCTACATACTAGATCCTACAATAAGCATATCATCCACATACAATAACAAAATAATATAGCTCCCATTTCTAAGCTTCTTTAAATAAACACAATGGTCAGATCCACATCTCATATAACCATGATCATGCATGAAACTATAAAATCTCATATACTATTGCCTTGGGGCTTGCTTGAGCCCATACAACATCTTTCTCAACCTGCACACAAGTTTCTCCTTACCCTTTACTTCATAACCAAGCGGTTTCGCATATAAATATCTTCCTCCAAATCACCATAAAGGAAATTTTTCTTAACATCAAGTTGTTCTAAATGCAAATCTTCTACTGTAACTAAACTTAGAACATAATGGATGGAATTCATTTTGACAACAGGAGAAAATATTTCACCAAATTCAATATCTACTTTATGTGTAAATCCGTTTACCACAAGCCTTTCTTTATATCTTTTCTTTCCACCATCTTCCTCCTTAATCCTATAAACCCACTTGTTTTATAATGTCCTCTTACCTACTTTGGAAACTTGACAAACTACCATGTGTGATTATTTTCCAAGGATTATATATCCTCATACATGTCATGTTCCCACCACATGTGGTATCCTACTACATTACTTCTTCAAAACACTTGGGTTCACCATTTTCCATCAATAATAAATAAGATAATGAAGGAGTAAATATTTCTGGAGGTCTACTTACCCTTTGTGACATTCTCACTTTGAATTTGTTGTGCCTAGAGATCTTTCTCGTGCCTATTACAAATTTGTGTCAATCTATGACAATAACCGATGTTGGTCGCATGTAATTGAAGCTCGTTCCTTTATAGCTGATCTTGTTTCACCTAATCAAATCCGATCATGCTCCAACCAACACCGATCACCATGAACAAGGCCGTGTCTATGGATTTTAACTTTTAATCCGAGAATGTACTTTTCTCAAAAAATATTCACCTGGTTCATTTTTGGGTACCGTGTTGATCCTGTATATTCTCTTTTCATTCCAATCAATGTTATGGCTCTGAAAAATCTTAGTATCTTCTAAATCCCAAAATCGGTATCCAAAATCACCATAACCATAACCAATGAAATTACATCTCTTGGATTTAACATCCAATTTCTTCCTATTTTCCTTATCAACATGCACAAAAGCTTCTGAACCAAATACTATAAAAAAAGAAAGATCTACCTCTTTTCCATTCCATGACTCTTTTTATATTCCACCATCCAATGCACTTAAATGCCAATTTTTAATTAAATATATTTTCATATCTACTGCTTCTACCCAAAATTTAAAGGAAAACTGGCATGTAGTCTCATGCTTCTACCACATTCCATGATTGTTCTATTCATTCTTTCTACAACTTCATTCTCCTATGGAGTTATAAGAACTATTATTTCTCTATGTATTCCATTCACTAAACAAGTAATCATTGAAATCCTTGCTATAGTACTCACCATCATTTTCAGATATAAGAAACTTTAACTTTAAATTTGTTTCATTTTCTATAAGGGCTTTCCATATTTTAAAATTCTCAAAAACATCATATTTACGCTTAATACAATAAACCCATACCTTTCTTTTGGCATCCTTAATGAAAGTAACATAATATTGGGATCCTACAAGAGAATCTACTTGAGCTACTCCCCATACATCTGAGTGAACAAGCTCCAATTTTTTATCCTTCTTGGTTTCCCTAACCTTAAGAAATCTCACTTTCTTCTTCTTTCCAAGTATACAATGCTCACAAAAATCAAGATCTACATTTTTAAAATCTGATAGCTCACCCTTTTCCTTTAATATCTACATTCATTTTTCACTCATATGGCCTAGCTGATAATGCCACATTATTACATGTGAATCTGAAGTAGATAGCACGAAAAGGAATCAAACAATACGTATACAAATATAATGTTCTTACCTTCTTTCATCTTGCTAAAACAAGGGATCCCTTGGAAACTTTCCAAGAATTGGCTATGAATGTAACCATGCATCGATATTCTCCTAATTTCCCTGTAGAAATTAGATTTCTCTTGAGGCTTGGCACATGCCTCACATCTTTCAATACCCATGTATTTCCATTCTACAATTTAAGATGAACATCACCTTTACCAGTAATCATGCATGGTTCATCATCTCCTAAATAAACATGTCCAAAATTACCCTGAACATAATTTCTGAAATAACCCTTATTAGGGGTAGCATGGAAATAATCTCTAGAATCTAAAACCCATGATTCTACTTTATTATCCAAGGAGAGAATAAGAGCATCTTGCATTACCTCACTTGCAATGTTTTCCTCTTTACCTTTTTCTAGTAGATTCTCTTTGTTTTCCTTGAACCAACACTCCTTCTTTGCATGTCCTCTGTTTCCACAATTCTAGAAGATTATATCTCTGAATTTGGATCTAGATATTCCATTCCTTGACTTTTATCTCCCATTCTTCTTTCTATTGGATCTTTCTTTTGATATTCCCCTATTTTCTACATTCAAATCATTCTCGGATAATGATTCCCCTATACTTTTCCCGCGTATTTCTTCATTCAGGATTATACTAACCACATCATCAAACTTTAGAATAGTAGAAGTAGAATTTATATTACTAACATCCATTACCAAATTATCCCAATTATCTGAAAAAAGCATAAGAATAAACTTTCTTTCACTTCATCATCAAACGGAATATTAACCGATTTTAGTTGATTGACAATAGAATGGAAATCATTCAAATGATTAGACACAGATCCACCTTCTTGCATTTTAGAATTAAATAATTTCTTCATCAAATAAACTTTATTCGATGCACTTGGTTTTTCATATAAATTTGCTAAAGCTTTCATTAAATATACCATTGTTGTTGCTTCTGTTATATTCAAAGCTACAGATGCTTTTAGACTCAATCTTATAGATCCTAGAGCCTTTTTGTCAAGAATCTTCCATTCTTCATTAGTCATCTTTGCAGGCCTTGCCTTCTCATCCAATGGTAAATATAAATCTCTCTGATACATATAATCCTCCACTTGTATCTTCCATAATTGATAATTACGGCTGTAAAATTTATCTACTCTATATTTTCTATCTTCTTCCATTTCTAAGCTCTCGCTCAATCAAAAACCCTCTAAGAGTAAATCCTGTCAACACACAAAACCTCCAAACAAATATTTGATACCATTTTTTGGGGTTAAACCATAAACCAGTGTTGTACATATCTATAATCAATTAAAGCATACAAGCAATAAACACAAAATTCAACTTAAGATGAAAACAAACAAGAGAAATATAACAAATATAATGTGGTTTACCTAGTGTGGGCTACGTCTACCAAGAAATGACCAATCTTATTATTTAGTGCTTTACAGAGGAAATACAATGAAGATTTACAATCTTCCACACCTCATAGGATGTACAATGCTTTATCCTCACTAGCTACTCTTTCTTTCTCTCTAAGGAAAATTACATTAAAAAATGTAATTCTATCACCTTCTAACCCTAATTCTCATGCCTTATTATTTATACAAACTTAGGGTACTATAACTATGTGATTATAACCATTAGATAAACTTTACAAAAAGATTAGATATAATTTATTTGACTTAAATATAAACATTCATGCACATGAAACCGATGTCGATTACCTAATCGATGCTAGTTCCTAATTTCCTTGATCGATATTAGTCCCCAGGTGATCGACACCGCCATTCTTTGTGCATTCCAAAGAAGTTCGTAAAGAATGCTAATGTGAATAAACTAAGCTCCACAACTCAACATTATCATCACCACATGTAATCCTTATCATCATGTAACTATCTAACCTCCTCATCCTCTTATCCAATCAATCATTTCATTAATCAATTAATCTCCACATGTTAATCTAATCATCATGCATCCAACATCCAAAATCCTCAACCCCTCACCGGGGCATCGTCAAACCAAATACCAATACTCATTCTCATACAACATCCTTAATATTTTAATCCTTTAAACCAAATCAATCATCATTAAATCTAACATCCTCAAATCTAAATCCCAAATCTTCCCTCCTACCCCCTTGACTAGGGCATCTCAAAATCCAACATCTTTAAATCCAACATCCTCTAATCCAAAATCAAAATCTTCACCCTTGTCATACATCGTTGACTTTGGCATTCTCAAATCTAAATAAAAATCCAAAAATATTCACCCTTGTTATACATCGCTTTACTAGGCATCCAATATCTTCTATTCCTCTAATCCTCTCTCCTAGTCTTCTATTCCTCTTATCCTCTCTCTCATTCTTCTATTCCTCTAATCCTCTCTCCTATTCTTCTAATCTCATATTCCTCCAATCGTAATCCTCTACATCCTCAAATATTCTCATCCTCTCTCATCTACTCACTTCGGCCTCTCCTCTTTTCGAGTGGTTACCCGAATCATTCCTCCCCACCTAACCCCTCGAGGGGGAATCATATCACCATCATATTTTCTTAGTTTTCTTTAAAAGATCATTTATACACAATAACCCTTCAATGATGGGAAAACTTTAGACATCTAAAATCTCTACATACTTAATTATGACTAATTTATCCCATAAATAACATCATCCATTTAATAATTAATTGCAAGGTTAATTATTATTAAACAATTTTATCTTATTTATCTTTTATCGTTATTCATTAATCCTTTTAAATCATTATTATATCCCATTTCATCCTTAATCCATTTTAGGTAAGTTCAAAGAAGTTGGGGGGACAAAAGGGGGTCATAAGTGGACATAATATTACAAATGACAACATAATATCAACTTGTAGGGATTATTAGCAATGCATACACTCAAAATTAGAAAAACTTATATCAATATGAATCATAGAATCCAGAATCTAGTTTCTAAAATACTATTTTTAAAAAAATTGGACACGTTTAGCTATATTAAACACTCAAAATTCAATGACTTGGTATTTTTTTAAAACGCCTATAAGATTGTAGTCCGTTTGCCCACGATTTGGATGACCAAAAATTGATATATATTTTTTTCCTTTGGTGAGAAGTTAGACACCGCTATCTAACTTGGGATAGATTTTATTTTGTATTTTTTTGAGCAATATTTTATTTTTTATGATTTTTTCCATGAAAGTGGTCTGAAAACATAAAGAAAATAGAGCACTTTCCATTTGCCCACCATAACTTCATCAAAAAATATTGAAATCAAATTTTATTTTTTTAACATTATATAATTTCACATGGTTGGGATGGTATAAGTTTTATCACATTTTGACAAGTGAAACAAAATTTGCGAGTCTTAAACATAGACATAAACATTCACGGAAAAAGTGTCTTAAAGACCTACTATTAATAAAAAATTATAAAATGATATTTATCCTATTTATTCACTTTAAAATATTTTTAAATTTTTGGCATGGTTCAAGTCTGAGGAAGACTAAATTTGATGTTTTGTTGTTTTTGATGTAAAATTCGAGGATTTGATGTCCACTTAATTGTACCCCAACTTGCTGCACTTACCCTTTATTTTATCATCATATCTTATTATCCTATTCTAATCCTTCATTAATATTTTCTTGAAATTTAATATTCCTACATCTACCTACCCACCTACCCTTCACATTTCTACACATAGCTTTCTAATGTAACCTCACCCCTAATCATCATTTAATAACCTAATCTAATCATAATCCTAATGTTAATCATATACTCACCTCTTAATATAGAGGCTTTTATTTATAAAATCCTATCTAGATTTCCCTCTATCATATTTTAAAATTCCAAATATCTCCCTCCCTCAATTGAATTGGAAATTCTATGAAGGATTCTTCAAAATTTTAGAATAATCCAATTCTAGATCTTTCACTCTTCCCATGCATCCTCGACCCTTGATCTCAATCCAGCTTTAGCTTCATCCTAGCCATTGAATCCTCCACCCATTAAATATAAATTGAGCTCTCCTCCTCCATGAGAGCTAGCTTGAATAGTTTGGAATAATCTCTCAAATCCATAAAAATCTCTACTCTTTTATTCACTCAATCAATCCATCATCTACAATCTATCATTATTCATCCTTCATCAAGAAAATCTAAGCACAATCAAAGGCGAGGTTCTTCTCAAGTGTCTCCAAAATCTAAAGCAAGCAACTAAGTTCAATCCACCATCTTGAGCACATCAAAGCATCAAGGGAGCTCTTCATTTGGTAAGTGAAGGTATTGCATTTCTTTCTCCCTTCCATCTAGCTCAATCTAAGGTATTGTTGAATAGATTAGATTTAGGAATCAATTGCTTTGTTTTTGGTTTCTAAATTTTATCTAATATTTTAAGATATACAGTAAGAATGAGGAAAACATGGATAATTAGAAGAATGAATTAAAAAGTTTGGGAAAATAATTAGGGAAAAGAAAACAAAAAGAAAAAACCATGATTTTTAGACAATATTTCATCCATCAAATGAAGAAAATTAGCGGTACATCGATAGTGGATAGTCAAGCCACATGAATGAAGATAAGATTAAGTTTCTCACCTTGAAATAGGCAAAAGGAGGTACTGAAGTTTGGAGATAATGTTATTGTAAGAACTTCAAGTAAGTGTATTATGATCTTGAATAATGGAAAATCAAAAGATTTAAAATGTTTTGTATGTTGAAGGAGTAACACGTACTCTTCTAAGTGTAAGCCAAATGAGTGATAGGGGATACACGGATTATTTTATGTTGGAGGTTGTGAAATCAGAAAGTAAAGTAAAAGAAAGGTTATTAATGATGCGGGTAGAATAAAAAAAATGTTTACATTCTTAGTGATATTAAAAATGAAAAGTGTTTCATGGGGAAAATACATGAGAGATGGTTGTGAAATAAAATAATGGGTCATATTAAATTTGATAATTTAATAAATGTCAACTCCAAACAAGTTGTTAGATACATGCCAAAAAATAATAAAATAATAGACACCCTCTGTAAACAATGTCTACATGGAAAGTATACAAGAGCTTAGATCAAGACAAAGGAGTACTCAACCGCAAGGTTATTAAAACTTGTGCATATTGATCTCTGTGGGTGGAAAAGTACTCAAATAATGCTAAGTGAGATCTATTTTATTTATTCATTGATGATTAGTCTAGAATGATGTGGGTTACAATTCTAATAGAAATGTTTAAAGAATTTGACATTTTTAAGGCATTCAAACATGGTTGAAAATGAAACATATTTGAAAATAAATTTTTTAAGATCTTATCAAGGAGGGGAATTCAATTCAAATTAATTTATAGATTATTACGAGTGCCATGGAATAAAATTACATTACTCAGCTATAAGAGCTCCACAATAGAATGGTGTAGTTGAAATAAAAAAGGGATTGTACAAGATATGGATAGAAACATGCTAAATGAATCCAAGATATCATACAAATTTTAGAAATAAGTGGTCAACACAACATTCTATATTCTAACTAGAGGTAAAGTTAGAGTAAACAACCAAGAAACACCTTATGAATTATGGAAGAGATGATTTAACCTAAATGGAATTTTTATAAAACCCTAGATATTTCGTAGTCACATGCATAGATAAATAAGTAAAGTACATATTTGACCTAAGCAATAAGAAAATGGAAATTGAAACCCTGAGTGTTAGAGAGAGAATGAGAGACTTAGTTGAGTTCATAGTTGATCTCGAATCATGTCGACTAGAAGATAACTAAATATGAGGGGGAAATCATCGCAAATGATCTCAAAAATTGTGTGATTTCTAGATATCCTTGGACTAGGGCACCAGAGAATAGGTCATGGGTGCTTGGGAATTAGAGACTACTTCTAGGATCCCATGAATATGAAAACCTTCATAATCTAATTTTTATTATGTCACATCAATGTTGTCAAACTTTGATATTTTTCACCTATATGTTATTGGATGAGGGCATAGTTCACATGTAACTTACAAAGAGAAAGAAACCTACAAAACCCCAAAACACATCAAATACTAAAAATAAAAATATAAAAATGAGGATTCATACAACCCCGATGATCACCCAACAAATTGAACTTATGACTAGAACCGCACTACATCTCCGACTCCATGTAGTTCTTGTGTGTACAAAAATCATGCCCTAGGTAGATCTCATGCAAGATGTACGGGATAGTGAGAAATAGATAGATATACAAATGTAGATAGATGTGTGTATGTCAAAATGAACTTCCCTCCTATGTATGTATGTATAATAATGCAGTCCTTGTCCCTTAAATGAAGCTAGATGGACACTTTGATGCTCTTAAAAATTATTTCTGATCGAAGCTTAGGTAATAGTTATAGATGCTTAGAGCTTGGTCCTTTATTATAGTCACATAGTTATATATTTATATGATTCCTTTGCTTGAATTTTGTAATTGAAAATGAAAGGCTAAACCATAAGAAAAAATTATGCCCAAAAGAGAGAAAGAAAAATACAAAGAGGTTGGGGATGCCTGTAAGGACAGAGACACTGGCGATTGTGTTTAGGAAGATAAAAATGAAACAGTGAAGTATCAAATGGGAACTTGGGTGTAAGAGGCCAAGAAGAAAACATGAAACATAGACAAAAGGCCAAAGATAAATGTCTATTGCTAGTTTTCTCACTTAGAAATCATATGAATAGTAGTATGTAATAAGGACCTAGGAATGTACCCAAAGTGTGTGATTTAGTGTCTACATTTACCCCCACTTTATGTTATTGAGTGAATACTTGATAACATAAATTATATAAGGTATGTATACTTGATAACCATGTAGATTGATGGAAAATCATGCTTTGAGGAGGAAATAAAAAGCGTGGAGTGATAAAAATGAAGCATGGAAGCTAAGATTAGAAAGAGGAAGTGACCATAGGGGTGGGAAAATGTAATGTTCTGTGTTGTATTTGTACCTATTGTTGTTTTCAAGCTTGTTTTTGTTCTTGAGATTGTTGCTTATTATAAGGACGGACCTACAAAAAGAAGAGAAAACGAGTAGTCAAATTCGTGTATGTGAAAAATTCAATCCAAACATTTAATAAGTATGTAAAAGCATGTAAAATTTTGAAAAAGTGGTAAAAGAAACATGTCCACCTGATTTGTGATGAGTGAGAGGGATAGAAATTATCTTGAAATGTTATATAGGAATGATTTTTTCAGGTGATCTCATGTCAAGAGTGAGTTTTTTTTTTGGGTGATCTCATGCTAAGTGCAAGTTTTTTGCAATCTCACGCTATGTGAGAAGAGTGTTAGGAGAAAGGTCTATTGTTATCATCCATCCCTAAGTTCTTCCTAATGATTTATAAACCATTGCAGATGGTGTGATCTTTCTTTGTTTCATTTGATCCATTTCAATCAAGTTTAATCCAATGCAAAATAGAAAAAGGAGATATAATGCATACTGATTGTTGGAGGACTATGCCTGTTCTATGAAAACTACTATGTAAAATGCTGAAAATTTTTCTAATATGAGGAAGGGAATGTAACTTTCTCATGGTCATAGGAACCTAGGAAAGGTCATAAGTGCCTGTGTGTTCATGTCTATATCTGGGTGGTGGTGTTTGTGTTGTGTTAAGGACCCAAGTCATATTTTGTTCCCTTTTTGTGACTTTATACTACTTTGTCCCTATACAATGCATGTATGAACTGTGACTATGTACTACTGACTGGGGTGAATGATTCACCCAATGTATGTCCCCTCATTTGGGGTGCATGCAACATCACTAGGAGAATGCAACAAAAGAGGACCTAATGCTGATCCGAAACGATATCCTATAAGGGTGAGGGAATGTGCATGTAGTAAAAACTAAGGCACACACAAACAAAGTGGTTGGAAACATGTGTTAGTGTAAACAAGACAAATACACATAGAATACAATGTGTAAGCTAGCAAGAAAGAAGAAAATTTAAACATGTAATAGTGCGACAATGTAGACCACAAAAAGTGGGTTTTAAACATGGGACATCATACACAATGTCACAAGAAAATCAGTGCACAAAGTGATTGAAAGCATAAAAGCAATAGATAATAAATACATAGGAAAATCCCGTAAATAATGGCGTCAATGATGAAACAATGGAAAATAGTATAAATAAAAATATCAAACAACAATGGTAGAAAATAATTACTACAAATAAAATGTTGCACATGAAGTACCCATTAGCATGTTAGAAAGATATAAAGTATGTCAAGATGTGTATATATTGATAGATTAGTGTGCTAGTAAGAATAGTAAGTAGTATAAAATGAAACAATAACACATGTGATGTGTATGAAATCGATGCCCCTAAGAGCTAGGATGAGACTGGTAAGAGGTACAATGACAAACATCCATGTTGTGTGTAGATATTTGTACAAAGCTACATTCACAACTAGAGAACAAGTAAACGTGCATGTGTATATAGAAAGATAATGACATACAATATATTTGTCTATCATGTGTAACAAAGTGTACATGTAAGCATAAGTAAGAAAGAATAAATGTGACCAAGATATACAATATGTTGTGAATGTATATGGAATGGAATACAATGTGGATTTTCCAGGAGCATTGTGCCCCAGAGAGAATGTGAATGCTTATGTATGAGATGAGTTTCATTTATTAAAGACCCATCCAAAGTCAAGAATGAACCATAGAACAAGAGTGTGTCGTTAGGAAATGATTTGAAAATGTGTGCTAGAAAGATATGATTATGAAGCATAGAGAGTAAAGAGTGTGAATGATGTGTGTTGAGGTTCATTTCAGATTGAGAAATATCTTGTATAATATTTAGATTATCCTTGATGCACTATTGTATTAATTCCATTGGTACATGCTTTTTTCATATAGGCAATATACCTCAAGTAGTGTACAAAAAAAGAGATGGGATATGGATGATTGGTCATTAATTTATTTGTGGGAAAATACATTCATGTTTGGGTACGGAAGGTTACTTGGGTTCACATATTGTGTGTAAATACATGTACCTTAATGATAATGTTTTGTATTTTAGGATTTTTCCATTAAATGATAGTTGAGCACTATATAAGTAGGTGGATTTTGTATATATATAACCACATCTCTATACTTGTGGGGGTGTGGGGGAAAAGGGAAGGGGTCCGAAAATGGAGAGGTGGAGGGTAGGTAATGTTAAAAGAGAGAAATATTATAACAAAGAATAGCTAAGAATCCAAAGAGAAGGAGAGATAAATTTGATTACCTATGAGGTTTATTTAAATAGTTTATATGGTCTAGGAAAGTCCATTAGAGCTTCTAGATTATTGTAAGTTTGAGAAAATCATTGTAATCTGTTATTACATGATAATCTAAATTATTTTACTTATAATATACTTGTCATGTTTGTGCACATGTGTGTGTAATCTGTGTGTGTGTGTGTGTGTACTCATATCTCTCTGTGTGTATGTGTGTGTAGACACAAAATCAAGCACTTAGGGTAATTATCTAATCGTGACTATATATTACTATTCATATGATTCCTAAGTAAGAAAAGTACTAATTAACCCATGTCTTAGTCACCTTTCTTATCTTTCTATCACCGATTTTAGTCTTACACCCTTACTCATTCTAACTTTTATACTTTAGCATTTAGCATCTTTAACACCAGGGCCCACCAGATGTGCACCACATGCGTCAGCGCCTCATCCCCTCTCGGGCACCCATATCCCCTTCATACTTTGGTCACACTTTTTGGGTCTTTTCTAGTCATTTGAGCATATTACCTTTGTCATAGTCGGCCTTTTTGTGGTTAATTACAAAATTAAAGAAAGGGAATCATATAAATATAAAGTTATGTGAACATAATAAAGCACTAAGCACTAAGAATTAACTATGTAGCCACCTAGGGTTGCATCCATCAAGTATCTAAGTGCTCCATTGCATCCATTTAGTGTCATCACAAGGGACACAAGGTATGATTCTCTCCATCACACGCATAGGAGGTCAATTTATTCTATTCCATGCACAAATTTACTACATTCTACATCTAGTTAATTGATCACTATTAATTGTGGCATGCACAAGAGCCACCTAGGGAAGGATTCCGCACACACACATAGAACTACATTGGGTATGAGATGTAGTGAAATGCTCAGTTGTAATTTCACCATTGTGACAACTGAGGACAGTCTGACACCTCGTTCTACATCTTTCTTTTTTGGGATTTAATGTCTATTTGAGGTTTTTGCAGGTTCATATTTCATTTCACATTTTCAGAAATTCCAGTGATCATTATGTGATCCCAGAGAAACCAAAGAAAAAAATTACATCCATATATAGGAGTTTTCCTGATCATTTCTACAGATGCATGTTCCCACAAATAGGTCTAGGACACCCACAAGTGCCCCTGTCCCTCTCCAGAGTGCCCGGTCCGGCCTATTTCTCCATATCTACATTTTTCATGGATTTCGTGTGACGCTTCTATACGGAGCTTATATATAGTCTAAACTTAACTACAAATCAGATAAGGCTTTGTACCCTCTCTTTGAACTTAGAGTTTCATACTTTCTTGCATAGTTTTATTTGGTTACTTTCAATATTCAATTGTTGCATTTATTTACTACAATCTTGCATTCAGATTAGGCTCATATAATCACATTTATCTTAATAATTTTTATGAACCCATACTCAATCTAAATGATCCTAGGATCCTCATATCTCCATTGCTCCTATCTTTCTAGAATATCTTAATCATGAGTATTTATATTAATGATGTCTTTCTCATCAATCTCGACTTAAGAGATGGAATCATAAATATCTTTTCTACTACTAGTGTTCCTACTAATATGCATCCCGATTCAATATATAAAACATTTGTTGATGCATTTTCTCAACATATTACTTTCCCATCCAAGCATAATTTTGAGATTACTATTTTTGAAAATGATCCAATCTTGCATATAATGATTCACATTTACAATGTGGGTGTCAAGTATACTTTAAACGATAATGTATCGTGTCTTTATCTTCGTACATGTGATGGTTATATTTGTCCATGTGTAGGTCACATTATTCTACATATCACTATGGGTCACAAAACCATTAACATAGTTTTATTATTCATTGAATTTCCAGTCTCATATAGCATATTTACTCAGTTGGCCATGGCTTCATGCCATGCAACCAATTCCTTCTACAATACATCACTGTGTCAAATTCATACATGAGGGCATAGGGTATACAGCCTCTAACAATCATGACCCATTCAAATATTACGACCATGATCCGAATACTACAATTCCTTCTCCATGATATGATACTACTAATGAACCACAACCCATGGATACTCTAGATCATTTACCACCACTTGAAGTTGTCATTTGTATACTATATATTGTCTCATATTTAGTATTGCCTCCCCTTCCACTACTACTACTATAGTTATTTATCTGGGGCTTGTCCAACCACCGAACATCATTACACATCTTCATGAGAAACCTTCACTAGTGCCTCCTCCATTTACATGTACACTTTTAATGAATGACACTATTTGGAAAACATTCCATTCTATCCTACTTTCTCGATACTATATGTACATATGAAGGGTTGATTCGGTTAGGCTTTACAAATGACAACATCTTTCCTCCACCTTATTATCCTCATCTCTATCGTGATTTTTTTCACCTTGTCATTGATTATGGTCTTTGAGTATTTTATCTTAGAGTCTTTCTTGCATGTACTCCCCATGCTTCTCCACTTACACTCGGTCACCTTGGCTAGATTACATTTGGGGTACATTAAATCCTGACCATACCGATATATCTTTCCCCATGCCATTTAGTCACGTATTAATTTGAAATGATTCATTCCTTGGCTATTCACAAAAACTCACTTGTTGGTATGTACATGGGTGTCCATTACCTCCTTTTAATGATTAGGAATATGCCATGGTTATGTATCATTTACGCCTCAATCGATCCTTTCTCGACCAACCCAAAACTATCACTTATCAAGTTTCGGATGCTTCACCATTTGGTTTTGATCATGACAATGAAGACCTATTAGATAACATCACTTGATCACACTTATCATCACATACTTGGGGAATCATACTTATTTTCTATCTTTTCCTCCCTCATGTCAAACAACATCTTGTTTTTCTCTAACACTCAACAAATACACTTTCACATTCGACATGAATCTTTTGACAAACTATAATATTGTAATTACCCAATGATGCTTTCTCGTCCTATGGTTCACACTTGACTATTGAGGAAATACTATACATATGAACCTCACACACTATACACTTTACATGCTCATGGAACATACTTATCACGTATATTGATCACTATACAATCAACACACATGCGATACATTCTTCATACTACACGTATTAAACACAACATACTCGACATACAACCTACTACACACTTAGAGATTCCACAAAATACCACTCTTACATCACATAACACATTTCTCAAGCGCACAATCAACAAAAACATTTTACACAATAAACATATCCACAACACACTATCTATTCAAAATTTAACATGTGATGTAAACTATTACGTGCCTAACAAGTCCACAATACATCTCCCTCAACATACCACATTACACGCTCAATGTGTTCCCAATCATCATAGCCTCTTACCCACTCAATGTTAATACAATAGAAAATTTCCCAATCAAGTTCTTTCACACACAATACATTCATGACATATTTTCTTGTTCTTTATCATGCGTAATAAACACAACACTACACACATATCTCTCACACCACCAATGCGACACACTACACTATGACACACTCTAGTTCCATGGTCCATACTTAAATATTAAGGGTCTATATCTTAAATTAACCTCACCACTCTTATGCATTTAATAACTCACTCATTCACTCACATATGTTACACTTTTCTCTTTGATGATCACATATTTCTCATACACACATATTCAAACCATTTCTCGATGAAGCACTCTCGTTTATGGTTCATTATTGAATATTGAGAGGGCATAAATAAATGAACCTAATTTCAATAATACACATCTACTCAGGGGGCACGTGACTTGTCATTCACACCGTATTTCATTTTTTCACATCCACAACATACTATATATCTTGGTTACATTTACTCTTTCTTACTCCTTTTACGTATTCACTTTTTACATATGCTTGATAGATATCTTGTATGTCATTATCTTTATCATGCACAAATGCATGCTCACTTGTTGTTCTAGTTGTGATCTCAAATTATACAAATATTTTACATACAACATGGATTCTTGGCAAAATACCTATTACCAATTGCATAGTAGCTCTGGGAGCATCCATTTTTGTACATTAAAGGTGTTATTGTGTCATTTTGTTTCATAGCCCATTACTTTATCAGATTATTCAAGTTTTTACATACTTTTTAATTATTCTAACATGCTAACGGGTGCTTCATGTGTAGCATTTTTAATGCAAGGATACTTGCTTCCATGATTATATATTACTTTGTTTTTCATTGTTTGTTTGTTTTCTAACACTATTTGCAAGATTTTTCCCTTTGTCTTGTGTGCACACTTGTCTACTTTTGGCCTAGACAACTTTATATTGTCTCGCGACATTGTGAGTGGTGTCCCATGTTTACAACCTACTTTTCATGGTTTGCATTGTCTTCTTGCATATTTAAATTATCTTATTGTTTCTTAGATTACACATTTTCTACTAAAGCATACATTTCACATGCATGTTTTCTTGTACTAACAATTCTCCCAACCACTTTGTTTGTGTGTGCTTTGGTTTTTACTAAGCACATTCCTTTCCCCCTATAGGGAATAGTTTCACCACAGTGGTTGGTCCTCTTTGGGCCACATACTCCTTCAACGACGTCGCATGCATCCCAAATGAGGGGGTCATCGCTTAGGTGTATCAACACCCCATATAGCGTTATATACACAACACAACGTAGTATCAGACATCAAACTTTTCAATTTCAGGGATTAGAATCAGACTTGGGTCCTTAGCACAACGTGACCATTCTTGTACTCCTATAACTAGGAAATTACACATCGACTGGTAGTTTAGTATAGTCTACAAAACTCCACACAAAAATATTTTATAGGGCATACAGTCCTTAGCACTTGCGTTTATACACACCATCTACAATGGTGTTCCACATTGTAGGAAGTAGTTTAATTTTGGAGGATAACACCAAACTTTTCTCCCTACACTTCTTCCATGACTTGGCATGAGATCGCCCCAAAAAATCGTGGCTGACACAACTAATGTGAGATCTCCTAAAAACTCGTTAATATACATCAGCTACAGGATCCTTTCTACACTCTTTTCCTCATCAAGGATTAGGTGCACATGTTCATTTTTCATATTTTCAACATTTTTACATGCTTCTTTACATAATTTTCATACATGTACACCCATATTTGACTACTTATTCATTCTTATCTTTTGCAGGTTTGCAAGTATAGGAAGTAGTAGTCAACATCAATAATTAACATCAAAAAGAATATACCACAACAACAAGAACATCGCAACATCTCCACATGCACTTCTACCCTAGGTTCACTTTCATCATCACTTTTTTGCACTTTTTCCTCCTTGGCATCCACACTTCACACTTGTATCACTCCACACTTTATCTTATCCCTTGACACACTTTACATCGATCTACATGGTTATCGAGATACGTATCTCTATCTACTTTATGTTACTCAGATTTCACTCAAGAACATAAAGTGGGGAAATGTAGACAAAAATCACGCACTTTGGGTAATTATCTATTCACGGTTTGTATGCTACTATTCATATGATTCCTAATTAATAAAAGTACTAATTAACCCATGTCTTTGGCCACCTATTTTTCTTTCTGTCACAACTTTTGGTCTCACACCCTTACTCATTCTACCTTTATATACCTAGCTAGGACACCAACGTCGCGAAACCTCATCCCCTCTAGGAACTCTTGTCCCCTTTGTACTTTGGTCACACTTTTTGGGTCCTTTCTATCCATTTAAGCATCTTATCTTTTTTATAGTCACCTTATCGGGTTAATTACAAAATTTAAGCAAGGGAATCATATAAATAAAAAGTTATGTGATCATTATAAAGTACCAAACGCTAATCATTATTTATCATCATTGTCCACTCAAAATTCCCCGCTCTGATAAGAGTAAAATTTCAAAATTTTGAGTCTTAAGTGTTTTTCCCTGAGGTGCCTAAGTCATGAAATCAAAAAATCGTGGTTCAGGTCGTTTTGTGTGATTTTCGGGCCTGTCGAACTTTTTGTCCCATCTGTCCCAAGTACGAAAGTGTCTTCTGTTCTCCGATCGGCCGAAACCTCCGAATTTGTCCCATTTTCGGGCCTGTCGGAAGTTTTTGTCCCAAGTGCCCCAAAGCCAAAAATGCAAACTGTTCCATTTCGGCCGAATCATCCTTCCCGCGCTTCGCACTTTCTCATCCCGAATGTCCCAGTAAAAGTGCGAGTCGTTCCATTTTCACCCGAAACACCCAAACCGCGTGCTCAGGAACTTTTCATCCACGAATGTCCCAAGTCCAAACGGGCCATTGTTCCATTTTCGACCCGATTCACCCGATTCTGCCCCGAGTTCCGTTGCTCTCGCCTGCTCCATTTCCAAACCGGTTCGCCTGGACGCGTCCTTCAGCGCCCTTCGAATTTTGTCCCAATGCCCCATTTAAAAAGTGCGAGCTTTCCCTATTTGGCCGAGCAGTCAGTCGCGATTGCATTTTGTCCCGAATGTCCCAAGTCCAAACGGGCCCGCTGTTCCAATTTCGGCCGAAACACCCGAACCGCGTCCTTCGCGCATTTTCGTCCCATTTGTCCCAAATACATTTGTGCGTCTTCTCCCTGTTTCGCCCGAACCGGCCGAGCCGCGTGTTTCGCGCATTCGCGTCTCACCTGTCCCAAGCGTACCAAGTGTCATTCACACTTAGTTTTTCCCGCTCGACCCGAATATGCTGTTTTTCAAAAAATAAATTTAAGTTGCGGCTCTGATGCTATCAATCCGAAGATCAAATTTCAAGAAGCAGTTACGAAGGACGAAACTTTCAAGACGTCGGTTACATCAGTTTTCAAAGATATCCATTGACATCTTCAAGATGAAACGTCTGGTGTGTCCCTCGTGGCAAAGACGTGGCTGAGACGTGGAAGAAAACTCAAGCGGCGGTTTCTGAAGACAGTGGGTCCTTCTCAGAACTGGACACCTGTCTCCTTCTCCTTTCTTTTCTCTTCTTCCCTTTCTTTTCGTATTCCTTGTAATTAGTTAAGGCATTGCAATTGGCGGTCCTTAACTATTCTTTAGTTAAAAGAAACGGTTACGAGGAGTAACGGATTTGTAATCTATATAATGGCCTTTCCACGCCATTTTACAAAGGAGGAAGAACTTGGATATTTGCTGAAAGTGTAAATAAATCTTAAAGAAATCAATACAAAAGGGATTTCCATTCTTTGTCTATCTGATTCTTGTTGTCTCTGTGTTCTCCTTTAATATTGTGAAGATCATTTTGTTCCTAACTCGTTTAGTCTCTCTGATTGCATACTGTTCAGTTTGCAAACATGGATCTTAGTACATGACCAAGAAGGAACTTTGTGTCCTTGATTAACAAATCTGAAGAAGGTTATTTATGGAACTTTGTGTCCTTAAATTTAATCTCATTCAACCAACGCAAATGATCTTGTCTTAAATCCTTCAAGCTTTGCAGATACACAAAGAATTATTCTCGCCATCTATAATTCCGAATGTTGTTATTCTCGCCTGTCTTCTAATTCCCTTTCTTCACCCTTGGCGTAACTCGATAATCCTCAGAAAGAACACTTTCGTAATATCCAAGTTCGACCATAAAATAATGTTCGTACTTTTGTAAATAAGTTTGTTTTTGAAATAAGGGAACCTCTCCCATTAAAGAGGAGGGACTTCTTGTCCCCCGACTGTTGTTCTTCTAAAATTCCTATTTGAAAACCAACAGTTTTGGCGACTGAAGCATTACTGGGAGGAAATTTGCATTTCAGTCTCACTGGGAAAATCACATTCCAAGATTACTACAATTTTTCGATCATCCTTTGATCTCTGCGACTCACGCTTTCACTAGAGGGAGAAGGGCCTTGGTATCGAAGATTCTCGGTTTTCAGCTTTTGGAGCAACAGGTTTTCCTTTCCTTTCCAATAGAAGAACTGCTCGACGAGCACTCCACCTGGCCCAAGATAGAAGTCCTGCGGGTGGTATTCCTTCGAGCTCGCTAGTCCTAATCTACGAGCTTTGATCCTCGCCGTTAAGTTCCCCTCCAAACTATATTTCCCGAAGAATGGCACAATTACC
>CM031237.1:256192409-256338216 GCA_018340775.1 Taxus wallichiana var. yunnanensis
GCGCTTATCTCAATGGTTACAGGTCTAGCGGCCCAAAGTAGAGGATATAAAAGAATGATAAAATGCGAGAAAAAGCCCACGATTTTGGAGCACACGAAAGGAGTTGAGATATTTAAAGGGTCCACGTGATATGGACATTGACAAATTGAATAAGTGTCTGGTTATGAAAACAACATCACACCTTGTCCACAAGTTAAATGAGTAGGAGAGGTGGTCACAAGTAAACACTATATGGCTATATGTTCTGAAAGCGCATGTTAGAAGGGAGTAGTCTAAAATATTGCGGTTTTACATTTTAGAGTAGATAGTCAAGGAAGTTCACACTATAGGAAATATCAACTTTGGAGTTGTTCTACTATCATTGGTATTCATGGAGATTGGGGTACCAGACGGGCCAAAGGAGAATATATGGAATACCCCACAGAGAGTAAATCTCTAGCATGAGAGGTTTAAGTAAGTACTATGTAAAGGGTCCATGACAGATGATGTCAAGCAAAGGCGGAGAAATGGTATGATAGAATCTATTCGGCCTTTGAGGAAGAGTGGCACATCTGAAGGACTTACCTTCAATAGTAGGGATAAAAGTTCAATTTTTATCTTTTAACATTTCTACATCACATGCTTCCCAATGAAGGATGGATCCTAGAGCCCTTGATGCAAGTTACCTTACACCTTCACAAATGGAGGTACTTATAGGTAGTCAATAGATTCATGATATACACACCACACCGGCATTCAATGCAGATAAGGTATACAGTGACTACCACACCCTAAGGAAGAAATACATGTATCCGTGAAGCGTGTATATCGAAAGGCTTATATCGAGGTATTAAGCATAAATCTGATGAGTTTAGCTATTGGGGATACTAGGGCAGCATTAGTATACATTCGGTTGAAACTAAAGATGGAGGATAATAAGTACGTGGAGAATGAGTTCGCACTCCCAAGTCCATGCGAAAAGGGTAAGTATACAATGGATAACATGAGGCCCGTAAAAACCATTGAGGTGGAAGATGAGGAAGAGGAGCGTGAAGACAAATGGAGGCTTGGAGCAAAGAAGAAAGCAACCAAATGACAAAAAAGAAGAAGATGTGACCAATCCACCTCAAGGGCGGGATGAAGATGAAGATACATAGGTAGTGCAAGGGGAGAACAGTTCAGAAGGTATTCGGATGCACGAGGACTCAAGGGGAACCCCAAAAATGACAAGGAAATCACCTCATCTCTCACCATGAGGAGACCACTGAGCCGAAGTGGAGAAGAAAGTTAAAGATGGGTCAAGAAGTGGAGGAGTCCGAGGAGAGCACGCATGCATCTCCTACCCCACTAGTGCGAAGATGAGCCCCAGAATGAGGAACAATAGAAAGAGAAAGACGATAAAGAAATGAAGGATGGGGGAGAAGAAGAGAAGGAGGTATCGTGAGCCCACCTAAGAGAATGATCGAGGTGTATCGAGGAGTAAACTCCCAACCTTGAAGCTTGAGTTCCAAAAGGGATAAGGATAAGAAGGATGAGTGGAGAACATAGTGCACCTCTCATGGGTTATGCTTTGAGGACATAAGAATATTTTCACGCCCACTTTTAAAGCAATGTCGCGCAAAGGATTTATTTGGTTGGGATCTAATGGATGAGGACATGACGGCCGTGCAGAACTAGAAAGAAACTATCATGGTCTATGCACACCCACATGGATGAGCCCTGAATTTGATGTATATGAGGAGTTATGTGTGTTGAGATGGTTGAAAAATGCACCTTAAGCTAGACACTTAACAAGTAAATCCCTACTTGTTATATCGATGAGCAGGTTAGTAATGCATTGGTAAAGGTATCGAAAGAGGTTGCAGAAGAAACATGGACAAAGCCGCAACAATAAGAGCATTGCAAGGAGATGAAGACGAAGGATGCAGAGATAACACGCTCAGCCCAGGAGAAGGGCTTGGAGCGAGAGAAAGTATAACACATTCCTTAACATGGCGGAGGCTATTGGAGACCATGTGATCAAAGCGTACCCACATCTGGAGTCCAAAGTACCAGAGCAGTTCCCCTCAATGATGCACTATGTTAGAACTTTGGTGGACTTGGTCTGGAAGATGACACCATTAGAATGCCAAAACCAAAGAATCCTACGAGGAAGAGGCGAGAAAGCAAAAAGGCTGCAAAGTGTGTCGAAAATTTCAATCTACAGGGCCCACTGCAAAGCACTTCAAGAAGAATTGAAAAAGTTGGATCATGCCTTAAATATATGCACAACTCCTGAGGCGCTAATCAAGGTGAAGACTCTAAAATAAGACAATGATGACCCGAGAGAAGCTATGAAGGATGATACCTTGGGCCGTGTAGAAAGGTTAACCATTGTAAAGTAAAAGTGTGAGGCCTTGACAGTAGAAAGCACAAGAGCCGCACAAGGAGAGATTAGATGAGCTTGGGAAACTCATCGCATAGAAAATGGATGTGCTTGAAGGAAAACATCTTTGTAATGTCTAGCATTATGTTAGTATTGTATAATGAAATGGGTGAAGTTACATAGGATGAATTGGAGTCCATTATTGTGGACATACCAAAGCAAGTAGAGAAGTTGCTCACCGAATGGCAGGCCTTAGATGAAGAAATAAAGGAGGAGTATCCAGATTTGATCCTTCAAAATGGGATAGATGAGGCTACCACTTAAAACATTATTTACTCATTCATATTGTTTTGATCTTTCTATTCAACGTTATTTACTTCAGTTTTGGAAATAGCCATTGTTGGGATGACAATGAGATTAGTGTGGGGAATATTGATCGGTGAACACTTGATAGAGATCACACATGAAGTCCGTGTGGAAAGTAGGCCGGAGTTCAAGGGAGCGAAGGGAGACAAGAAGAACCATACGTGGAGGGCAAGTTCATCCTTGGACTTATCCGATTTTGAGTATAAAGATCTATTGTTAGAATATGGCATGCAGAGCACACAAACGAGGTAGAGATGTGCGCGCCACACATTTTCTATCTTTAGAGGATCGGATTGAAGCACTTTTGGATGAGGACAAGCTAAGAATAGGGTTGTCATCTCATTTAACTATAAGAGGTTCTATATATAGCACACTTTCATGTAAACGATGTGGCTATTAATAATATGTGGCCTATTTTTGGAATAGATAAGCCATGAAGGGCAAGTCCCCACCCTATATATATGTGATGAACTACATAGTGTGTGTGTGTGACAGTAGAGATGGTATGAGTGTGTAAGAGAGAGAACATATACGAATAGATATATGTGCATGAGTCTATATTACTGTATCGAGATCCATGCGTGCATCGGCATAGATTGTCATTATTGTAAGCGAGCTTACGTATTACTGTTATTATTAATAGATGGAAGATATTGGCTGAACCTAAGTGTCCTTCTTGTGTGCAATTGAGGAGTGCTTGTTCTGGTTCCCATCATGATTATTGTTTAAAATATTCTTTCTAAGATCTAGATCTTTCATGCACTTTGTATAATGATGAATTAGTTATGGATCTATATTCTTTAAGTCTTCATCATGTTAACATTATGCTACAACAACCCTAAAGAGGGACCCGGTACCTTTGTGCGCCGGTGAGCGCTCGTTTTAGATAAGTGATATGCCAGCACATCTAGGGTGTTATTTGGTAAATTCTATGATGCATCATAATCTATTATTACATTATAATATAATTCATTTTATTTATAATCTACTTCTTGTGTGTGTGTGCATGTGTGTGTGCATGTGCGTGTACATATGTGTGCATGTATGTGCATTGTTATGTGTGTGCACATGCTTCTCCCTACTGTGTGTGTGTGTGTGGGTGGGTGGGTGCATGCGTGCGTGTTAATATTGGTGATCAATCAAATGCATAATTTTGATAGTGTGTGTGTTAAGGTGATTGTTTACTTGAGCTCTTGACAATTATGTGGTTAAGGTGATTCTTCACTTAAGTTCTTGTTAGTGTCAACAGAGAAATATATATATTAAGTACTTTTCCAATTAAAATTTAGGCCAAGATTTTAATTATGATAAAATATTGTTTATGAAAGAAGTAAAAATATAAGGATATAAAATTGTTTTTTGTATTTAATTGTATTGACTCTAAAATACTTAAAAGTTATTTATGAATTTTAAATTTAATAAATGATATTTGATTGATTGCAAGATGAGCGTATTTATCTTCTCTTTTTTAAATTGTATCTATTTTACTTCAATTTTAAATTTATGTTTAGTTTATATGTATAAATGTGAAAAAATTATAGCGTATCTATATGTAGCTATATAAATAGTAAATCTCTATGTTTCTAAAAAAAAAAAGCTATAATTTTATATACAACAATGAATGTAACAATAAATTGTAAGTGTCATATACAATCTCATGTCACCATCAAATTCTAATTAGTAATGATATGTTAACATTTGAATCATAGTTACATTTCCTAATTTCCCATTCAAACTCAAATGAAGTTGGTATAATATTAGATGTCTAATGTTATCGCAAGTCAAGTCAGTCAAGTCGATCAAGTATTGATGGGGATACTTTCAATCATACCAGTCAAGTTGCCATGTGAAGTAGTTATACATGGAAAGAACATGTATAAGGAAAGGACAAAAATCTTCTCTTTGATGGAAATACCTTTTCAAATGACAAGCATGGCCACGATTTCTATAATTTTAATTTTGTCCACACTTTTCCTGTTTCTTTTGCAAAAAGGTGATTTAAAGTCTTCTTCCTGAGGAAAATTTAACAAAATATGACACTAATAATTTTAAAATAAACACGTGTATGAATTGATTTATATTCGTAGTTTTTTTTTCCTTTGTTTTCTACGATGATATTTGGACATTAGATTCATAGTTGCATTTCCCATGTAAAATTAGTTGCCTGTGATTTCGTTTTCCAAGGACATTGTTGTATTACTTTCTTTGGAATAATGCATTTTAGTGTTATTTCCTTGTTACACTTTTGGTAAAGGTGTTTTTCTTTTTCTTTTGCCAAATGTGATTTCAAGTCTTTTGCAGAGGAATCTTTAACAAAAATCTGATATCTTCAATAAATTGATACTTTTGTATGAATTGACAAAAACCTCCTTTGTTGCAGCTCCACCAGGACATATATTATTCTTTTTTCACTTACTTTTCGGAGTGAATGGAATGATGATATTTAGACATCATTTTCCAAGGATATTATTGTTTTACTTTCTTTAGAATAATGCATATTAGTGTTATTGATCTGGTAAAGATGTCATACAGAAGTAATACTATCCAAAATGTATCTCCAAGTTAGATAAATTTTAAATTTTGTTTTTCTTCTTAAATTAAAAATTGTGGTTAACATGTTATAGATGTGCAAATACATGGCTTTGGCAATGATATTGTAAGAGATGTTGAATAGAGTAATTGACCACCATTACATATTAGTTGTAGATTCTCTATCTTGGGAATGAATTTAATGTTTCACTCATTGAATCGACCAAGTGAATTAGAATGAAAAACTTCCAAATAGACTTGAAAAAGTCATTAATAACCACATCCTAAAGGGTTTTATAGAATTCATAAGGCAAAGCATCATGCCCTAAGGCGTTTTCATTAGCCAATTGGGAAAATACTTCCAAATGTTATACATTGTTCACATTATATCGCAATCAATCATTTGTGATTGAGAGAGCTTATAAGGGACAATAGTTATGCATTCTTAAAGAGTCGCTTGTAGCTCAGAGAAATCTCTTCGGCTTTGAAAAATTGTTGGTAATGGAAAATAAAATCAATGCCATATATTCAACTTTAGATAGAGAAAGAGCCTTCCCACGATTTTGATTTGTTGGTGTGCATGTTTGGATTTGAGAGAGTGAAATAATTATTTGAAAAATAGATTGCCCACTTTGAGCCAATGTAGTCTAGCTTTGATTAGAGCACCTCTTGCATTGTAGGCATCATCAGTTTGGATGTGTCGCTTAATATTCATCACCTATCTCTGCAAAGCTTCATCAAAAGGAGTTTGATCAAAGGTATTTTGTGAGTGGCTCAACTTGGATGTGGTGATAGAGTAATTATTTCCCAAATTTCAAACAACTATTACTTGAAGGTGCACAAAAACACATTGGCCACCAATGACATCTTTCCACCATGCAATCATCCATGTCCTACTAGTTAGGCATGCCACTAGGCCCCAAACTTGCCTAATGTGGTGACGAATGGACCCATAATGTAAAATTTTGCTATTAATTTAAAATTTATTGGTATGGAAAAGAGCTCACAAAAAGTTACATTCAATCCTAAAACAGATAGGGAATGGTCATAAAGGACCATATATGACAATACTTCCACCAGTAACTGAAAAAACAACTAGTGAATGAAAAAAATGCTATGTTGACATCATGGCATGATCAAGGTGCTTGAATATTCAATCAGATCCTTGGAAAAAATTAGACCAAGTGTGCCAAACAATTGAGTCAGAATGATGAGAAACATTAGGGTCATAAAACCCAAATTTATTGCAGATGTACTTCTACATCCAAGATGCCTTATCGTCAATCATCCATCGCAAGGATAAATGGCCAATATTTTCAAGTTCCATCTCAACCATATTGAATTCACCAAATAGAATCCAATGGGCATTAGGGAGATCATCGATAAATCCATTGCAATAGTGTTGTATATTCAACCACATCATTAGATGCATAAATACTAATAACTCTGAAAGAATGATTATAAATGTTGAATAACACGTGGAAGACATGATTTTTGTGGTCACATCCATGAATAACATAACAATGCCACCATTTAGGGGCAATAAATTTTGTTATTCTTCCATGTATGTGCTCATGATTACTAGTAAGAGCTAACCTATCTGGCAAGATAACTTTAGTGATTGTGGATAGTAAAAATCTCTGCCACCTTAACTTCTACAAAAAAATAATGTCCATATCTACAAACCACTTCCTAAAGTATCTCAAATTATACTTCAGAGTGGAGTTCATTGGACCCCTTACATTTAAGGAGAAGTAATACATTGAAAACTAGCATCTAGAGAAATATCCTTTAAATTCAGGCCCAAAAGGGAATCACAAGAATTTTGTAAAAAAATTATTCCGATTAGAAAGAAAAAATTCACTAGACTATACTTTATGTTTGGTTGGAGGTGTAAACTTATCTTCCTTAAGGTGGCGAGGAGGTTAGAGCAACATGTTCTTATTATTACATGGTGAGAAACTTAAAGAAGATACACACAAGGAAAATAACTTGTACCCTATAAATCAGTTTGAAACCATCTTAAATCCATGGATGCCCTAGAAGGAGGAGAAAACATAAAATTTAGTAGTGGAGGATGCCTCTTATGAAAGTGATATAAAATCCATAAAGGTCTTGAGAGAGGTTTGCACCGATGGGCCTAGGATGGTTGTGTGCAAAATTGGTGATGGGCTAGCTTTTAGTTTGATGGCTTTAGAAGCTCTGAGTGAAGGGTGGATGATGAGGGATTTTTTTTTTTTTTTTGACCCACAATGGTCCAACCATATTTTCCAGTGTCCTAAGATGATGATACATTTGGATTTAATAAGGTATTCTATACTTTGATAATAAACTAGTCCTAAATCTTATAGTCTATAAATTCTCATCAAAAAACATATTTGGGAGGTTAATGTAAACTAGTCCATTGAGTGTAATAGGATTCCCCAACCTAAATATTAATGGATTCTTTGAGATCATGAAAAGATCATCCTCAATACAAATTCATCTATGTGGTATAAAAACATAGAACTTAATAGGTTCTTTGTAATATCCCATCATATTGAAGAATCAATGAGGTCCAAAAAGAGGCAAAAGGGCATGGGAAGGTTGGGGAATTCCACCCAATTTGGGACTTTGAGATTTTATGTTTTAAAACCACAAACTTACGAGTCCAAGGAGTCATGATGAATAGGGAACTTAAGACATATCAGGTGGAGTATTTATGTAGCACCATGGCCACCTTGTCTAGCTTAGGAAAATAAAACAAAAAAACTTTGGTCATATTCTAGATTAATTCTAGATTGATGTCAAACATCGAACTTAAGGTCATTTGCACCAAAGAGTGAAGAATTCTTTTATTCCAAAAATATAGCCTATCATGCAAAACTTCTCAAGCCAATGACATGAAAAATTAAATTAATCCACTCTTAATAAGATATTGGGAGTATAAGAATTACCTCAAAGAATATTTTGGGCACAAACATCCTCGGTTACTTCCCTAGAGGTGCCATCACATTTCATCTTAGTTATAATAACAAAACTATGTGACTGGGAGGCCATTATAAAATATCCTCCCAATAGTGGGGATGCCTAAAAAACTAAAATAAATTCTAGTCCATGCAAAAAAATCCTGTAGGGAGTAGTATGATGAGGGATGAACAATGAGTGATGGAATCCATCGAGCAAAACATAGTTTACCTTTCCTATTGATAAGGGATTAGTAATAAATACGCATATTTTTTTAAATATTTTAAAGAATAATTTTTATAAACCTATTAAACAAAGTACTTATTTTAACCCTTTTAATATGCCTACATAGGGATTTCAAACAATATATTTTATTCTAATCTTTTTCAAATATAAATATTTATTTTTGAAAATCATTTACCTTAATTGTGTGCATTTCGAGATGTCTACCTTGTGGCATATAGTATTATATGTTGACCCATATTGTGGGGTATATTCACCCTAATGCAAAGGTGTCCAATAAGTTTCAACAAGTGAAAACTTGGTTTTCATATCATCTAGAGAATTCATCGATTTTATTTTCTAATTTTAATATTTTTATGATCCATATATTTTTGTTTTCTTATCATTATGATACATTAAAGAAAACATGCTTACTTGCAAATTTTATCATGGGACAATGGGACCATCGAGTTACAATTATCAACATCTAAGGTGATTATGGGATTATTATAGCTCATTTTGTGCTGGAAAGGGAAATTGTGCACAAGGAAATTCCAAAAGAAGATAAAGAGGATAAGGTTTCACCTATTACATTCCATTACAATATAGAGAGTAAATTATCAGCCACACTAATATCTAAGAGTGAAAGGGAGGTGGAGATAATGAACTTAACAATGTTTGTTTATTATTGATAGTGTAATTACATCAAAGGAATCAAAGAAAAGATGATGTGATAAAGGGAGATGATAACAACCATGAAAATGAAGTGTAAAGGATATATATCCATTATGATTCATAAAGAAGTATATGGGAAGAGAATAAGCTCTTACACTTGTTTTAGGAGAGTAAGAGAAGGAAACTCCAACAACATAATGGTTAGAGGATGGAAAAGTAGGAATGCACATTTTCACACTTGTAGATTAAGGGAAGAGGAAAACAAGGAAGGTTTATAATTTATTTGGAACATATGCACATCTAACAAGAACAAAGAAAACAAAGTGCTAGAGTATACACTTATAGATATAGAGAATGGAGACATAAGTTTTTCTTACACTTGGAGGAGGAGGAATATCATAGGTTCTTATAAAGAGGAATGGAAGAACAAGAAAATATGAATAATTAGGTGGAAGTGGACAGTGTATGGCCCAAAGGGAACTTTAAGAAGAATACTAGTGGACAAATGGATGACTGGTAGAGGATTGGAAAAGAGAGAAACTTGCAGAGGTACTTGATATGATGGAAAGGAATGCCAAGAAAATGGGTATTGATGGTAAAAATATTTGTTATAATACTTCATCCTTTCTAATGAGCAAGAGATGACATTTAAATTACCTCAAGAGTACAATGCAAGTGCCTCTTAGGTGAATGAGTAATCTTTTATACTAAAAATCTAGTATTATTAAGTATCAATTAAAACCATTATATGTATTCATTGTTTGCAATGCTTGGTGACTCTCATGGAGATCTACTAATCACAAGGATAAAATATAGTGTGCTCATGGTGATAGGATACGTGAAATACCTATAAACATTTTCCAATTTCTGTGTGAGGTGATGAGTTGAGTACGGTGATTCCTCGCATGTTGACACATATAGTTTAGTCATGGATATATATTCATTGTTCTAAAGAAAAGAAACATAAGATTGAGGTGTGAGACATGTTGGTGTACCATATTATATTTATTAACATATATCTTGTATAATATGTGGATGATCCTTGATGCATTATTGTATTAATGACACTGGTACATGATTTTTTCATATGGGTTTTGTACCTAGGGTAGTGTACCACATAAAGATGTGATATGGGTATTTGTTCATTAATTTATCGGTGGGAAAAATACATGCACATGTGGGTAGGGAAGGTTACTTGGGTTTATATATTTTGTGCATATACATGTACCTTAAGGATAAGGATGTGTATTAAATGAGTGTGGCATCAAGGGATAATTGAGAGAAATATGTAAGTAGGTGGATTGTGTGTCTATATAACCACATCCATATATTTGTGATGAGGAGAGTCGGGGATGGTGGAAATGGATTGGACATGAAAATGGAGTCATGGAGGGTAGGGGATCATGTTCAAAAGATATTAATAATAGAGTAAAGATTAGTTAAGAAGCAAAAAACAAGGAGAGATAAATTTTATAATCGGAGAGGCTTATTCTAATAGTTTAGATGATTGAGGAAATACCATTAGAGATTCTAATTATTGTACATGTTGAGAGAAGAATTGTAACTCGCGTACATGTGTGTGTGTGTGCATGTGTCCATGTGTGTGTGTGTGTGTGTATGCACGTGTGTGTGTATCTCTCTCTCTCTCTCTCTCTCTCTCTCTCTCTCTCTCTCTGTGTGTGTGTGTGTGTGTGTGTGTGTGTGTGTGTGTGTGTGTGTGTGTTTATATTGTAATCAATTGTGTAATTTTGATATTTTTGTAATTATGGTGATTGTTCACTTGAACTATTGACATTTGTTATGGTTAAGGTGATTCTTCACTCGATATCTTATAAATACTTTGCTAAGTAAAATTTACCCTATCTATATTAAAATATTTTCCAGGAGATAAAAATATAGGTATATAAAATATTTAATTGTTTTGAGTTGTATTAACTCTAAAATACTTAAACTTAAATTTATGAATTTTGTATTTAATAAATTATAGTTGATTGATTGCAGGATGAAAGTGTTTTCCTTTTTCCCTTCCAATTTTTAATTGTATTTGTTATACTTCAAATTTTAAATTTTAATTTATATTTACTTTATATCTATAGGTGTGGAAGTATTATAATATATATACATAGAAATATAAATTGTAAGTCTATTATTATTATTTTAAAAATAAACTATAATTTTATATACAACAATTAATGTAACTAATAATTGATAGGATTATGTTTCATATACATTATCATGTCATCATCAAGTTTAAATTAGTAACGATGTTTAAACAATTTATGAGTTCCCATTTCAATGCATTTCAAATTTATTCAACTCGTCAAAATTGCCATATGAAATGTTGGTGAAGTTTCCACTTCAATTTAAAAATATGAAGTGTTGGTTCTCAAGTTTATTTTTCGAATTTTTCCCTCGCCAAATTGCATGCATGCACACAAATTTTATAATTTTTATTTGGTTCACACATTTGCGAAAGGTGATTTAATGAAATGTGACACCTTTAATAATGTGAAAGACGGTGTAAACTTGGTTATGATTTTTTGCCCTTTATTTTATCTACAAGCTGGATCAAAGTTCAATCGATGATGATTCAAAATTGTATTCCCTATGTGAAATTAGTTCCCTCTCATTTCATTTTTCAAAGGACATTACTTTCTTCAGAATAATGAATTTTAGTGTTATCTAGTTGGTAAACTTGTCATGGAAAGTGTATTTTTCCTGGTCATTTCAATTATTGGGATGGCTATCTTTTGCAATAAGAATCATGTTCATAAATTTTTATGTACTTATGATTTCATCCATTTTACTTTCTTTAGTAGGTCAATTTCTCGTGATAAGTATATTTATCATTTCATTTATGTGTAGGGATGTTCTCTTCATTGGGAAATTTTGTGTTTGTAAAGTTAACATGTGAATTTTTATTTCTTTAGTCGCTTAAATTATTGAATAAGATATCTTATTCCATAGAAAATTTTATAGCGGTCAAGTTGTCATGTGAAGTGTACTTTCATCTATCGCTTTAATTATTATAATAATATCTTCTTCCATGGGAAATTTTATGGAAGATTAAATATTGTTGAAATTTTCCTAAATAAAATAAAATTATATTTTTAGATTATAGGTTTGTACAGGTTTTCCTACGATAACGAAATACTTTCAAAGCATAAAAAATAACAACCACATGAAAGATAAGACCATACTACCTTAGGGATTTCTTCTTCTAACCTTATATCCCATTGATCAAGTTCTTGGTATTAATAAAATCATATAAACCACATTTTTCTCACAATTATTATACATGTAAGATGATTATTAACCAACAATAATTCTAGATAGAGTATTATAGTACAAAAAAAATCCTTAACTTATGTAGTATATTCCATCTTATTTGTAAAAATGGTATTGATGATGAAAAGGAATTTTGATAGTTATTTTTAATCATAGGATTAAATAAATACTAACAATTTCATCTCAAACACTTAATCTTTCACATTCCAAGTAATAATATGAAATGAAATAACAAATAGAAAATATAATAAATAATAAAACAAGAAAAATAGGGTCACATGCATACGTGACGATGGATTACGCCTCCAAATCTATATATAACACACAAGAGTTCCCACACAATGACGAATCTCTTATTTCACTAGAAATTGAAATAGAAAATAGAACGCATTCTTTAGGTTATTTCTAACATTATATTGAACCCATAAAAAACCATATTTAATTAATAACTTAAATGTTCACTAACTCTAAGCATTTGGTTTAAATAACATAACATGATAAAAATCCTAACATTAAAGAAAAATCAAGTAAAAACATTGTATCATATACATGTTGCGCTTAGGTAGATAACATGAGCTAAAGATGGAATTTAGATAAGAGCACTTGTGAAATATGCTAAAAACAAATGTATTCCTTCATGGACTACCTAAATTCTTCTTTGTTGATATGTTTTTCAAACAAAAGGCTATTATGGAAAATTTCCTTATAAACCTTTTGTATAATTTTTTGAGTAGAGAAAATGGCTAAGTATTAGCCATTCAAAAAAGTTGAAGACCGCATGTAGGAGGGTGCACATGGATTGAGAGAAAAATTTAAGGTCAGAGGAATGCATGAAGAAGCACACAAATACAAAGAGGGAACATATACAAGTTAGTGCGCAAAAGGTATGTGCACAAGGGAAAATAAGATCAACGTGCAATAATCCATGCATGCACACACATGTTCAAGGAGTTAGCCAATTTCCTAGTGAAGGCTATAAATTGGAAAAGCAAAGTTGGTGTAGCATGCAAGGCATGTCGAGAAATATGCAATGAAAGGATAAAGTGTCTACCAAAGTTAAAGCATGTATAAAAGGAGGACATATATAATTATAGGAACAAAGAATGGATGATGTCAAGCTATTTATAATTTGATCTAGAGTTAAACCATGATATTGGAAGACATGTGACCTATATTTAAGACATCTATTGTTAGAATTAAATCATGTAAGTGGTAAAAGACAAGTTCCCACCATATAAATATGTGTCATGCTCCATGTAATGTAAGCATGAGTGGGGACAAAGATATGTAAGTGCTAGTGTGTGTGGTGTATGTAATTTCCTAGTGCTAAATGATGAGTGCCTCGGATGTAATAAGTTGTAAGTACATATAATGGATTGATCATGTGATGGTTAACCTATTACAGATTCTCTTGTTGGTTGATTGTACTCATGTATGATTGATTAAGCTATGTTCCTACATGTTATCTTTGTTTTTTTACTCAACATTATCCTTTCACATGAGATAAATGACTAAATACATAAACACACATCTTGATAAGTAACCAAAGATGTACCTGGTGGTTGCACACTTTGAGTAGGCATTTAGAACTTTGTCTAAATGAAGTGATAACGTGCCCCACTAGGTATTGTTAAATAAAAGTACATTTTGGTTCTATTTTCGAGACCTCTTTTCATTCTTCTCATCAAGATGTGGTGTGCATATGCCATTTTAACTATCACTAGAGAAAATTTAAGAGTGGGTGCATGATGGTCAAGATGAATTTTCTCAGAGATACAACACTAGATGAGATTATAATGCACGTAAATCGGTGGAAGAAATCTATATTATTCCTTGTATGATACATTATTTAGTTTATTTCTAGTGGATTTATATGAATGGTTAGTAGCTTATACATTGAATAGGGGTGTCTGGATAGGAAAGAACCAAGTTTAGGACTGGGATAAGTACCAAGAAATATTTGAATTGGATGAACCATGGACGTGTGTTGTAGATCACTAGTGGAAGGTGTGTTGTGCAATTATACCTTAAAGTGTGCAATTTTGACATATTTGTTCCTAGAGGATGCAAAGTTCCAATTTTTGAGTAAGCAAGGGGATCATACTTACAAGCTCTAACTTAGAAATGAAGATCTTGATGATTGAGATGGGGATGGAGAACATGATTATGGATAGATAAACATAGCTACCATGCAAGGGTAGGAATGGAGTATGGGAAGGATAACATTGGTCTAAGTTGAAGAAAGAGACATGGAAGAGAGATTGCACATGTATAATGATGTGAGAGAGAGGAACTTGAGGAGGCACTAAGATTAATGGGAATGGGCCGAGTGGAAGTGATAAGAACCCTACAGAAGGCAAGGGACCACAGGACCATGTCATCCAGATATTGGTGAAGCGCCATAGAAGGACCTCTTCAATGTCTGATGAAAGAGAGTATGATGAAATATTGAGAGCCATTGGGGCACACCTTACCCACCCTATAACCCTATCCCTTGCACATGGTGTTCATGATCCTGAAGTTTTATAGAAGATCATCATAACAACGAGGAGTAAGAAGGTAATCAGAGGATCACCACTTTGGATTGGAGATACATGTAGGCACATTTGGTGACATATATGGATGAAAAATAGATTAATGAAGCACACATAGAAATTCAGTAGGCTCTCGTGTTTAGAAAAACATTATTTTAAAGTCACCAAAGAGGTGTGACAACATGAAATAGTAGTTGTGCACTACCCATTGAAAGTATTCTCATTGGGGAATAGTAGGGTAGATGGTTGATGCGGTTCAACACTACTACGGGGATGCAAGGTAGTACTTATATATAGCTCCCCAAGTCATGGTAGGAGGCTCAAGAGGCTCGGGTCCTCCACCATGTGGAGGAAATCCTAGTGGAGGCTCGAGATCAGGATCTGGCCCCCCTTAGGAGAAGGGCCACAAAAACGGCACAACAATCTCAACAACCACCACAACAGCCATAGATCTATTATGAGATGTCACTACATTTACCAGAGTATAGGGGAGTTGATAATGTAGTAGAGCACATAAAAAGTATAAATTTTTATGAAGATCCAAGGGAATAATATCCCCATATTGAAAGTCTAGTTTGTTTGCTACAACACTTCAAGGTCACGAGAATAGTTGGTATAGAAAGTATGATCCAAACCACATGGTAGTGGGTTATGATTTGTTTGGCCACTTTCTTGGCTGAATTCCACATTCCTAAATTTGAGTAGCAGAGTATTAGCACATTGAAAGACATTAAACATGGTATAGTGAGAGTGTTAAAGAGAATGATGCATGTTTCAAGACCTTTTTGTCCAATTTCCTATGACATTCATCAGAGTTATCATGCACATTGGTTTTAGGAGGATTTCTTACATATTTCCAAAGGAAGCTATCACATAAGACGTTCACCACCCCATACGAGTCTTTAGAAGAAGCACTGCGTGTAGAAGCGGTTGAAGCGTAGAAACATGGGTTTTCCATTTCTTGAAGCTCATATTGTAAGTATGGCCACTTAGTTGAAAAAGTATATGTTATTTCATCTCATGAGAAATGTAGCAGAATTTGGTGCACGATTGTGAACTGGAAGGGAATTCAAAGTATAGTTTTCCACATAGGAATGTGCATGCGTTATTAACATCTTGCAAAAATTTGTTATAAGAACCATGATTTCCATAATTTTCTAATTTTGCAATGCGCTAAAAATAATAATCCTTCTTTGTACTAAAAATTTGTGATGCACATACTCATGAGACAACCAATTATCATTTGATTGATCAAATTCACAAGGATTGTGAAATAGGGTTGTGCCAAAAACAAGCATAGAGAGTAGCTTGAAGGTGTAAGAAATAAAAAATAATGAGGGGCACAACAATAGTAATGGGGGATATAGAGGTGGATACCAAGGTAGATTTCATGGTGGCGATGAAGGTTCACATGGGGAACATGTTACACTTGTGGGTCATCTAATCACTATCAACATGATTTCTCAAAGAATCAGACATGCGGATATTGTGGCAAGGCACATAAGGTTTAAGATTTCCAAAATATTTATGTTCACATGTGCAAGAATAAAAAAAAGATAAAGGTGTATCCATGATTATTGTGGAATGCACAAAGTGAAATAAGTGGACACCCAAGAAATTGGTTGTAGCAGAACCTCAATCATTATTGGTCACTACATGAGGAAGGAAAATCAAGACTTTATCAGAAGGGAGGAGGTTGTTCATTCAAAATATCCACATGTGTGCCAAAGAATGAAGTATATCAAGAAACAATTGGTGTCATCATAAATCTCTAAGGGGAAATACAATGTATGAAGGTACAAGCATGAGAGAGGGAATAAATGAAGAATTGTTAATTACCTCATAAGAACCTTGATGATTTTAGAGAGGTATGTAAAATTTTTAGGTAGGATAATATCATACCTCTGTTGGGAGAATCATTATGAGACAAGATACCATGTGCATGTGTAGAAAAGGAGCATTATATTCTCCATGCTAACTTACCACCACAAGATCATGATTATGATAAAGAAATCATGTTCGATGCATTGATTAATGGATGGTTGGTAAGTAATATCCTCATTGATACATGTGCAAAAGTGAATTTCCTCACACTTGATGTTTGGAACTAAATGGGAAGGTTCTCATTGCATCCATCATTAAATGTGTTGTATATGAATAACAAGATGAGGGTTATTCCCATTGGGGTTCTAAATAATTCTTCTATCACCACTCGAGGAGAAAAATTTAAGCATGAATTTGGGGTATTGGAGCTAGCTAAAGTAGAAAAATTTCCTTGGGATACTAGGCCATCCTTGGTGATATGCCAACAATAAAAACTTACGCTTTAACAAGCGTTATGTGAGAATCAAAAATAAAGAGGAGTGTGTTGTGATATCAATGGATGATATGAATATTGCTCCTTACATAGAGCCATTAGTGAATAAGACCTCAACATGATATACGCTTCCTATGGTACGTGAGCCAGAGAATGTGGATCCATAAAAGAAGGGTGTTCTTCAGTGAGAAGATGCGCATAATCCATAAGTGACACTACTAGTGTGGATTGTGATAATTGGGATGGATACTTATGAAATGGTTGGTCAAGAAGTTTAGCAAAGAGTAACAAAGGTTATTACACCAAGTCTAGTGAGGCAGTTGGGGAAGGATAGTTTGACGAGGTATACTAAAGATGAAAAGCTTGAGTCATTCTTGCACGTAATGGAGGAACAATGGTGAAGTGAGGGGGATAGAATAAATATGATGGTGTACACATTGAGAGGGGAAAAACTCATTGGTGGGCTACACATAGGGGGAGTATATTACTTGGTTAGTGTGAGATCAGAGTGGATTTCTTGACAATTTTTTGTAGGACCAATATCCCTTCACCGATACAAGATTATTATAGGAAGACTTCTCTGATAGTACATGTTCACAATTGCAAGAGGAAATCAATGAAATGGAAATACACTTTGTCACCATCCTTGTGGGTACATAAGTTTTATTCTACATTTTTGGGTGCACACATGTCATGCCTAGTACACACACGTAGAAACACAAAAGAAATAGATAATTGGTGTGAGAGCTAACTTTAGGTATCACCCATACTTTTGATTACTTTTCTACTAAACCACTTGGTTCATAAATCTCTGTAGATTATAAGACACATTACATTGGGGGATAACACAAAGGATGAAGATCTTATAACTCAGTTTTTTTTTAGGCTAATAATGAAGTACACGAAGACATGGTAGAATTAGAGGAGACCATGTTAGGACTAACATGTAAGAAAAAGGAAAAAGTAAAGTTTGTCTACTGTATAGATGATGAAGAAGTTGAGGAATTGGATATTAAGCACACAGAGGGTATGCGTGAGGTATTGGAATCTACGGATGAGAAAGCACATTCCTACCATGTGCTATTAAATATGAATAAATTCAAAATCGGTACTGAAGATGCACCAAAGGAGGTAATTACTGGTGTTACTGATTTGAACTAGAGGTAGAAAATATAATTGAACTAATATGTGACTTTCGGGATCTTTTTCCCAAAGTATACCATGATTTAAAGGGTGTGCATCCATCATTAGTGAAATGAAAATCAAACTCAAGGATGATGTGTGACCCATTCATAAGAGACCTTACTAGATAAATCCTAATTTAGTTGTCAAGGTGAAAGAGTAAATTGACAAAATGCTCAAAGAAGGCATTATTATGCCTATGGAAGATTCAAATTGGATAATCCCGATGGTTATCAGAATTAAAAAGGATGGCATGATAAGGATTTGTGTTAATTATAGTGTTTTGAATGCCTCATATGTTATTGATCCTTTTCCCACACCATTCACCGAGGAGATATTAGAAGGTGTTGTTGGGCATGAGATCTATTCTTTCATAAATGGATTTTCAGGCTATTGTTAGGTGAGGATCACATGCAAAGACCAAGAGAAGATAAATTTCACAACTGAATGAGGGTACTTTGTTTACATGTTATGCCCATTGGATTTAAGAATGCACCAGTGGTTTTCTCACGCATTGTTGTACATGAATTTCAATAATTTCTTCATAAAGTTATTTAGTGTATTTGGATGATTGGAATGTGTATGGACTAGTTAAATACCATTGTGATAGATCGAAGTTGATGTTTAAAAGATGCAGGATACTTAACATCTCCTTGAATTTTAATAAGTATATCTTTACAAAACCATTTAGCACCTTACTTAGACACATTATCTGTAAAGAGGCATTCTGGTAGATCCAACTTATTTTGGAGTTGGAAGAGCCAACCAATTAGATTGAAATGTGCAAGTTCCTTAGACATACTAGTTACTACCAAAATTTTATTAAGGGGTATGCAAATATTGTTGCGCCACTTGAGGAATTTATCAAGGAAAGGGGAAAATTCTATTGGGGTGATGCACAACATCTAGCATTTGAGACTTTAAAGGAGAAGCTAACCACCATTCCTATCTTATGTTTCCCTTATTAGGATAAGTCATTTCATGTTCACGTAGATGCCTCTTGAATAGCCATTAGTTCATTTTTAGCACAACCAGGGGAAGGTGATGTTGACCACCCCATCTATTTTGTAAGTAGGAAGCTAATGCCGTCGAGAAAAATTACACAACTACGGAGCACAAAGTATTGTCCATGATATATGCGCTTCACAAGTTCGGTAGTGTTTATTGGCCAACCCATTTATATTCTACACTAATCATATGACATTGATGTACTTGGTGAATAAGTCAGTTTGGTAAGGGCGCATTTGTCATTGGATAATTTTATTCCAAGAGTTTGATTTCTCAGTTATAGTAAATCTTGGAAAAAGTAACTTGGGACCAAATCACTTATCAATAATTAACTCCAATGAGGACATGTAAAGAATAGAGGACACCATGTCAGATTCTCAATTGTTCAGACTAAACCACCATGTGCCCACATACTTAGATGACATTAGAGTATTTTTGTGCACATGAGTCAAACCTAAAGGAATGAAGACAATAGAAAAGAAGAAACTTGTTATTCATGCAACACCTTACCACTCGGTCAGAGGAGAAATTTACAAGACAGATAGAGATGAAGTCTTACGTAGGTATGTATTGGAACATGAGCGTGAAGCCATAATGGAAGAATCACATGGTGTGATTTTAAGAGGACACTATATAGGTGAAGCTAGGCATGTAATATATTATTGGCAGGATTATAATGGGAGATTATTTATAAAGATACTAAGGAATTTTTCAAGGATAATGACCATTTCGAGGATAGGTAAACCATGGAACCGGATGAGATGCCACTTCAACCTATAACAAGCACAAAACCATTTGAAAAGTGGGAAATTGACTTTGTTGGCCCAATTACACCAGTTGCATGGAGGAAAGGTGTGTGTTACATCATTTCATACATGGATTAATTGACAAGGTTGGAAAAAGTAACACCTACAAAGGATTGCACTGTAGCTACAAAAGGGATATTTTAATGGGAAAATATTATTAGTAGATATGGCTTCCCATTGAGCCTTATTAGTCATAAGGGAATTCACTTCCTAAATGAAACAATGAGAATATTTTTAGTAGAGTTCATGGTAGCTCATCAAAAGAATACCCCTATCACCCACAAGTTAATGGAACCATGAAATCATTTCAGTAAGATTATGGGACAAACATTGAAATATATCTGATGTAGGAAGGAAATATTGGGATGAATTTGTGTTATGGGAATATAGAACTACGTATAAGAGGTTGAATAAGGCTGCACCTTTTCAATTCATATTTGGCATGAAGGAAAATTTTCCTATAGAGCTCATGTTACCCTCCCTGCGTATTGTACGTGCATGAAGACTTGCTGATGAGAAGGCAGTGAATATGCACATTTATAAACTAATGTAGTTGGATGAAAAACACACAATTACACAATAGAGTCAGAAGATGGAAAAATATAGATAGAAGGCCTTACATGACATGCACATTAAAAATACATCTTTTACAATCTGGAATATGGTTCCCTTATATGACTCCAAGATTGCACACCATCCTTGGAAGCTCAAATTTCATTGGTTAGGATGATTTATAGTATCAAGATACTCTAATCAATTGCATGTTAATTGCAAGCATTGGATGACACTATGTTTTATTGTTACTTCAATGGGAGGTGGTTGGAGCCTTACTATAAATAATAGTTTTATATGTTTGTAATAAGGTATTATTTCCCCTTAGATTAGATTTCCATTTCTATTTTATTTAGATTTATTTTGTAATAAGTACATTCATGCACAGAGTTGATCACTCTATTTTAGAATAATGCTTAGAGGACTATGCATGATTTTTGTGTGGGGGAGCAAGTAAAGTTACACGACATGTAAAATGGGAATATTTTACATGATGCAAAGTTGTAAATGCATGATTGGTGGGATAAAGTAATACCAGAGAACATTAAGGCATGTTAAAGTTCCGTAGGAAATTGAAATCACATGAAGGAAGTGTTCTTGATAAAATATGGTTGTGCTTGAAGTGCTCACATGAAACCATGTGAATGAAGAGCTACATAGTATAATGTGAGGAGCAAGTGAGAAGGTTGAATACTTAAAGCATGTGGAAAATTTGTGCTTGACAAAAGGTGTGCAAAAGAGGGTTTACAACTTAAAAATAGTTGGTTACAAACTGCTTGAAGTATGCCATTTGAGTTAGAAAAATGTGGGAAAAGTAAAAATCCTATTTAAAAGATAGGAATGGGGTAGGTGAGTGTAATTAATGTGGCTAGAAACTATAAAATATATAAAAAAGAGGCATGGATGAAATCATTCTTACCTTTCTATTTGAGAACTTATGCGATGGCTTAATTATGAAAAATTGTGAAATATGAAGAACCAATTAGAGAGATACGATGAAGCATGAACTAAAGTGGATTGAAGAAGAGAGAAGAAAATTATAAAACCTTGATGGAAGTGATCTCCTTATGAAAAGAGGAAGCTAAGTGAAGGGTCTGATGGCAAGACACATAGAAAGGGTTCATGTGTGGAAGATGCCATTTCATATTGAGATAGAATGAATTGTGGAAAAGTAGATTGAAAAGAGATAGGATTTGAAAAAATAGGAATGGGGTAAATGTTTGCACCTAATTAATTTGCATATTGAAGAGTTATACCATTTTGAAAATAAATACACCAAAGAGAGAACCTAAGAACAATAAGATTGTGGATGAGTTACATGAAGATTTTTTTCCTAGAAGCTTCCTAGATTTAGAGAAAACATGGGCATGTGATGAGAAAGTTAATTAGTGAATGCACCCACCACCATTCTCAAGGGTGAGGAAAACCAATAAGGATGTCTTGCAAGAGTTGAATATAAGAACTATGGAAGATAGATTGTGGTTGAAGACTTTGTGCACAAGACTTGGAAAGAATAGGGGTGATTTAGATTGATGAGCTTTTTAGTTTGGGAAGAACGTAGTTTTTCGGAGTCATATGAAAGACTAATTTTACTTCATAGGTAGAAGGATGTAACTAACTTCTTGGTTGATCATAAACAAGTGATAGATTCTTTGACAAAAAGAAATAGAGCTTGACTGCAATGAGAAAAATAGTTGAAACAACCACTAAGTTGCAATATTAGAGGGAAAGTTCGAGCATTCAATATTGATAATTTTGTTACCTTGACATAGAAGTAGTGGTCATAGTTTATGGAAGTTTAGATATTTCAAAATATAGATAGAGGAAATAAAAATTCCTTCACATCATGCATAAATGAAACAACTACAAGATCAGGTATAGATTATGGATTATATATAGTTTATATTCATTGAGGAGGAAAAGGCATATTGAGAAAAGATTAGGTTATATTCTCTTGTTGATAGTATTTTAGGAGATAGGGGTGTTGGATGGCCTAGAAGACAATATATGGTATCATCCCATTGTAGATAAGTCTCCAAAAATGGTTCACCAAGTACACTTGTGATGGAAGAATCACAAAACCATACAAAGCACACTTGGAGAAGTGGTATAAAATAATGTACGAGGCATTTGAAAATGAATGAAACATGCCTAGATATTTTTCATCATTGATGAATGGATGAGTGTATTTTGTAATGATGCAACACTTCAGCCATGTGATATTTTTGATGAAAAATAGAGAGATGGGGCCATGGTGAAAACTATCATTTTTGGTTACACAACCAAGTATTTATAATGTGCAGTAAATAGAATCAAGGACAACTTGAATTTCAATACAAATAGGGTTAATGTGAATACCATATGCTATGAAAGAAGTATGGATATGTATCTAAAGCATCATATGTGGATGGATAATATAGGGAAAGATAACATGGAACTTAGTTCGTATTGGTTGAAAAGAGGTGTAAAGAGTATATGTCTACCTACGACAAAGATGAAGGACACGATAGAGGTTAATCCACAAGATATCAACATGTCACACCCACCAAATAAGTATACAAGTGAAGATCTTAAAGTAAATGTGTGAGGAAAATCATCAGGGGAAGAAGAATAATATATAAATAAGGTCATCAGCTAGACCATAATAGAATGAATAAAATGAGAGGAGAGCATCAAGATACAAGTGCCTCACACACACATCAGGAACCTCCAACTAATGAAGAGGGAAAATGATGATCCCTATATAGGAGGAAAAATCCCAAGTCATTCATAATTTGGATGAGGAAGAATTGGGAGAAAATAAGGAAGACCTTATGTAGGAAGAAGGTGAAGTCCCGAGTAGGAAAAGGATACGCATAATGTGCGATAAGAGGAACATAAGGGCAATGAGGAAGAAGAGGAAAATAAATAACAAGTGACTAGGGAATTCTAAGGCACTGAGGGATAATATATGAATAGAAAAATATTGTGCAAAAGACATAAAAAAATCCATGTGTAGGAGGGAGGAAGAGACAAAAATTCCACAGTACCCTATATGTCATACCTTGATGACAATAAAAAGCTAATAAGGGTCAGATTTTAGAGTTCATTACTAATATAAGACCTATTTTATAGGGAAATGTTTGATAAGGTTAAGGCCCTCTCATGAACAAAAAAATCTCTTGGAACATGTAGATGCACATGAGGATCCCATATTTGAAGTGAGAAAGGAGTCATTTTTAGAGATGAAACTAAAGAAGGATCCAAAAAGGGTGTTCCCTATTATTGAATCCATAAATATATCAGATGAACAAGCATGGAAAGCTCTGAACAAGATGGCCACCATATTTTGGAAAAAAATATTGGCAAATGGGACATGGTAAGGAGGATGGAGCTGGACATCGAGTGTAAAGGGTTGATAAACCAACAACTTGTAAAAGAACAAATTATGAAAAGAAAAAATGGCAGAATCATATAATAAAATAGTTGATATAGTGAATAACATTACACATAATGCCTAGACTTGGTGGAACATGCCCAACTAGAATATTCTACAGGGATGGATTATTTGGAGGATTTGGTTTATATGTTGATGATCAAGGTGAAAAGTTAGGCCATCAACTAAAGAAATATCCAAGATGAATAAAGAAAAGGTTGAGATGAAGATTGAATAATATGAGACACTTGTTGTGGTGGTGAAGGATGCCACGTAAAAGGCATAGAATTTTTTTGACATCCTCCAATATTTCTCTCTGATTTATAACATGCGCACCACATGATGAAGAGGTGGAGTTGAAGAAAATACATGTCACAATGAAGAAAAATAAGGCCGAGAACAAGAAGGTAATGCAATAGGTGTCAGAGAAGAGAGATTTGATAAAATCCAAACATGATGTTATTGATGAAAGGCTCAAGGAGATCCAACCTATGGTTATGCACAAGATGGATAGTTTGGAGAGCCTCGCAGTAAACTTGGATATAATGCTTAAAGAGATGAAGGACAAGATTGATGAGATAATTTTGGAGAAGATACCAAATATTATGGAAATAATGCATGATAAGGCCACCAAAGAGCTCAAAGGGTGGAAGTAGCTAGAAGTTGTACTAAGAAAATAATTTATAGAACTCCTTCAAACACCTAAGGATTGAATTTTGGGCGTGCGCAGGGAGAAAAATTCTTCATTCTTTGATTCATTGGGGTAATTTCCCATATTATTTATTCTTCAAAGATTCTTCCATTCTTTAGCTATTCTTTGAGGATTTATTCTTTGATTCATGTTATAGTCGAGGATGAACACTAATCCTATTATGGGGTAATGTTGAGTAGAGAAAATGACTAAGAACTATCCATGCATGGAAGTTGAAGACCATGTGTAGGAGGGAACAGATGATGGACTGAGATAAAATAGGTAAGTACAGAGGACATGTGAAATCAACGCATGAAAATAGGGAATAAATATAGGTTATTGTGTGAAAGGTATATACACAAGTGAAAAAGAGATCAATACACAAGGGTCCACACATGCACACACATGTTTAAAGAGTTATCCAATTTCCTAGTGAAGGATAAAAATAGGAAAAATATAGTTGGCATAACATGCTAGGCATGTCCAGAAATAGGAAAGGAAAGGATAAAGTGTTGACCATAGTTAGAGAAAATGCAAACGAGGACATATAATTATAGGAAGAAATCATGGATGAGGCCAAGATATTTATATCTTGATCTAGAGTTAAATCATGAGTTTTAAGGACATGCGACCTATATTTAAGACATCTATTGTTAGAATTAAAACATGTAAGTTGTGAAGGAAAAGGTCCCACTATATAAATAGGTGTCACGCTCCATGTAATGTAAGCATGAGTATGGACATAGATATGTAATATATATATATATATATATATGTGGTGTATGTAACGCCTATATGCTAAGTGCTAAGTGATGTGCACATGAAAGAAATCATATGTGAGTGCATATAATGGATTGATCATGTGATGCGTAACTTATTACATATTTTGTTGTTGATTGATTATACTCATAAATGATTGATTAAGCTATGTTCATAAATGTTATCTTGTTTTTTACTATAATACTATCCTTTCACATGAGATAAATGACTAAATACATAAACACACGTCGTGATAAGTAACCAAAGAGGGATCTAGTGGTTGTGTGTGCTTCAGGTGGGTGTTTAGACCTTTGTCTGAAGCAAGTGCCAGTGCACCCAACTAGGTATTGGTAAATAAAAGACTACATAATTCTAAAAATCCTAACAATGTGTGAGATTTTCTAGTAGTATTTGGTCCAATCCAATCACATATAACCTTGATCTTTGTAGAGTCATTGCACACATTGTAGGAGAAATAATTAAACCAATGTATTGCAAATATTCCTTTCAAATTCACATTTAGATACCTTAACATGCTTATTCTTAGAACATAATATCATGTACAATATGTAGGTGCTTGATATGGGAGGAAAATGAATTATTCCAATAAAAAACTAAAAAAATATAAGAACTAACTTATGTAGGAACTAACTAAATACTTTTTTAGTAGTTCTAAAATTTCACAATTGGAGAATTGATAGGACTAAAAGGAGTGATGTAAATTGTTAGTACTAGATCTAATGAGACTTGAATGCAATATTATCATGTTCTTAAATCTAAACTATTATATTATAGTATCCAACCCTAAGAAATATATCTTTGATATATATATAACCCCATGCAAATCATCTAGAAGAACATCTATCCTTGGCATATGAAATTAGTTTTAATCATAAATTTTTTCAAAGCCTTGTGTATATAATACTAAAATTGTACGGTTTATTCTAATTAAACCATTACATAGTATGTGTAAAGATAAAAAAATCATATTTTAGAAAAAAAATTGTTTCCACTAGAATGATCTCTAGAAAAAATGGGAAGATGATAGTTTGTTCGTACTCCTTTCCACTTTTGAACAAGCTTGACTCATTGAGGACTTTTGTTTGATTGTCGTTGACTTTGAGCTATTCGACTTAGTTTTGGGTTGATGATGTGGGAGAATATTTGTACATATCAAATTTTTGGATTTATTAGGTTTTAGATGGTGTCTTAGGCCCATTTAGATTCTTAGGAGGTTTTTCTAGTCCATTTGGACTCATGCACAAGTAATAAGAGACTATTTGGAGTTTTCCCTCAAAAATGGTCCTTTTGAGTATTTGAATTAGTCTTTGTAATAATTTAGTAACCTAGAAGTTATATAGGTTAAATAATATGTAATAAAAGGTTTCATAAAGCATGTATACATTTGTAAATGACTCATAAGATCCTAACTATACCATAAACCTCACATATTTAGTCTAATCCTAGTTCGGTTAGTAGTCTAAGCACTAACAACCTCTTTTCTTCTTAAAAAATGCAATGTATTCTAATGGTGAAGGTTTTGATAGGTGTTAGAGGTTGGAAAAGAGAGTGAGGAGGAGGAACATCTAAGAATCATATCATAAATGGCATCATGAACCTTTGTAATCTAGCGGTGTTATTAAATAAAATATTCTTAGCAAAATTGTGTATAGTGCTTAATGATGATATTCATAATCAATATTTGTATTTGTTTCATGAAGAATAATCATTTTTATGTGATGTATAAATGTTCATAAAGGTACATGAATATTTTACAAACCTAATGAGGATTTAAAATTTTAAGAAATGAAAATGATAGTGAGGATAAACATGTACTAATAAGAAGGAATGACAAACTGTGTTTATGAGGTAAGTTTGAGATTGAGTTATTAAAGGTGAGAAAGGATTTGGGCTGATGAAATAATTTTGAAATGTGATGGAGGTCCTATAGAATCCTTAGGATCATTTACATATGTTGAGAAGTAAAAAAATACAAAAATTATGACTAAATATGCCCTCTCGGTCTTGTATGTTGTGTTAGGGTTTTAAAAGAGAGGAAAATTACATAAATTCAAAAATATGCAAGATTGATAAATTTTGGAGAGGAAGTATTGAAACTTATTTTTTAGAGTTGTGAAAATTTTAAGAATATTCTAGTTGATTTGGTAGGGAAAAAAAAACTCACTCTAGACCTGTTAGCAAAAACTCACTCATAACTCACACATTTTGAAGATATAGATTATGTTTTGTATGAATGAAACAAAAAAAAACGTTTCAAGTGGTTTTAAGTATTAAAAACAAACTTAAAGATTTAAATTGATCATAACTCACACATTTGAAGATATAGATTTGTTTTAAAATTTTGTATGAATGTGTAATAACTAAAAAAAATAAAAATATTTATTTTTTGGTGGTTTTAAGTATTAAAACCAAGTTGGTTAATAAATATTTATAGATTTTCCATAAGTGCTTCCTACCATCATGAAAATCCTCATGAATTTCGGGACAAATTTCTATAAACTCAACAATTTTGGTTTTAGTAAATGGTTTCTTGTAAAAATTGGAATGTAGGGTATTTATAACTATAAAAAAATGTGTGAAAATTTTTATTATGAGATACACTTGTGGGAGAAAAAGGTATGGAAATATATCACTTTTCACTTTTAAGCTTTTTGAGCTCTTGAGAGACCTAGAAGAAACCTAGTTATTAAAAAAGGAAGTTGATTGTTGGGTTTGAAACATATTATAAGGTGTTAGGGTCATGAAATTTGTTAAAATACATAAGATCCATAAAGTGTATCAGGTTTATTTAAAATTAAGTTGTAGAGATGTGATATCAAATCATAATGATATCGAGATGGTAGATCAAGGAATTAGGATTTTTTTATTTGGAGGTAAAAGTTGATTTTTGCTAAGAAGCATTTGTATATAGGTTCTTTGTAAAGGATAATATTGATGTTTTTAAGTTAACAAGTTACCTTCATACATTGTGTAAAAATAGTTTCTACTTTGAGAGAGAAAAATAAATACAAGAGAAAAGCAAAGAGATAGAAGAAAATAAGAGAAAGAAAAGAAAAGATTAGGTGTGTAAAAGAACCAAAGACTTGAAATAAGGTGAAACATGCTTGTTTGAGAAAATGGATGAAGATAAAGTGAAATGAAGAAATTTACAGTGACAATAAATGAGAATAAAGAGAAAGATCTTATAAGTTAGAGAAAAAAAAGAGAAGATTGTGGGAAGAAAAGAGAAGAAAGCTAAGGAAAATTATGGAGCTATGTGTTGATGGAAAAGTAAAGTAATGTAAAAATAAATTATTTATATAGTATTAAAAAAATTAAGTGGCTATAAGGTCACTCATGGAGAGGTAAAGGAAATGTGAGAAAGAAAGATAAGAAGATAAAGAAGGCTCTTATGTAAGCAAATAGGAAAGAAAAACATATGAAAAAGAAAGATTTGTTGGTAAATTGAGGTAGAACATAAGAATTGATTTTTAGTTTGTTTATGAAAGTAAGGATAAGTTATAAGATGAGATACAAGCATTAGAAAGTTGGATGAATCATGATGAAGCAAGAGTTGAAAATGGATGTTTCTGCGCAAGATAATAAATGAGAATAAAGAGGAGGAGAGAGAGAAAGAGAATTAAATAATTAGGAGTAAAAGAGAAGAGTGGGAAGAACACAGAGATTAAGAGAAGATAATGGAATTAAAAATGAAGAAACAAGTCTATTTGGACTCATACACATGTAATAATAGTTTCTTTAATGAAGAGTTTTGAAGAACCACTCCAAAATGGTCATCCTTTTTTTAGTAAAAAATTTGAAGAAAAATGAATACCAAAATAATAATGTTTGAATATGGATAGGATAAAACAAAATAAAGAAGAATAAAGTTAGAAACCTAAAAAGGAATAAAAGGACTAATGTATAGAGCTCAATTCTCTCCACTAATGATGTATATAAAAGGGTTTGATTAGGTTTCATAGGGTGATATACATTTGGATGCTTAGGATGTGTTCTAGTCTATCATAATATTTGAGTTTTCCTCCAAAATGGTCATTTTGATATTTGATTTTTTTGCTAAGTTAAACCTAGAAGTTAGTACAACACTAAGATGTAATAAAATGGTTTATAAAGAACATATATACATTTGTAAATGACTCGTAATATCCTAACTATACCTTAAACCTCACCTAGTTAGTCTAAATCCTAGGTGGGCTCATAGTCTAAGCCCCAACTACCTCTTTTCCTTCATAAAAAATGAAATGTATTTGAATGGTGATGTTTTTTGATAGGTGGTAGAGGTTAGAAAATATATTGACGAGGAGAAACATCTCATAATCATATACTAAATGTCTCATGAAGATTTGTAATCTGACAGTGTTATTAAATAAAAGCTTCTTCTAAGCAAAACGGTGTATAGTGCTTTATGATGATATCTAAAATCAATATTTGTGTTTGTTTCATGAATAATTATCATTTATATGTGGTGTATGAATGTTAATACATGTATATGAATATTTTACATACCTAATGAGGGATTGAAAATTTTAAAGTAGTGAAAATGATAGTGAGGATAAGCATGTACTAGTAAGAAGGAATGACAAACTGTGTTTATGAGGTAAGTTTGAGATTGAGTTATTAAAGGTGAGAAAGGATTTGGATTGATGAATGAATTTTGAAATTTTATGGAGGTCTTGTAGAATATTTAGGAACTTTGACAGAGGTTGAGAAGAAAAAAATAAAAATATATGCCCTCTTGGGCCAGTATGTTGTCCTAGGGTTTTAGAAGAGAGGAAAAGTTGCATAACTTCAAAACTATACATGAAAAACTGCTAAATTTTGGAGAGGAAGGAACTGACATGTAATTTTGAGATTTATGAAAATTTTAAAGAATTTTTGACTTGATTTTATAGGAAAAAACCAAAACCTCATTCCAAAACCTGTTATGAGAACAAAAAACATCATGAATAGACATGGTAAAAGGATCATAACTCACATTTAATAAGGAGATAGATTTTTAAATATTATATAGATGTGTAAAAGATAAATATAAAAAATTTCCAAGTGGTTTGAGGTCTTAAAACCATCATAGGGAAAATTCATTGATTTTTGAGTGCTTGCTACTAGCACAATCCTCAAATTTGGGATAAATTTCTAACAACTCAATAATTTTTGTTTTAACAAACATGTTGTAAAAATTATATTGTATGTTATTTATACCCATAATAATATGTTCAGAAATTTTTATGATGAAATACACATTTGGGACAAATATATCATCACTTTTCAATTTTGAGTTCTTGAGAGCCCTAGAGGAAACCTAGTTGAAAAAATGGAAGTTAGTGTTGGGTGAAGAGTATAAGGAGTTGGGTCATGAAATTTAGTACAAAGCATAAGATCAATAAAGGGTATAAATATAATTTGTAAATCTTGGATAAATGATGGTTCATGATGTCTCCCTCCGTGACTTCCTCTGCAAACTCTAATCGCATCTTGGTGAGCCCTACCACCCCTACTTCAAATCGTGCTCGCTTCTCACAAAGTGTCGACACAAATGTCTGGATGACTCTTCTTGGACTAATAATGGGTTTTCTTTGAGTGGAATTGTTCAGGATGTTTTTCTCTACTTATTGTATAAAATGGTGAGTGTTTATTAATAATTATCTCTTCTCTTCATGCTGAAGGGTGACGACCATTGATTCTCTTCTCTTCCCTCTTTGGGTGACAATGATATTTTTGTGAGTGGAAGAAATATCTCGAATGGTAGTGGAATATCTGACAAGGGATTTTCTCTTCCCCCTCCATTACTCTTCAGGGACATTGATGCTCCTATTAACCTGTGTTTAGATCATTCAGAGAGGCTACATATGCCTTTAATGTGTCATTTCCTTATGTTGTTCACTATGTTGAGAGTGTGCATCCCCCGCTGCATGTTTCTACCTCTACTCTGGCATCCTCAAAACCTTTATCTATTTTAAAACCACTCCTTTGGTCTCTTTTGGGATTCGGTGTTGGAATATGAAGATTTTTTCTCTAACTAGGGATTGATATGTCATTTCAATAGTCTCTGCCCTAGGCTGCAACTTCTCCACTCATGGATCTCCTTGAAATGGTACCCCCTCCTATTTGGTAAGATGGACATTTATCCCTATGCAAGGGGATTATTTATTGTGGTTTTCATTTCTTCGGAAGATAGGGATTCTATTATGTCCAAACTTTGGGAACTGCAGGATCATCACATGTTGATGAAACCATGGTTTCTGACTTTTAACCCCTAATTGATGAGTTTAATGTCAAACCCAGTTTGGGTGTACTTACCTCATCTCCCACTATAGTTTTGGTGTAGGAGTGCTTGATTGATATTGGCAATGCTTTGGGAAAGTTCTTATCCATAGACTCCAAAACAAAATTTTATACTCACACTACATATGCGATAATTTTGGTGGATCTGGATACCTCTTTGGATCTTCTAGCTTCCATTGATCTCAAAGTTCTAAATAGGATTTGGTCACAACCTCTTGATTATGAAGGATTTCCCTTCAGGTGCAGGAAATGCTTTTCCCTCGGACATCTTGTTTCAGATTTTCAGAAAGTAAAGCAACAATGTAAGGAAAGATTTTCTTGGTGGAAGGACTCCAATCCTAGCTTATTATTATTGGTGAGGATTCTTATTCTTCTCGGATGATATGGTAGGGGATAGTGTTGATCATCAAATAATTCAACATTTGGTTGAGACTCAAGTATCCCTATATGAATGGGGTGGGAAAGGTGGAACATGTAGTGAATCTCCCTTTGGGGGAGGAATCAACATCTATTGTTGGGACCAAAGAGCCCTCTAATTCTCAGGTTCCAAATCATTTGGATGAAAATTCAACCCTAATCAAAATGATGGATGGAAATTTGTAAATAAAAAAAAGGGCTTTCCTCTACATAAAATGAGATTATGATCTCAAGATTGGAATCCTTTGGATTAGTTTTGTGGTGTTGCAGCCAAAGTTACTTCTACCTCCCCTTTCTCTCTTCTCTTGTTCTTCGCTTGTGTGCCTTTGTGGCCTTATTTCTTTTGTTTCCTATGGGCTTCTTTGTTGTAAGGATTTAATGTTTTATCTCACCTTGAGGGATTTGTACAAGGATATGGATCCTTTCAAAATATTCCATTTACCTGTTTTCAAAAAAATAATGGGTATCAAGATATCTAACTAATTTTTCATGAATTTTTTTATTTTGCTCCAAACATGAAGGTTAGGAGGGCTAAAAGGGCTAGTAGAAAATGCTAAAATGAGAATAACATTTGATGGGTAAAGAGTTGTGTTTAAAAATTTATAGGCACCTAAATGAGGATAATGGGTCCCCAAAAAATATTACCGATGAAGCATTGATTCCTTTAAATTTATATTTTTCATCAAACTTTACTAATATGGAAGGCTAGTAGCCATATATAAAGTCTAAATAGAGAATGAATGATGATGAAGGTATGAATCTTTGTGAAATGCATAAACATGTTTGTATAATGTATTTAAGAATGTGTGAGGTGATTTTTTCCTTTGGTGAAATCATTTAATGAATGTTATTTTTTAGCGAGATTGGCTTCTAAGCAAGGTTATAGCTCATTGTTTATAAGTGAAGGTACAAGTTAAAGTTGAATCTTCTTATGCAAGTTCTTTGAGTTAAAGATTGTATGAAGGGTAATGTAGACAAAAAATATGCACTTTGGGTTACATTTAGTCTCGAGCTCATACTACTATTTAGAAGGTTTTAGAGAGAAGAAAGTACTAATTAACCCCCATCCCTTGGCCATTTTTATTTAATTTCCAATGTCATTCCCAACCTCCACCGCACATATGCCTAGTCATTTTTCATCATTTCCCATCATTTTAGCATTTAATGGGGTGCTCATGGGCACCCTGTTCCAACCTGGGGCACCTCGATCCTTTTGAACTTTCCCACCACTTTTTGGCACTTTCTAGTTGTTTCACGTTCTTATCTTTTTAGTGGTCATCCATTTCGTGGTTAATTATGAAATTAGATCAAGAGAACCCTATATATATAAAGTTATGAGACCATAATGAGGGACTAAGCACTATCACTATTATCATCCACCTAGAGGTGCATCCATCTATTACAATGAGAGACCATTTGCATTCACATAGCTCCATCACTTGGGACAAGGCTTGGGATATATGCATCACACACAAGCATAGGAGGGAGTTAATTCTATTCCATCCACCATTATATTACATTTTCTACACATAATTATCCCATTATTACTTCACAAAGTGTGACTAGCACAAGAGCAACCTAGGGCATGTTTCACACACACACACACAACTACATTTGGGTCTAGAATGTAGTGAAACACTCAGTTAGTAAGTCCACTATTGTGGCAGCTAAGTTCAGTCTGACCCTATCATATGCATTTTTATTTTTTAGGGATTGATGTTTGTTTAGGGTTTTGTAGGTCTTTCTTTCATCTTGGATTACTAGTGATATTTGACGCAGTGTAATGAAGTTAATGCGATAAACAAAAAGGGTTTTGGATCGTCTTTGAACTGTAAAAATCATTTTTGAGTTTGTTACATAGACTAAGGCACCCATTCTGTAAACCAGAGTGCCCATAGGTGCCCCAGTCCCTCTCCAGGTGCTCCAATCTAGAGAATCAGTCTAGATCCACTCTTTTCGAGGGCTCTGTACAATCATTCTTGCTTCCTGATTTTCTAGTCACCTCGGCGACACAGTCTAGTGAGCATCTCTAATCAGCTTAGTCACTTCCTCACTTCTCTTTCACATTAGGGTTTCTAATTTTATTATATTATTTACTTGGGTCATCTACATACTTGTTTAGTACATACATTTACTACATTTACATGTCCTCCTAGATTAGATTAACTAGTGCACATATCCACATTTTAGTTAATCATTTTGGTGAACTCGACTTGTAAAGTTTTCTTCCTTATTTCATTTTATGCCCGTTACCCATAGCAATCATTTTGGGTATCTTCAATATTGTGAGCTCCCTTCATTTACCCATTATATTTATAAGTCAATGGTTGATACCACTACATCTATGGTTGAAAACCCTTTAGATAATTCCAATCGTGTTCCTCTCCATGAAATCGAAGCATCTGATAGTGAGAAGTCCTATGATGAAGACACCAATGTTGACCAAGATCAACTTAATGCTATTACTTGACTTATGACAAGATTTACATGAAAATACTACTCATCTTCCTCATGTCTTGCATGCTTTAATTTCCTCTAAGAAAACTTGTGATGCTTCCACTTCTATCATGGATTCTTTGGCTCCCATGGTCTCCACTCCACCCACTTATGTTTTTATCCTATTATTACAACTACCGCTCCCATCACTCAACCTAAACTCCTAATATGCAGCTTGGATCTTCCTCGAATACTCTTGATTTAACATCCTTATATCATGATTTGCAAAATCAAATTCACCAGCCCTAATTTTTACTTCTCGAGGATCACCATCTTAATATTCTACTTCATTGCTTCATACCCATTTTACGTAAAGCTATCTCTTATTCATTTCCACCTAACTTCATCTCTCCAAAATTACCCATTTTTAAAATCCATGGTAACCCACAATAGCATCTCCGAGATTTCTATATATCATATCTCAATTATGTGGATGATCACATAATACTCTTAAGATTTTTCCTCATAGTTTACAAGATGATGCAATGTGTTGTTCTATGACCTACATGTCCATTCGGTAGTCTCTTTCACACATTTTCCTAGGCCATTTCTCACACATTTCTCTATCAACATTGGCTCTAAGATCACTTATGCTCAACTAGAATAGCTCAAGCAAGGCTCCAACGAACACTTATCCACTATGTCTTAAGATACAAAAATAATTTAGCTAAGATGACTAATGTACTTGTGGATTCCAGCTTCAAGAATTATTTATTCAAAGTATATTACCACCTTTGCATGAGAGTGTTCTTTTATATAATTCTCCTTTGTTTGATCAAATTTTCATACTCTCAAGATTTGTGAGAATAAACTCTTAGAAATAGGAAAACTTAAATATCAAGATCCAACATCATCATCTACATGCTTTCAAAATAAGCCAACATTCAAGTCTTCTAAAACTAAACCCATGGATGGAAAAATACCATAAACATAGTCTCTACTCCTAAGGAGATTTGATCACAACCATACAGCCATACTTTTACTAAATTTATTACACCTCCAAGTGTTTTGCTACCACAACTCATCGATAGTAATATTATTACCTTACTATCTTCTCTACAACTTGATTCATCTCGAACAAAAGGGTGTAATTTATGAACACTCTTACTATGATTATCATCAATGCATAAGACATTCCATTGATTGTTGTTTCCGGTTACAACACCTCATTCAATATTTTCTTGACAATGGTCAAATTGAGCTTCCAAAATCTACACAATCTACACCTATTAATGAGAACCATAAACTTAAGATATTTAATAATCCTTTAACAAAACATATTAAAAAATGAATGATTCCTATGATAATTATGTCTATCACGGAGTGTCCTCTCTTGCATGCATTATGGCTCTTGATTTATTTGTTGCAAGCACCAACACTTCGCCACCAATAATTTCTTTCTCAAATGTCAATTATCATGCAAATTTTACATCTAATAATTTACATATCAAGGCATCTATTGGCTCGACCCCATAAAAAAACACTAAGGTTAACCCTCATGGACCATTAGTGCATGCTCTATTTCACTTCTTAGGGCTATCAGTTATCCTCCATCACAAATTAAATATCCTTTCAAAAAACCCTATGGTGTTGTCAAACTACATGTTATAGTTGGTCCTCTTACACTACTTGTGCCTTTCCTCATTGGAAACACAGTTGACGGATGTGACATGCTACTTGGCCTCTATTGATTCATCACTCTCAATCTATCATTTATATGAATCATTTATGACTCAAGTTTATTCACAACAAATAGGTCATTTCTATTGACGTTGTCTCTCCATCTACTCCATGGTCACCATATCCTCTCATAGTTAGCACATCATCTCCCTCTTCTAGCACATCACATTTTATGTTGATGAAAGTACAATCTACTCATATATCACCTACTCGAGAATCTTCTACACAACTACATCATTCTTATAGTCTACACATCGGCATATCCCTATTCCTAGGAGAGTCACTGCATCTCAACATCGGTCACCACCTCATTTTATTCCACGAGGGTCATATTCACCTTTGCACTCAGTATCATGTAGGTATCCATCACCGACACGTTTTGTGACACCATGGCCTTCATCACATATACATCCCTCGCATGCATATAGACTTCATTTACTAAGATATCACATTTTCATTTATCTATGATCTCACCACTGTTAGAGAATGGTCCTACACTTTCATCACCACAAACATTAGATGGAGGAAATTCATCCTTCACTATCATTGGTTAGTTTACTCATTCATACATGCTTAGGGGTCATCGCATCTAATAAATTTCCCCCACTCACCTTAGCATCTATCATCTTTACATTTTCATATATGCATTCTCATCACATGTTCTAGCATCGACCATTACCCAATGACACACTCTTGTGCTTCAATTCACACTTGACTATTGAGGGATTACCACACATGAACCACACACACTTCACTTTAGGTATTACATATTGCCTTTCATCACACATTGTGCGTCATACACCATACATTCAACATTCGAGTCTATAATATTTTCATCTTTATGCATTTACACATCATATTTGTCTTCGATGTTGTTTTGGAAACCACCAATTTGTCCCCCAGACAAATTTCCAAGCCAACAGTTTTGGCACCCACTGTGGGGCAGATTTTGCAGCATCTGCACCCTAGAAATGACCACAAGGTCATATAATACCATTAGAGTTTATTGAAAATTCTGAGTTTTCTTGTGATCCACATGGATACAAGTCACCGCCTATTGACAAACTCCGCCTTGATTTTTCATATTCAAGAGGATATTACTTTAGACCTAAGGGAGGCTATTTGGCATAATAGGTAGAGTGTAAACCATTACTATATTGCTTCAAGGATCTTGGACCAAGAAGAAGAACTTTCTCATGAGTTGGAGGAGCAAAGACAGATCTTGGCACCTCAGAGAAGACAATAAGTCTTCAAGCTGGCTGATAGAAGGTATACCTGTCAGAAGTTGAGACAAGGAGGATATATTGATCCTACTTTTGATGAGCTTAAGAGAGAAGAACAAGAACTAGAAAGAGAAGAAGAGGTGAGAATTCCATTTGAAAGAGAAGAAGAGATTAGGGCTCAATTTGAGGAGATTGAAAGACTCCAAGAAGCGGAAAGAGAAGCATCCCTAGTTGATCAAGAAGCCAAACAAAGAGATAGAATGGCTGATAATGAACGTGAAGCACACAGACCAAATGTGCCATGGGGAAGGAACATTGGTCCACTTGCTCTCCCATGAATACTTCATGATCTGCCAAGAGGTTCAAGGAAGAATTTCCCCAAATTCAAAGGAGATGGCTCCCAACTACCTAAAGAACATGTAGCAACCTTCATCACTACTTGTGGTGTGTTAGGTGTTGAAGATGAAGATGTATCAGTTAGACTTTTCATGGAGTCACTCCAAGAAAAGGTTTCGAATGGTTCTACATGTTGCCCCCAAGATCTATCATGGGTTGGGATGACATAAGAAGTGCATTTGAACATAGGTTCAAGAGCACTAAGATTTCCAAGATCTACTGGTTCAGCTAGTTCGATGAAGAAAGAATCTTCTAAGTCCATGAGATATTTTGTTGCAAGGTTTGATAGATTAACAAGAAGAATCCCAGAAGATGTAGTCCCTCTCTGATAACAATTTGAAGAGATTCTTCATCAGTGCCTTGCCATAGAAGTTGGTTTCTTCCTCAGAAGAGACCAACCAAGAACATTGAGGGAAGCTCAAGACTCACCATTGAAACTGATGATGATTTAATCCTTTCTGGAAAGGTGAAGGGCCCAAGTGGAAAGCAAAAAGGTCAAAGTTCTAGTTCAGTCACAACAGACCCCATGTTTCAAAAAATGGCAAATGATCTGGTTGCCTTGAAGAAGCAAATCACATGATCACTATGAGGAACAATCCAAGAAGACCAAACTTTAATGATAGGCAGCGTATTGCACCTCCTCCTCACCAGCTTGCTCTTGAAGCACCACCAGTCAATGCGGCCTGTGATGTAAGAGAGGAAGTTGAAGTTGATGAGCCAAAGGAGATGATGAAGAAAACTACGAGAGCTACCTAGAAGTTGAGGAGGTCGATATGCACAATGGCTTGTTCAAATTCATTGATGATGAAGAAGAAGAAGAGGAGGAAACACCAATTTTTTCATGTGCTATTTTCACTAGAACGCAGTCCAAGAAGAACACTCCATCCTCGGTGGCTACAAAGGAGAAGAAAACCAAAGAAGTTTCCACTTCTGAGGTTGCACAAAAGAGGATTATCAACAAAGGTTCTCCATTACCACCCTCCATGGATATGCTAGAGAAAAATCAGACTTGGTTTTTCAAGGATCGTGCTATCATACCGAGTAAGTATTTTGTCTCCTTCTTCTAGTTCTGAAATTATTAAGAGTACTTCCCCTTCCATTGGAGTCTCTGTTAAAACACCCATAGTTCAGCCAAAGGTTATACCTCCACCCTCTACTAAACCGATTGCTTCACCTTTAGGAGAAAATCCATCATCCAAAACATCCAAGGTTCCTTCAAATCCCTTGCCATGTAAATCCTCTTCCACTTCAAGAGTTGCCTCCTCATCTAGTATTGCCCCATTTGATTTTGTAGAGCACGCAAGCAAAACCAAAGTCCAGCTCTCTAGAATTAGAATACTTGCAAACACACCCTCTCCAATTTGATAGATTTATTAATGCAGTCTGGGTAGTAGCTCTATATCTTCAAGTTCCACTTCTAAAGGACTCCTTCCAACACCATCCACACCTCCATCTCAAACATGTTAGCTCTTAGCACTTACCAAAAACATCTAGAGTTGAGCCTTTTTATTTGTCTCTCCTCATAAATGGTTTTGAGTTGAACAATCAGTATTATTGATTCCAGAGCTTCTGATAACGTAATGCCACTCAAAGTTACAAATGCCCTTGGCTTAACTTTGACTAGAGTAAATGGAGCATGTTATTCCATGGAATCTAAACAAGTTCCACTGATTGGAAGGATAAAGGATGCACAAGTAACTCTGGCTGACTTCCCTGACAAGAAAGTGCTCCTAACTATCTTGGTGGTGGACATCCCAACATCCTTTGGCATGCTTTTGAGATATGCTTTTACAGAGATCTAGGTGGAGAAATTAAAATGGACTGGTCATCTACTACTATCCCAATCAAAGGTGAAATGAAGAGGTTGCTTCCTGTTAGAAAGATGAAATTCACAGTAAAAAATTCTGATGATCCAAGAGCTAACATCCTTCTTCAAAATTCTGAGTTAGGAAATTACTTCCTTACATCACAAAAGGATGAAAACTACCACTTCTCATGGAGGAAGAGGAAGATCAGATCTGGATGATGGAATTTGATGGCATCCATTCAAGAGCAGGTTTTGGAGCTGGTGTTGTTCTGTATTCACCTTCCAAGGAAATGCATCCATTTGCTTACAAACTACGTAGTTTGATAACACAAATAATACTACAATATGAAGCCCTTCTTTTGGGCATGAGTGTTGCAGAGGATATGGGAATCAAGAAGTTGAGATGCCTTAGCGATGCAGAGGTAATAGTGAAACAAATCCACTAGCAATATCAAGTGAAGAACCCAAGGCTCAGACACTATAGAAATTGGGTTTGGGATTGCATTGAATCATTTGATGCTTTCTCTATTGAAGCCATTCCAAGGGCACAAAATGAAAGGGCAGATTCTCTTGTTGTGTCAGCCTCATTATTGACACCTCATCCTTCCTTTGGAAAAGATAAAATAACCATTGAGATGGTATTCAGACCGAGTGTACCTGATAATGCTAATCATTGGCAAGTCTTTAATGATGACAATCAAATTTTGAGCTTCTTAGAGAAAAGAGACAATTTCAATAATCTCTTCTTTGAAGGAAGTGTCAATCCTCATAGAGAAGTTGTTGCTGAAGAAGAAGCTGATGGAATTGATGAAGTTGATGATGAGGGCATGATCAGACTGAAAGGAAACAAAATTCCCAAAGGCTTGGTCTCTTTGGAAGATCTATTTGACAAGCACGATAGATTCATTCAAGAAAAGGAGAAGTTATCTTCTCGGTGTCCATCTGACTTTGACAAAGAAAATATTGGTACTTCTGAAGATCCAAGGATGGTAAACATTGGTAAATGCTACTCTCGCCTGAAGAGAAGAGAAGTTTTTTTCTCTGTTAAAAAAAGTATTCTGATGTTTTAGCTTACTCCTATGAAGAACTCAAGTCTTTTCAACCAAAGGAAATGCATCATTCCATTCCTTTGAAACAAGGTGCTAAGCCCTTCAGGAAAAAGAAAAGGCCCTATAATCCAAAGGTTGCTGATATCATCAAGGAAGAAGTAACCAAGATGCTGAATGCTAGAATCATCTTTTCCATTCACCACTCAACATGGGTGGCAAACATTGTGCCAATAAGAAAGAAGAATGGGGAGATAAGGATATGTGTTGATTTCTGAATTTAAATCAAGCTTCACTCAAAGACAACTATCCTCTACCAATCATGGATCACATTTTGCAAGTAGTCACCGAGATCTGAGATGCTCTCTCTGCTTGATGGTTTTTCAGGGTACAATCAAATAAAAGTGGTAGAGGAAGACTGTAGTAAAACAACATTCACAACTCCTTGGGGCACTTTTGCTTACAATAGAATGCCTTTTGGCCTAATCAATGCGGAGCCACATTCCAAAGAGCAATGGACTTGGCCTTCAAAGATCTGAAACATTGCATTGTTATATATCTGGATGATCTCATGGTATTTTCAAAGAAAAGAGAAGAGCACATCTGTCATTTGGAACAAGTTCTTGCAAGGTGTAGAAAACACAACATATCATTAAATCCCAAGAAATGCATCTTTGGAGTCACAGAAGGCAAGTTGCTAGGACACATCGTGAACAAGCATGGAGCACACATTGACCCTGAAAGAGTAAGAGCTATTCAAGCACTATCTCTTCCCACCAAGCAAGAAAGGAGTGCATTCATTCTTTGGGAAGGTAAATTTTCTTCACCACTTTGTCCTTGAGTTTTCTGAACTAACAAAACATATCACCTCTATGATGAAGCCTCAAGAAAGTTTCAAATGGAGCCATGAAGGAAAATGACATTTGAAGAGATCAAGAGAGCTATTGCCAAAGCTCCAACTCTTGTATCCCCATATTTTAACAAAGAGTTCATTATGTACTGTTACGCCTCATAACACACTCTCTCTGTTGTCCTGGTTCAAAAAAATGATGAAGGTTTGGAAGCCCCCATCGCTTTCATGAGCTTCCCATTGAAGAAACATGAACTCAACTATAGCCAATTGGAAAAACACGCATATGTGGTGGTTAAGGCTGTGAATAATTTCCGCTTCTTCTACATTCTAAATTCTCACACTGTGGTGATGGTTCCTAGGAGTGCAATCAAATCCATTTTAACACAGCAAGATCCTAGAGTCAAAAGAGGGAATTGGATTGCAAAGACCCAAGAATACGACCTAGAGATTTGGCCCTCTAGTCTGGTAAGAGGAAATGGTTTGTGCAAGTTGATTTTTGAAGACACATATCTCAAATCTCGCAGCGTTGGAAAAGATGAAACTTGTTTAACTTGCCCAGAAGACTGCCCACAAGTTCTCTTTGTAACCACTACTGATGAGTGGTATGTAGATATTGATTTTTTCTCATGTATGGAGAATGTCCCTCTCATCTAGATTACAAGAAAAGAAGAACTCTCAAACTAAAGCAACCAAGTATGTGATTTGGAATCACACACTTTATAAGAAAGGAATGGATGGTTGTTTCCTTCGATGTGTTGATAAAGAGCAGCAAGGAAAGTTGCTTAAAGCTTATCATGACCAAGCATGTGGTGGACACTTCTCAACAATGGTCACTACCCACAAGATTCTCAGAGGTAGATATTATTGGCCTTCTCTTTTTGTTGATACTCAGAGTTGGGTTTCCAAATGCATACCATGTCAACAATTTGTTGGAAAACCATAGTTAGTTGCATTGCCTCTCAAGCTGTGATTATTGAAGAACCATTTCAACAATGGGGGCTGGACTTCATTGGTGTGTTGAATCCTCATTCAAGTGTTTGGGCATACTTATGTGCTCACGGCCACAGACTACTTCACCAAATGGGTGGAGCCATTCCAACCAAACAAGCTAGTTCTGAAGTAGTCTGCAGTTTCATAAAAGAACACATCATTGTCCATTTTGGAGTGCCTCAAAAGATTGTTGTGGACAATGCCACTTATTTCTCTTCAAGAGAGTTGATAGAATTTTGTTATGGCTTTGGAATCTCTCTAGCACATTCTTCTAATTACTATCCATAAGGAAATGGTCAAGCTGAGTCAAGTAACAAGAACATTGTGACCATTGTCCGAAAGCTTGTTGATGAGAACCAAAGGAATTGGCACAAGAGATTGTATGATGCATTGTGGGCTGATAGGATCACTCCTAAGAAGGCCATAGGTACATCACCTTTTCAGCTGTTGTATGGAGTTGAGGTAGAGATCCCTATCACCATTGAAATGCCAGCTCTCAAATTGATTCAATCAGTGGATGATGGCCAGTACAAAGACTCCATTGACAAAAGGATCCTTTTTCTTGAAAGGCTGGAAGAAAGCAGATCTCAGGTGGTTGATAAAATCAAATAACATCAGCTGAAAGTGAAGAAGCTCTTTGACAAAGGACCAAGGCAAGAGAGTTCAAAGTTGGAGACTTTGTCCTACTTTGGGACAAGAGAAGAGAACCAAAGGGCAGTCATGGAAAATTTGATTCTTTGTGGTTGGGACCTTTTAAAATCCATGGAACTTGTGGTGAGAATGTTTTTCTCTTATCATACTTGGATGGAACTCCACTAGGATTTCCTAGAAGTGGGCAATATTTGAAGCTTTATCATCAGTGAAAGTGAGTTTTCCCTCACCTTGTAACATAGTTTTGTTTTCCCCTTTTTTGTTGTGTGTTTTTGTTTTCCCCTTTCTGTTTTGGTGTGTTTTTGGTTTGTGTGTCCTCTTCTTCCTTCTTGCTTTCCTCAGAAGTTGTACATGACTCTGCAAGGCCCAATGGATAAGGCATTGGTCAACATTATATGTTTTTAAACTTGAGATTCTAGATCCTCATGCCATGTTTTCTCCCTATTCAATCCATGTCATGTCCCCAAGCTAGAGCCACTATTGTCCCCTCAAAATTTCCTTCTTTTTCCAAGTCTGGACTTAGAAATTTTGAGTTATTACCCTTTGAAAATGGTCTAATAAGAGTATTTTGAAATCTTAGCACTTCCCAAGGGCTCAAGGATGTTTGGAACCTACTTCATCAGATGGGAAATTTCTTCCCCTTTCCAAAAAGGTAAAGAAGTTGTTCTAACTCCTTATTTTGTGCAAGATATGGCTCGGTGGACTTAAGTTGTAATTTTTGCCCAAGGCAAGATTGGGGTTGGGATATTTCTCTAATACTTTGTATTTTTAGAAAAAACATATAAGTGGCAATGGAAGACCCATGATCCTTAGAAGAGTAGAGAAAATATAAAGTTTGAACCCCACAACCAATGAGATGCGGCCATGTGTCCCTGAGGACCCCTGGCAGGATTTCAAGTTCTTAGCCTTCTGGGTTAAAATTGAAAGATCAATGCGACCCCCACAACCAATAGGATGTTTCCACGTTGACAATGGGAGTATGGGCCATAGCGGAGGAGTTGTGACTTTGAACCTTTTTCAACAAAGGTTCAAAGTGTTCTAAATGGAGCCGTGTGATCCCATATTCAATCAAATCATGCCACGTGTCCTCTTTGAAAGGTCAAACCGGGCGACGGAGGTTATTGTTCCAAATTGCTGAATTCTAAAAATTCATGAAACGAAGGGAGCTCACCCGCCCACTCCAATCACCTTCTACCACATGGATGGATCAAATTAAAAGGCATAGAACATGGATCCAATGGCCCACATTCAATTTGGAAAGTTTGTAACCATTTTAATCATTTTTTCTCTGCATTTTCCACCATGGCCATTTTTCTATGAATGAAGAATCCAAAATGGTCTGAATGATTGGATTTTTGATTGTAAATTCTTCTTGGCTATTTGAGAAGTTATAACCACCCCTTGTGGGCTATTTCTTGTGCTCTATAATTCATTATCCGGGTTGGCAATCAAATTTTGAAAATTGTAAATGTATTTTCATGAATAGAGGACAAAACGATAGTCGCCATTCTTCTATTCTATTTCTTTTTGCAATCTTCTTCCATTTCCTTGCATTGTACAAGTTTCCTACTTCAGCTGCAATAAGAAAAGAAGGATTTTATGCCCCTTTGATAGAGGATTTGATTGGTACTTTGTGACCAATGCATTTTTATTTAGTCTTATAGCTCTGGTTTGCAAATTCATATTCTTTCTTCCATTTAAATGCATGTTATGAAATTTCTAGTCAATGTATGCAGGCTTCTAATTTTCTACCTTCATCATTGATTTCCTTTTCTTCATCCCACTCCCCTTTCCCACTCTCAGACCACTTTCTGTCCTTGCAAACAATTGCAGGCTTTTCCATAGGGTCAGTGGAGTGCCCCTATGTATCTCTGGTTGAAAAACCACCATTGAATCCATCTGATTTTCATGCATAATATGGCAAGCTGCACCATTATAAGTAGAGGGACTTATATTCCCATAGTGTTGTTTTGGAAACCACCAATTTTTCCCCCAAGAAAATTTCCAAGCCAACACATTGCTATTACCACTTAATTTGGTGCGTTATTACCTATATTTCATCTTCGGTGTTAGGTCGATGCACTCAACACTCTGGTTTCTCCTTTGATACAATTTTAGATTGATCACCCCAAATCCTTTGGAATTTAAATGATAAATCCAAATATCCAAAGTAAAACATGAATGTGAGTTCCTTCCTACATAAAATTAAAAAGTGTATTAGTTATATGGTTTGCATGTCTTTTACTTTACTACACAAACAATTTTAATTTACAAAGTTACAAACATTATTTACATTAGAGTTACAATTCACTTTATACTATGAACATTAACTACACTAGGTGTTGCATGTTTCATCATAGATAATTTCAACATCAAAACATTGCATAACAACTATCGATCAAATATAAAGCGCATTTGCACACTTAGGTATAATTTTCCTTTAAGTACTAATTTTCAATTCCACACATAAAAGGGGGAAAATGTAGATACTCAAATTTGTTAACTTATCATTTGTTAACATGATAATTTTTTCTTTATTCCTATGCTAAGAAAAATGATCACATCCTAATCCAAATAAGTACATCTCTCTCTCTCTCTCTCTCTCTCTCTCTCTCTCTCTCTCTTCTCTCTCATCCCATCTCTATACTTTGTTTTATCAATCATCTAAGAAATATTAACTATCAAAAGTAGTAATTCAACCTTAGACATCATTCCTAAAATTTATCCTTTGCATCACTAATTTCCTATGTAGAACCATAAATTCTAGTCCATAATGGTCTAAAATATTAGACCATATCTATGTTTTTCAACCTTCAATATAATGACTCTTTTTCTAGTTTAAAAATCATTATGTAGGTATGTTCATCTTTCTAGATTATAAATAATACAAAACCTATGGAAATCTATATAAGAAAGTTAATTACACTTCATTACATACATGACACTCTCATAATATATAATTGAACATATCAACACTAAAGCACTCAAGGCTGTCCTAAATATCTCTATATCATAACATCATTTTAAAAACTACTAAATCAAATTTGAAGTAGTTAAATAGGTCAAAAAATCTCATTTACACCATTTCCAAGCACTTAAAAGATATCATTGCTACATATTCTATGCATGACATCATAATGACATGAAAGTGCTATTAGATATCAACCTTTCCATTGTAGAAGGAGAAATTGGGTAGATAAAACTCATTTGGTAATGGATAATTAAGGTCCTTGGGGATAATAATTTTCAAGTAACCAAATAGATCTTATAGTGATTTGGGATTTTTTGTGTGCCTAATAATGGATTTCTGAACTTGCATGTATTGGAGTTGTTAAATATACACATTAGGAAATGGGTTTTGATTATGCATAGTATTAGGTACTACCATGGAAACTATAAACTATACGGGATCATGTATGATGCCCCAAAGCGGAAAACTAGAGGTATGAATAGCTTGGGGATTATTCTATATAGGGAAATGAGAGCCTATAAAAGGAACTCATTTATGTAATTAGTCATGATTAAATTTTATCATTTTAATAATTACAACTTCCGATGCACATTAAAATACTTTTCATGTGTATAAAATAGTAAAGGCAGATCATGTATTATATGAAAGTTGGACAAGGGACGTGGTGTTCATGAATAAAAAAGATTTCACATCCCTTACTTGTACACATTTCAAAAAATCAAATGCCACATGATGCATTAAATGAAATGATCCATAAATGTAAGCATAGTCAGATTATTAGAAACAATTATTGGATGCCTTTATTAAGTAGACATTGATTTTATTTTTATCATATAAAAACTATATCTACAACTAAAGGCATATTCCAAACTTGATTAAAGGGGATAATTATTACATGTGTCAAATATGGTAATGAAGAGGATTCAATTATTCATTGATGCACAACCCTATTATTTCCTCATATATGGTGTGCATCATTATTAGAGAGTCATTCATTTTCTAAAATTGATTATCAATCACTATCTTCATCCAATAGGTGTGTATTCTAATCAGTTAAAATTTTCTAGCATGGTGCCAACATGTGCCAAAAATGGATCTTCTAAACAAGGCATGGACATACAATGAACATTACAATTAAGGGACTTTCAATATATTTTTGTAAAATGTGGAATCGTGTGAATCTAAATTTTTTTGCTAGTGATTTTCCCCTCACTAAGTGCAACAAATGGTCATGACTAAAGGTGATGAAATAGCCTTTACAGGGAGTGAAATGACTAACTAGATATTTGAAACAATGACCACCAAATTAGTGATAATTAATTCCAAACATTTATTTTCTTCCTTTTTAATTCTTATTCCTACATTTATATATAGAATTGGATTATTTTTTACTAATAAAGATAATGATTAGACAAGGGATTTTTTGTTTTTTAATTTTTTTTAAGGTTAAAGGGATCGAACCTACGTCTCGAGGCCATTGCAAGTATTAAAAAACTATTATGTTTCACAAAAGAAATATAGTGAATTAAGGAACAATGATAATGAGTACATGAATTACTTAGTGATATTATTAATATAAATTTGGTGAAGTACACACTTTAATTTACTTACATTTATGTGTTTTAATGAGAAATTTTGAAGTTTTAGAGCACATTTCCTATAACAATTATCATGTCAATGCATGGAGATAATACGATTTCTTATAATTTATTGCCTTTTTTAACATTATGCCCATTTTTATATGGACTTAAACTAGTTAGATTTGTCATGCAAATAATGCTAGTTACAAAAGGAAAGACATGTTTGAGAAAGAATTGAATGGAAGATGATCTAATTAATCATCCCTTATAAATAATAGACACTATCCCCATTGTAATGTATTTAAATTCTCTTCTATACTAGTCATCTTCTTCCTTTGAATGATATGAGGTATAAAAAAAGGATAAAATGTTCAAAAATGTAATAAATCATATGGATTCTCGGTCCTAAAACTTTCACTCATTCATTTAGTTGTTGATACAAAAATATATCCTTTTATATATGTGGTGCATCATTATCAAAGATTTTTTTATTTTTCAGCGGTTGACACTTCTCTAGCCACAACCAACAGGTGTCTAAGTTTATTAATTAACCTTTTCTAGCATGATGCCAACTTGTGCTAAAATTGGAGCTTCAATGAATGGACATTCATTGAATATTTATGGACTTTATGGACTTTTGTTAGATTTATGGATGGGTGTAGAGAATAATTATAATGAATGGACTTTTGTTAGATGTCTACAAAATGTGGAAGTATTTGAATATTTATTTATTTTCATTTTTTTTCCCGTCACCAAGTGTAGTACAAGGTCACAACTAAAGATGATGATGTGGAATTTTTAGGGCTCTATGCTCATTTATGACACCATAAACCTCAAATAGATTAACACTTGCATCAAAATTCTAACTATGCCCGACACATCAAAGACCGCCCCTCAATCTCTACCATTTGATTTCATTATTTTAGAGTACTTTCCTTATTTTTCATTTCTTTTTACATTTCATACCCCTCAATATCTAACATGTTTTCTTCCCACGTGGATGTCATATCTGAATATGGAGTAAGTGGAATATTTTTCGTTGCTTTTGCAAGTTTTTGTAGCATCCTACTTTGTCTTATAAAAGACAAAAATGAAAAAAAAATACACAATGTGAACTATTTTATAAAATTATTGAAATATATGTGGTTTCATGGAGTGTAATGATTATAGGATATAAAAATAGGTTTTCATAATAAACCTCATAAAATGTTAGGAAAATATAATTGACATGTGTAAAGTTAGAATCCAAAGCCTATTCTATCATTCTTTATACCTATATCAAAATGTAATATTTACAACATGGCATGTTTGACCCCATCAAGAGACAACACCTATTTGTACTCTAAAATAAAAGGGCTTAAAATATTTAATAATTATTAACCCTTATATATTGTTGAGAGTAGTAACTCCACATGACCTCTTACATGTTTTTATTTAATAAAATCTGAATATTAAATCTAAATTACAGAGTCACATATGATAAATGAAATGCTATAATACATATTTGATACAAGTAATACATTAATTAAATAGAAACCCTAAATACTAATGGGGAAATGGATTGAATTATCTAATATTTTTAAATCTTGAAGTATCATGGGTTGGAAGACTGATAAATAAAGATGGCAGATTTGTCACAATGTTGCTCGAGAAAATTGTGTAGCTATTTGATTTAGATGGACGAGGCTTCTGCAGGATAAGGAAAGGGTGCTTAGGCACTACAAACCTCTACTAGGCGTTTGTGATTGTGTAGGGACCCAGAACCTAAATTTTTTGGTGTCGTATAAGTGTCGTTAACCTTCATTTTTGGTCATGTGTATGTTGTTAGAAGATTGCAAGGTTCACCCGTAACATGAAAAAGAGATGAAGACCTATAAAACCCCAAAAAACATTAAATCCTAAAAAGGAAAGATGTAAAATGGGGAGTCATATTGACCCAAGTGATCACCCAACTAATTGAACTTATGACCAAGTGATGAAATACATCTCAAACTCCATGTAATTTTATGTGATTTTGTGTGGAATAGTGTCCTTAGGTTTCCCTCATACTGATGACACCAAGATAGTGGGATATGGATAGATAGAATGAAAATTTGTGGATGAAATTTGAACTTCCGCTTCCTATGTAGTGTATGCAGAATAAGCAACCCATAGATGCAGTTCCTTTCATAGTATGTAGTTAAGATAGCCCTTAATAATTTCTAGTCCCTTATAATGGTATGTATGTTGTGTATATATAGGGATCTCTTGCTTGAATTTAAACATTAGTGACACGACACGCCCACTATGAGCTCAAGATAAGGGTAAGATAACCCAAAAGGTCGACCACAAATGTCAAAATAAGAAGAAGAAATAAGCAGGGACAGAGCTCCCGGATTAGACATGGGTGCTAGTGTCCTAAAGAAAATGATGATAGATGTGAAAAAAATGAAAGACAACAATCCTTGTGACTGACCAAAAGAGAATACTAGAGTGACATAAGAAGATAAATATAATAGAAATCAGACCAAACAAGCATACAGACTAGGGATTGTGTCATTAATGAATAATTTTCTCACTTAAGATCCATGTATATAACAACATACTTCTTAGCATAGTAAAATAGTAATATGTGTGTGATTTTATATCTACATCCCCCTCATTTTTTTGAATGAAATTCAAGTAGTGTGAAGAAAGTAAGGAACATACTAGTAAGAATTCTAGAGAATCATGTTGTAGAAGTATGCGTGAAGAATGTGAGAACATATAACATGGTGAACCATGAATCAACATGTTGATTCATGTGGTGTAGATAGATATAGTGAACCATTGTAAGGATCACTTGTAGAATTTGATTTGATTCATATAATTTGGAGATTTCAAATTATTGCCAATGGAAATTATGAGGGTAGGGAGTGATAAGTTCTTGACGTGATTTTGTGTGTTTGAAAAACTAAAGGATTTTGACATCCTGCTACCAAAGGAAGAGTGTTATGGAGAGAGTTATAGTTTTACTCTCCAACTATGACTACATCCCCAAAAATTCCAACCACTGCAGATGGATAAAAGACCAAATTTAGTTCCATTTTGATCCATTTCAATCCAAATAGCTTCCAAGTTAGGTCATCTGGAAGCGATATTCACCATAAGGTGATATTAAACTCCCAAGTTAGGTCATCTAATGTTATTGATGAAACTCTTATGTTAGGAAATTTGAGAGGATTAGTAATGTAACGTAGCTCCCATGTTAGGTCATCTAGGAGAGATAATAGAATGTGTCTATTGTACTGATTGATATAAGATTGTTTTGAATGATGGATTTTTTCTAAAAATTATGTGTTTAGTATAATGCTAACAGATATATTTTGCTTGTTTTCCTCTAGATTAGGTCATTAGGGGGAATAAATTGAAGATAGTAGAATGTATCGATCTTTTCTCGAATAGGAATCAGAAAAAAATGTGATATTAATGTGTCACGAGTATCAATTGATTGTATTGGACCATGAGAGGGATCATAAGGTGATCTTGATTGTATGCACCCCTTTCGGCCAAAGGGTGAGGGGTAGATAGATGAGCACCGAGCCAAAAGTAATGATTGTGAAATATGTAATGGTGAATAGATGATATCATAGTAGAAATTGTAATATAGAGAAAAGTGCATGTATTAATAGATTTGTTCATGTGTTGGGTGTGAATGTAGAAGAATGTAATGTGTATGATATTGTGCTAAGAGAAAAATTATTTAAATGAAAAGATTCAGGAAGAAAATCAGAGTAGTAAGGCTTAATATATGAGTGAAACTATGTTTCATGTATTAGTTGTGAAATTCAATGCGAATATTGACTATAGTATGTGAGGAAAAGGAATTACTATATATAGTAATAGTAAAAAGTAAATAGTGATTTAATTTGAATCATAATTGAGTTAGAATTTGAGATTTGGGCTTTCGAGGATGCCATATTAGGGTAGAAATATTAACTAGGTTTGAGTAAGTACCAATAGAAGTGGCATCATGTATGATAGATGAGCTGGTAAGTATGAGTATTTTGGAAAAATAGATGAATTTTTGTAATTTTGTCAATTTTTACAAAATTTTAAATTTTATGTTTTATGTGTTTCGACATAGGTGGGAGCAACTAGGCATAGACATTCTTTGGGACACTATTTCCCAGTTCCATGCACTAGTGACTAGTGCCTAGGCACTTGTGACCCAATCCAGGATCTTTGGTGACCTAGAAGAGTTTTTTAGTAGTGTAACATGAAATTTTGGAATTTTGATGATATTTCAAAGCATGAGTGGGTGTTTTTGATCATTTAGGAGTTGCTAATTTCAAGATGTTTTTGGTGTTTTTGTTGTGTAGGGAGATATACACTCGAAGGAGTTCCACGGAGCTTGTAATTTTAGTACATTGTTGACTTTAGGATTATCTATGTTAAGTGGGACATTATAGATCGTGTCATCTTGACACATAGTGAGATTGGGGGAGTTACCCCATAATATGTCATGATCATTGCATTGTGTGAGAGGTGTTGTGAAAACACTTTTAATTTTTGGTTTCCTATTGGGAGATGATCGTTAACTTGGAGAAGTTTATCATATATTACGATTACCAATTTTGGGTGAGAGAGTGTAGGTGATGACTATAGTGGATTCTCAGAAGAATATGAGGGCAACTAGATGATACTTTATAGGGACACAGGTATAGAAAGAGACCCATATTATTCTAGATGTCATACTAAGATTAAGTTTCTTATGATTATGGAAATTTATCACTATTATTATAGTTTCATCGGTGGCATTAAGGGTGGTAGAGTAGGCATCTTGAATCAGATGCATGAGATCTGTTAACACATTGAGGAGCATGGGACTATATTTTCATGGGCAAGGTGTATGTTGGCCCATTTATATAGAGATCTATATAGGTTTACATAGAATGATCATGGGGAAGGCTTAGGGGCCAAGATTTTATTGCATGTATGTGCATACAAACACATCTCTATATTGAGGCCACTCTTTGGGTCAGCATTCTAATTGGGCGAGGCCTGATATTTTTTCGAGAGATGGGTAGGCATGCATAGTAGAAGGTTAGACATGACCACCTATCATTCGATGCTTAATTAGATGGGACTAGGGGCCATCATATGAAGGCCATATAGAGATTATGATGGATGTGTAGAGGATGGAATCGAAACTGTGGTGTATACATGCACCATGTGGTTAGAGGACCGATTTCCTAGAGTTACTTTGAGTTGTTTCAAGAAGAGAGAGTGTATATGTAGTTTAGTATGGCCCGTGATGTTCCCCCAGAGCTAGATATATGGGTGAGATCTACCAGAGCATAAGGATGCCTAGAGTGTGGCCATGATCGATATAAGCACAACTAGTGCATCTGGTCCAAATGAGGTGAATGTGGGCATAAAGCCAATAAAGGTAGATGATGCAGATGTAACTAAGACTATAGGGAGTGGTGGATATTTCATCGTTAGGTGTTATTGTTTTTAGTTTTTGTGGATTCGGTGGGTGGACTTCCAATAGGTGTAGAGAGACATGCACCTTCCCTAGATGGAGATGTTATGAATTGCTTACACGTGCAAAGCGTGAGTATTATTTTTATTATTGATTTGTCATCTATGAGTTATTTTATATTGAAATATGTGATTAGTAACTAATGTATTGTAATATACTTGCAAGAGATGCCTATTGGTCCTCGATTATTGATACATCGATCCACACATTAACACGAAATGTGCCTCCCGATGTGCTCATGGGAGGTGGGATGTTGGAGTGAGTACATGCTATTGTGGGCGAGCATGCCCATTGTTTTTGAGCTAGTGGATATAGCAGAAGACACATGTAATGCACTATTGAATGAGTGTGATGAGGCTCGAGGTTGGAAGAGTGAGTGAGGGATTTTTTGGAGGAGGATAACTAGTTACAAAATATTTGTGAGATACATGGAGTTACAGGGCCGGTTTGTAGAGAAATTGGATGATATAGTGATATTTCATATACATGCGGAGAGGTGTAAAGAGCGAGACCAACAACGATGAGTTAGTGGCAAGGCATCTAGTTTTAGAGCTCCCATAATAGTGTATAGTGACATTGATGATGATATACATTGTATTGGATATGTACTTGTAAATGATGTCTCAAGGAATGGGGCCTTCCCCCATGATTATATGTGGAAACCACCATTTTTCCATGATATATATATATATATATATATATATATATATATATATATATTATTATTGTTTTGTGTTGATGAATATTGATGTAGTTATTGTAATTAGATTTTTCTTTGTGATGTGTAATATGTATTGTGTACATGATTGTATTGGTTTGAATTAGATGATGATATTGATAGAAATGGATAAGTAATGACAAAAATGGGATTATATGTATATATGAAGATAAATAGTATGTGATGACTAATAATATATGTATGTGATGTCATGTAATGTGAAGTAGCAGAGTGTGATAGGAATGATAGGAAATAGTAGAATGATGATTTTTTAAAATGTAAAGTAATTTTGTGTATGTATGATGACTAGGGGAATAAGAGTGATGCACCTCAGCGTTATGTGTAGAAGATGAGGTTCATTTATATAAGACCCATCGATAATCAATAATGAACCATAGAACAAGAGTGCATCATCGGGAGATGGTTTGAGAGTGTATGCTAGAGATATAAATCATGAAGTACTAAGCATCATCAGTGAATAAGGAGAGGTTTGTTTTGTAATATATCCCTCAATAGTCATGTAAGAACCTTGAGAACATGAGTGCTTCATCGGTTGATGATATGACCATATAGAGATCATATACTAAAGATTAAAGAGGCCTATGAGGGATGGTGGAAACATGTGAAGTGGTAGCAAACATGATTGTAAGATCCAAAATGAATGTCAAAAAAAATGGTGCCAATAATGGGAGATGTAATGGGAGGAAGCACATTTTCTGATGGCTTAGGAAGGAAACAATATGTAGTGGACTGAGATGAAGGAATGGAAGATGCATTAGGTGGAGGATGAGGATGAATGATAACTTGAGGTGGATAAATGAAAACTTTAGCGAGAACTTAGTGGTGACAAATTAAAAAAATGGAATTTATTTTATGTGGAATTGGTGAAAGATATTGCTCATGAGAGTGAGAGCCAAAAATAATTACACCTTGATCTTCTATTTACTATAGTTTTTCTTGTAAAGCACAATAGTCATTTCTCATGGCCATTAATGTGATGAAAGTTACAATATGAGTGATCACGTTGTCAATGCATGCGATGAGGAGGATGATGTTGATTAGATGGAAAATGAAGTAAGCATTTATCAAGAAAGGTAACGAATCACATCATGAGGCTTAACAAGGTATGGGATAAATGAAATGGCTCGTGAGTGGGAGATGAGGAAGACTTAGGTGGGAAAAGATACAATGGAGGAGATGGAGGACGTTGACATGATAGAAGGGATGGAGACCTTAGAGGAAGCTTGATGGATGGACGAGGAGAAGAAGTAGATGATGAAGAAATGACAGAACATGTAATGAAATTACTTGAGTAATTTTGATTATCACCAGCAATAGAACACAAAATAACACAATATTGCAGATAAATGATCTCAATATGGAATTATAATAGCTTAGCCACTTCGAGGGGGAAACCTCCAAAACATAAAATAAGACTCCAATGCTCAATATGATGATCAACCTCTACCTATAACCCCTATTTATACTATTCCTATGATATTTCCATCAGCAAGGCTGACCTACTAATGATAATATATCATATATGAAAGAGATAAATCATGATAAGAAGTTATGATAGCCACAAGTCGGCTATATCCATCCAATGTAAGATATATAATTAAGGGCATAACATGCCCCTCCTCTTAAAAGTAACATTTTCTTCCAATGTTAGGAAGCCCTAGATGTTCTTGTATGAATTCTTCATCTTCCCATGATGTATCCTTAAAATTCATATTCTTCTACTTGATCAAGTACTCGGTAATGACTCTAGTCCCGAGTCTTTTGGTGTGTGTCTGAAGAATGCCTTCAGTTTAAATATGATCCTTCCTTCCTTGTCTAGTTTTAGAAGCATTAGGTGGGTGGAAATGTTCTTCCTTTCTTTAAGAAAGAAACATGGAAGACTTGATTTATTTTACTTCCTAGAGGATCTCTAGCTTATATGCCACACTACCAATTTTTTGTTAACTTGGTAAGGACCATATATTTAGGAGAAACCTTATTATCCTTCTTATTTTGTTTTAAGGATAAATTATTGTATGGGTGTAACCTTATAAAAACAAATTCAACCTATTCAAGGTGTCACCCACTCGATGTTGATCATCATCTTGCTTCATGTGATTTTTGCCCTTGCAAATTTTCTCTAAGACTAGAGAGTACCTCATGTTGGTGTTGAATGTGATCTTAAATACTCTCACCTTTGGTTTGACCTTCAAGATAGATATAAGTGATGGAGGATGGTACCCATAAATTTCCATAAATTAGGAAATTATAGAGGAGGTATGAAATGAAGTATTGTACCACCATTCTCGCTAATAGTGGTAACCATTACACCCAACATTCTTGTTTATCTGAAGTAAAACATTGAATATATCCCTCTAAACATTTATTTACCACCTCTATTTTCCCATCTAATTAGGGATGATAAGAGGAACACTGGACTAGTTAGGTACCGAGACAAGAGAAAAAATAAGTCCAAAATTTACTTGTAAATATTTGATCATGATCACTTACTATAATTTTTGGCGTGCCATGAGATTTTAAATTGTATCCATAAAAGAGATGGAAACCATTAGCTATGAAAGGATGAGCCATGGAAAAAATGAGCATATTTGGTAAGTCTTTCCACCACGACCATGATGAAACTTTTCCCTTCTGATTTAGGTAATCCTATGATGAAATCCATTGATACCTCTTCCCATCTCTCACTAGGAATAGACAGAGGTTGGAGAAGACCAGGTGTCTTAATGGTCTTTCCCTTATTTTGTTGGAAAACCAAACATTCTACCACAAATTTTTGAACATATCCTTTCAACCCCTCCCAAAATAAATCCTTCTTAACTCTATGATAATTTTTAGGAACCCAACATGGCCACCTATTGGAGAAGAATGTAGCTCTAAAATAACATGGTGTTTAAGTGTAGAGTTCTTACATAGATATAACCTATATTTGTACTAAAATGTATCCCCTTTCCATATAAATTGATTTGATATGGATGGATCTACCTAGATATTTTTAATGAGACTATGTGTTGCATATTTCTTTCATTCTTCCCATGCTTGATCTACCCATTCTTCCTTTAGTATAGAGATGGAACATAAAAATGCTTTTGTGGACTCATCCCTCCTAGATAGAGCATCAATGACCAAATTTTCCTTCCCTTTCTTATAAAAATCTCAAATTCATATCCCAACATCTTAGTGACTCATTTTTGTTGTTCTTATGAAGATATATGTTTCTCTAAGAAATATTTCAAACTATCATGATCAAATTTTACCTTAAAATGTCTACCCATCAAGTATGGTCTCTGTTGTCTTTCAAACGTGCACCCATGTCTTAGATCCGAAAGGATTGAGTTTTTGAGACAACAATGGAACCATCCCCAAGTTGTGGGACCTTGCGCACTTGGGACAGATCTCTGAGAAGGCTGGTTCCTCTATCTATTTCTACTACTACTACTACTCCTAGTGCTTTGAAAGGGAAAAATAAGCTAATAATGCCAAGGGACCAAGGATAGAAGGATAACATGAAAGGAAACTACACTAAAAGGTGATAGAACCAGAAAAAGAGGGATGAACACTATTTGTTCTAAGAAAAAATGAAAGGAAATGCATGAAAGAAGGATAGGCATGTGTAGCATGACTTAAAACGTATTTACTAGATTAGTTTCATGGAACAAAACTAAATAAGGAACTGCAAGGGACGTAGAATGGCACACAGAGAGCACACAATGTAAAAGAAAAGGAAATAAGAAGGAATGTAAACATGTTAGGATAGAGAATAGTCACAAAATGATGTTTCTATTACTTCCATAAATGCACAAAGTTGTTATAATGGTGGAAGAGGATGATATCCACATGCAAGAACTAGATCCAGAGGTCTACAACTCAAAATACAAAAATATGAAGTCCTTGGAAAATGTGTAAGGATCCAGAGTGTCCAACATAACAAATGATCCCAGCTCTAACATTTATAGATGAATCCATGGAAGAAGAAGATAAGAAAGGAAGGAAAACCCGAATTTGAAATATAACCACCAATAAGAGGCATTTAATGCCCGAAAAGCCATCTACAAATCTGTCAAATGCACTTCCACAAGTTTATTTGGTGTTGAAGAAGGAGGGCAAATGAGATAAAATTGGGTGGTTGGAGTAATTAAATCTACTCATCAATGTCTAGAATGTCATTTTCCCATTTCTTAGCTACTAGATCTACCAATAATTTGAATTTGAATGTCTAACATTGTAGCTTATGTTAGCATCTCTCTCGACAAGTCTAGGTGTGCCCGATTGGAGCTCTTTAGAAAAATATATGAATGCCATAAGATTTTAGAGTTGTGCATGCATGCAAAACACATAACACACGTGGATTAGGCTAAAAGGATGGAAAATTGTGCAAATGTTTTATTTTTTTTACCATGTGTCACTCATTGATGTTTTGCAAGGATTTGGTGCCCTGTTGCACACTTTGACTGGTTACATGTGGCACACTCAAGAATGTTAGAGGATGGCATGGCATAGAAGAGCACAAAGGTGGGCTCAAAGATATGCACATGGAAGGATGAGGTGCGCGAAGAAGAAAAAGGAAGGCACATAATGCGTGCGAGGAAATGAGTCAAACTAATGAGCAAAGAACACATGGTCAAGGTGCAACTATTACAAGGTAATGGGCATGGCACGTGAGATGGCCAGGGACTTATCTTGATTAAAGTAAGTGTAATGCATGTGCACAAGGTGAAAAACTTCTAGGGAAGAAGGTGGATGTGCGTAGAATATGCACAAGAGAAGAGTAGAACAAAGAAGAAAATGAAAGTGGAAAGGGAGAAAGGAAAGAATGCAAGGGGGCATGAGGAAATGAAACCAAGGGAATATTCCAAATGAACTTGAGAGCACACAACCTTGCAATGAAGATCTTAGAGTTAGAAGATAAATATAAGTTACCTAAATAACTAGGAGAGTTATTTGATAACAATTTTGGAAACATTTTGGGCCATATTCCTACTAGATGAAGGAGATCAAGTAGCTTAAACATCCATTGAGCATGGAATCTACTATGTAATCATGAAAATTTCCCTGTTAGCCACTTTAAATATCATTTCTTGACTTTATTCTTACGAATCTTGCAATTCTTTGAAAGAAGTTCTAGATCCTGGAAAACATAAAGCACGCACAAAGAAGCAAGCGTGAGAAGAAAGAACTATGTACAAACAAAAAATGTGCATGTAGTGCACTTGGAGGAATTAAAACTACTCTAATATTTACAAGATGATGCAAAAATACTCAATGGAAGGGATTAAGATAGATCCCATTTACTGGGATTTACAACCTTGCCTCCATCAAGATGAGTTAACTCGAAAGAGTTATCCTATTTGCATGAACTGATGATGTATGGGCCACTCCAAAGTGCATCAAAATTTGAATGGTACCCTAGTTTAGCTCTTTCAGCATCCCATTTTAAAACCAAGTCCCTAAATTTGAAAGCTTGAGGCCTAGCCTTTCTATCAAACCATTTCTTTTTTGCTTGTTGATGTTGTTCTATCTTGATTATGACAGAGTTTCTTGACTCTTCAAGATTAACCAACTCTACCATTCTGATTTCTCTCTGGTTTGCACCTTCGAAATCTAGCTATTGGGTAAGTGCCAATGAGTTCAACTCTAGTGTCAAAGGAAGGGTATCCTCCTTACCATAGACAAGATTTTAAGGAAAAGTTCCTATTACCTTTTTGACTCTGATTCTATCTTCCCAGAGAGCGCATGAGACCTTTGTATGCCACTGTCTTTGGCTGATGTTCATTGTGTGCTTCATAATTCTGATCAGGATCTTATTTTTGACTCTGTTACACCATTACCTTGGGGGTAATAGTTGGAAGAAATCTTTAGATAATACCTTAGATTTAGATCACAACCAAAGATTTTGGTCCCAAGGAAGACTTTTGCATTATCAAGATAATGGTTTGAGGAATGCCAAACCTTGTGACTATACCTTTGAGAAAGTCAAGGATGATTGACTCGGTTGATTCCTTGAGCATGACAAATTTTTTCCATCTAGTGAAGTAATATGTAGATGTCAACACCCACTAGTGTCTAACACTTGAAAGTAGATTGATCATGCCTATGAAGTTGAGATCCCATTGTGCAAAAGGTTGATCCTCCTGGATTGGTTGGAGGGGAAGCACTATCAATCTTTTCTTTCCTGAAAATAAAGTGCATTCCTTACATTTTATGACCCACTTGTGTGCATCTGTAAATATATTAGGCCAAAAGATACCTACCATTATGATTTTCATTGTTGTAGTTTTGGCAGAGAAGTGTCCACCAAAGAATCCATCATGAAATTATGCTAACACTTTTTCAATCAGTGCGTCGTTGATACATCTTAACAACACATCATCAAGATTCTTCTTGAATATAAGTCCATCAATCAAAACATAAGGGATAGATTGTAACCTCATGTCTTCTCTTTTTTTTGTTTGAACTAGGAGGGTATGCGCCCTCAGAAAGGAACGTGATCATGTCATTTATCTAGTTATGCATGCCAGTGGGGTCTATTTCGACTCAAGTTCTCGCACATGGGAGATCCTCATGCAGAAATAATGAATCCTTAGGCTCATTGTGTGCATGCTCAACAATATTCTTGCAGATAATGCTACCTCTTACGAGTTTGGTGGCTTTGATAGTCATTTCATATTCCATGATTTTGGTCACCCATCGTGCTCTGTTTTCACTAATTTATGCTCCCATGATGAAGTCTCTGACAAAAGAGTGGGATACTAACACCTTGACATTATTTGTGGTGAGCATAATTTTGAATTTCTTGATCGCACACATGATGGTGAAGACTTGTTTCTCTGCGATTGTACTTTAGTTCATAATCCTTTAGATCATAAGAAAGCCACTTTGGTTTTTCTATCCCTTGTTCATTTTCTTGTGTTAGGACATCAAACACTCGCATCAAAGACCATAAGAATAAAGGATGAAATCCTTTGAATAATCAAAGTAGATGAGTGTTGGCATGCAAGAAATTTCTTGCTTGATCTTGTTGAATCTTTCTTTTCCTTATTGTCCATCAAGAAGCTATGTCCACTTCCTCTATTGATGTTTCCTCATATTCTTCCTCATCACCAAACCCTTCAATGTAGAATAATTATTTCTCATAACATTTATGATTTGGTCCATATTTGTTATCACAGCTTAAAACATAACAATTTGGCTCTTTTTTCATCAATTGTTGAGGTGTTAACCGAACAAGTCAATGGTAAGGAGGCAAGGTGTTATGATCTTTTATGCTAGAGAAGGATTGCCTTCTACTAGAAATAATTTTTCATCTCGCTTTCGATGTGCCATGATAATAGAATCAAAAACCTTGAGTGGGTTAAACATGTGTACCTCATGCTCAATGTGGTCCTTAAGACCCCCAATAAATAGGTCATTCAAATACTCTTCTGTAATATCCTCCACACTCAAGGACATTTTTTGGAATTGATGGACATAATCCTTAACCAAACCAGTTTGGTATAACTTTGCTAATTGGCTAAAGTAATTATCCAAACACTTGAACTATAGTGTAATTAAATCTTTTCAAAGAAAACCATCTAGAGTGACAGTTAGGCCATTCTTCTTCCTTTGAGCACATAGCCAATGATACTAAACAAATTGATGAGGATCTAGGTATAAGGATGCCATGATTACCTTTTCCTCGCTGGGATCTAATGGATATCAAAGAAAATTTCTATTTGGGTAATTTAATTGAGTGGATCCTTTCTATTAAATTTACTCATTTCCAATTTTGGAATCATGTCCCTCTATTGGTGAGTAGATCCACCTAAGTGAGTAAAGGATCCTCCATGATTGGAGTTATTTGGATCTGTGTGACCATTACTAGAGGAACCCATATGACTAGAATTGGGAGTTGTATTTGAAATAACATGCAACAAATCCAATTGTATTGCATGAAAATCCTTTTGAATCTCACTTTTAAGGCTACCTTTCAATTTTGAAATCTCAACATTAAGGTCATCCTTACCCACCATATTGTTTACTCTTTCTTGAAGTTGGATGACCACCTCAGATAATCCCAAACTAGTAGACTCTGAGTCTATATCTTCCTTATTTGGGGTCATTCCTAGAGTTTCTTGTCCTTTTCCTTGGCCTCGGGTAGATCTACCAGCCATGACATAGGGTTTGGGCCTCGGGGTAGACTTAATAGGGAAGAATTTTAGGGTTTAGGGTTTCACAATTTTTTTGGCTGAATATAGGAATTCATAAAAAAACCCTAGCTATTTTTTGGAAAGGTTTCAAAAATATAAGAAACTTGAAAATTTTCCAAAAATTGTGCCCTAGGGAGCCAAATTATGGAAAAATATAGAACCACAATAAATTTTGCAAAACAAGTCAAAATGCTTGAAATTTGGAGAGAATCTTACTTGACTGATTTCATCACACCAAAAAACACTTCTATAAAAATTTCTACAAATCTTGAGATATAACCAAACCTTCACAATTATGGTTTGATGCCACACTGGCTGAGATCAAGCTCTGATACCACTTGTAATGAAATTACTTGAATAATTATGATTATCACCAGGAATAGAACACCAAATAACATAATATTGTAGATAAATGATCTCAATATGAAAGTATAATAGCTTAGCCACTTCGAGGGGGAAACCTCCAAAACATACAATAAGACTCAAATACTCAATATGATGATCAACCACTACCTATAACCCCTATTTATACTATTCCTATGATATGGCCATTAGCAAGGCTAACCTACTAATGATAATATATCATATATGAAAGAGATACATCATGATAATAATTTATGATAGCCACAAGTGGTGTAGACACCTAAAATTGGTTACCCAATTTAGTGTCCCCAGGTTCATTTATCCTCTCTCGGGTAACCTAGGGCACCTTTATATCACCACTTCTCCCTTAGGGTATTATTTAAATATTTGATTTAAACATCTATCCTAAGTTTATTATACCCCATTGTGTTTTACCCATGGATAATTAAATATTAACTATTTAATTACACTTTTTACATGTATCTTAACCGCTTATCTACCCCATATCAATTCCTAACCTCCCATATCAATTCTATCCATCTATCCCCCTATTTCTCCTCCCCCAAACCGTGCAACGGGATATTTCCTATTTGAGTCGGAGGATCACTTGTCATCTTTCCAAAAATGTCCTTTTTGGCCATTTTGGGAGTTTGTTCCCTGATCGGCGCCGACTGGTACTTGGTCGATGCCAATTTTTCGAACAGCACCGATTATACCTCGGTCGAACACCGATTACAAATATAGGCCAAAATTTAGTTCTGGTTAGACAGAAAGAATGATAGAGAGTTTTGAGCATCAAGCCCGAGCATCTTCTATCAAGCGAAAGTGAATTCCATCCAGATCAATCCCTGAGAGGAGTACCATTACTCTGCTCCTACAACATCAACATAGTGAGCCTCCATCGATCTCTTGGTGACTCTGCTCCTGCATCTAGTGAAGGTGGAGCATTGTCAGTATCCCTACACCCCTACAGATCCAGTGGGCATCGATGATCTAGCTTTCACTGTCCATTTCTCAATATTCCTACAATTTTCCCTAGTCGATCAACCAATCCCATCCCAGCGACGCTAATTTTCCTAATCGACGCCGATTCACCCAATCGACATCGATCGGCCTACAGACAGGTAAAATAACTCAGGTAACACAAATCCAGCATTGTTTTCACAATTTCCTATTTTCTATTGCTTTCTTTTGTTGCTTTCTTTCATTGTTTACATTCTGTCTATCATTTTTAATCAGAAAATCTAGACATTTACTTACATTATTTTTTATCATGTATGCTTCTTTCTTTAATTGAAAATGTGGACTGACATCCGCCGAGGGAGCTTATCGCTTCCTGGACCCGCTTCTCAGGTAGTCCACCCAAATATCTTTTAACATTGTCTTTTTCTATCAAGTATCTATGTCTCGTAGGTTTCTCGATCTACTTTGCAAGATTGCTCATGTGCACCCATTTTGTCTACATCGGATTTCTTTTCCACCTACATCTTTGGATCTTGTCTTATCTATCAGGTATTGATTTCATTTGAGTTTTTCAAGGTTTTTGTGTTTAGTTTGGTACATTAACTTGGATAGGTAACAAGCATGGAAATTCTTGATCTACATTCTGGCACACCCGGTGGGACCTGACCAAAGTCCCCTATTGGTAAGTTCATTTCTTTTCCAGTTTTGAGCTTTTGTTCTTTTTCTTCACTGATTTTCATCAGTTTTCCTTAAGCATTTCCTTCCTTCATTTTGGTCTTGCTTCTTTCATTTGTAATTTGCAAAGTCAAAGTTTTTTCTTTCTTGCAAATCTAAATCCCAATTTCTATTTCAAATATTAGTAAATCTTTCATTTGATTTCAAAACTACACTCTTTGATTTATCTCTTTATGTAGAATTGTCATTTCTTTGAAAGTTTCTAGTTCCTTAAATAGAAATTTTCATTCTACTATTATCTGGATATATCTTTCTAGATTTGTTTGTGTGTTTTCTTAACCTTTTCTTGTGGAGCACTTTGCTTGTTCACAGGATTGTTTGAGGGGAAGAGCTCAACAACGTGCTTTTTGAAGTCCACACACCTTGGAGAGCTAAATCTACAGGTATTCCTCTTTACTTGTTTTCTCCTTTTTAAGAACTTAAAAAGAACTTGTTTGTTTGTTTTCTATCACATTCAAACATTTCAATTTTGGTGCTTAAAAAGAATTTAATCGCATTTGGGAAAGAACTTGTTTGACTTGTCTTCATCGAAATCAAACACTTCATTTTTAGTGCTTAAAAAGAACTTCTTCTTTGTCATTTTTGTTGTATGTTCTTCATCTAGTTTTCTAAATAGGTTGGAAAATTGATCAAAATCGGTAGTGACACTATTTGATTTTTATTTTTCACCCTTGCACACAAAGCCAAAATCACTAGGTATTAAGCATTTAAACAAAAATTCCTTCCCTGGCCTCGCCTACTTGGAAGTGACATCCAAGAGGAAGAGCCTACATGGTACTTGGATCGGCTATAAATTCACGGAAAGTTCTCGTATATATTGGAAAAGCACCCGACTCCCTTATCACAGCAATGGTGTGTGAAGTGCGGGGTAGGCCCCATATCAAGCCACATATAGGTCTTTTATTAAGTGCCTTCAAGACTCCTCACCAAAACATTCCCCAAACCATCCTTAGTTTGGCTATCTGAGTAGTTCCTGTTCTAAAAAGCCTTCCCTAACATTTTCTTTCTTAAAAGCATGAAAACTTAAAAGAGATAATCACCCACGCTGCTTGAATTGTCTATGTGCATTAGTTAGGTCAATCTTCTTTTTCTATATTTCTATTTGTTTATGACGGTCATCACCTGGTTACAATCTAGAAAAATGGCTCAATTGGCCCCTTCTTCATCCGAGATCACCACTAATGTGGATGTTTCGGCACCCCTCGGGTCTTCCTCGGGACCACTATTAGTTGGTTCCCCATCTTGGTCATATAATCCTTTCTATCATCCTAAAGTGATCCCATCACATCCAACTTCCCCCAGTCCTTCAGAGGTATCATCTACTTCTGATATAGAGTATGTTCCTCATGGAGATCCTGAATTTCAGCACTCCTTGATCACAATCTGGTAGCCCTTATGGACTATCTAGTGCATAAGTCTATTCAAATATCTGATCAGGGACCACCAATCCAGCAAGTTTACGATTATTCTCATGAACCATCCTAGGCTTTTATAGAACAGTTAGCATACTTTTTCTCACCTCAAACCACTGAAAGAGGGTGGCACATCTATGCCTCCTTTTTCTCTTCCACCAACCATGTCAACTAGTTCTCAAATGGTCTTGCCTATTCCTAGTGTCGTGGCTACCTCGGCTACTCCACAACCTACTTTTGAGAGGCCCTCTTCTTTAGCTATGATGGGTGCATCCACACTCTCATGATTGCTGTTAATTCTTCTATGTTGTCTATTACGTCTCAGGGTCAGTATCTCTCTATGAATCAACCCCTTCTATGAGTCAGTTGGTTCCTTCTTCTCATCCTCCAGTTGGTCTTTCTTCCAATGCTCCAGCGATAGTGACCTTTACCCATCCTCTGGTGTCGGTGCCCTTAATAACCAATCCGGCAGTCAAAATCCTCATTCAGACTTTGTTCCCCACCATGTCCAATCAAATCAACACCCATGTTCCTCAATCCATTCCGATTCAGTCGACAAGTGTAGGAGCCCACCAATCACAAGCTCCATCTTTCATTCAACCACCTTTCTCTCAACCACTTATCATCTCACAGCCTATTTATACACAGGCTCCTTCACAACAAATACCTCACCAGCATCACCTAGAACACCTGGTTATTCCTCTTATCATCCTGTTAATCAGCAGATGAATCCCCATTAACACCTCAACAAAATCTACCATTCGCTTCTTATGCAGGACATACCAACATGCCTCCTCCTCAATCTGACATCATCCAAATTATTTTCAAGAAAATCACAGACCTAGAAGCCTCCACCAAAGGGGCTCACCCTTCATACTCTTTTGAAGAAGTGTGTAATGAACCGATTCATCCATCAGTGGCTTTTAAGCCTTATCCTCCCCAATGGGAACTTCCTAAGTTCTCAAAATTTCATAGTCGGGAGGATCCTCAACAGCACCTGTGAGCATTCAAACACGCTTGCTACCTTATAGTCCAGGATCAGGAGCTTATGCTCATACTTTCCCTATGTCTCTAGTAGGGCCTGCTTTAGACTGGTACAATAACATTCCCAACACTCCCTATTTTCTTTCTCTCAATTAGCTCAGATGTTTGTTGAAAACTTTTCAATAAATATCACACATAAGATCTCGATTATAGATCTTTATAACATTCATCAATTCGATGACGAGTCTATTGTAGACTTTGTCACTCATTGGAGAGGTATAATAAATCAATTGTCTTTCTCCCTCCCTCAATCTCAACAGATCGAGTTGTTTACTCGATCTTGCACTAATCATATTTCTTCCACTTTAAGGATCCAAACCTTTCACACATTTGAAGAAGCCTTTACGATGGCACGCAAACTTGAGTCCCATGCCATTGAACAAGGGAAGTTAAAACTTCACTCTAAATCTAAACCAGATTTTTCTCGGTTTACAAAATCAAACCCTTCCACTTCTAACAAAGACAAGAATCAGGGGTCCACCAATGCTATCATATTAAAAACATCACGAGCTGATAACACTTCTAATCAAACACCTCGGAGAGACTCTTCATCTTCTCGAAAAGGACCCTCATCATCTCGATCTTTTACTTCATTGGGGAATCATATGCTTCTATCTTAGAAAAAATGTTGGAAGTTCACATGATCGAACTTCCCCCTATTAGAAATTTTGATGAAAGCCAAGAACGACCATTCTAGTATAGGGAAAATGACTTCTGTCGTTATCATAGAACCAAAGGCCATGACATTAAACGATGTCAGACCTTCAAAAATCTTGTCCAAAAATTCATTGATAAAGGTGAGCTCATTCTTGGATAACCCAAATGCTCCCCCAAATCAGGCACTTGATGTCTTTAAACAACCTTTTCCCAATCATTCCCAAACAATGACGCTTCAGGGTCTCAAAAACCAAACACTCATACTATCAGCTTCATCTCTACTGAAGAATCTTCTTCTAAACTAAGCCATCTACAAACACGTCGACCAAACCGAAACTTCCTCCCGCTCCGTTAATTCTGAGATTCCACCATCTTTAGACAATTCATCTTTAAATATTCCTCCATTGTTAGAGATGGATTCATCTCTCTCTACCTCTTTATCTGATCTTCCATCCATGCCAGAGACAGTGTCATCCTCATCTGTCTCATCATCAGACATTCTTTCGATGCTTGAGGCATTTACATCCCTTCAAGTTTCCACTACGAATACATCTACTTCTGTTTCTCCCATTTTTTCCACGACTATGCCATTGGTAAACATACCTATAGTCATACCAACTTCTCTACCAATGGAAGCATCTTTGATTTTGACTCTTCCCATTTCCTTTCCTACAGTAGTTACACCCACAATTACTATACCAGAAGTATCTTCCTCATAGGGAACCACTTCTTCGTCATCCACTTCTTCCATCACCGATGCTGCCTTGCCTATTAAGGAAAAATCTAAAGAAATAGCACCGGCACCTACACTTTCGGTTCCTAAACTTAAACCGAGACAACTAAAGTCTAACGTTGCATCATCGCACTCACCATCTCTTCCCCAAAAAGGTTACAATCACCTTATGCGGTTGAAGTTGTCACCATCCCCAAAAAAGGAAAACCAATATTTCAGACTATTAAGACTCTTGGTGCTTTCCTCAAAAATATCTCTCCATGCCTCATAGAAGATTGGATTTATCCACTGAGAAGGCATCTTCTTCTACAACACCATCAAAACCATCATCTTCTTCTACAACACCTTCTTCACCGGTGCTCCGTAAAGTGGATTTACCCACTAGAAAGGCATCACCTCTTTTATCAGGACCATCATCTTCATCACCAAAAGCCAAGGCACCCTTTGTTCCTCCTATCAGACCTATTTTGGGAGCTCCTCCCTCATCTAAGTCAGTCTTATCTAAATCATCATTTGTTTCACCAAGCAACATTCTTCATCTCTGAAGACCACAACACTTGTCACATCTTCATCTTCTTCAAAATCTATCTTAGGAGCTCCTCCTCCACCAAAATCAATCTTGCCTCACTTACTTCCATCTCAGGCACCCAAGGCTACTTCTCCCGATGTCCAGAAAAGCAAAACAATCCCTAAAAATATTGTCAAACCAGATATGTAGATTCTTTTACCTCGATAGTCTGCTAAGGCAAAAAGAGGCACCTTCGTCATCTCTGTCCTCATCTTTGTCTACCGATTCTATACTAAAATTCTTCACCAACTTATCCAATCTTCATCCATATCTCTTCCTCCGATCAAACCCTATAATCCTAAAGGAGTAAAACCTTCCTGGTTCAACTCTGATTTGATTTGTGCTTACCACCGCACTCCAGGACATGACACCGAGGGATGTAAAGCCCTTCAATCTGTCATTAGTAAACCTCTTGGAAGAAAGTGATCTTCTTGCTGAAGAGGAGGAGGAACAAGTATCTCCTGTCATCTCAACTACATCTGAGCCTGAACGGTCTACCCAGACCTCTAATTCTATTAATTCCACTCCGATGATCTTCCACCTTCTCAAATCGACACAATTCATATCGCCACTAGAGCACAACAGTATGATAATCCATCATCATCTACAACATCTCGACCACGGGTTGTCATTTCTGGCCCCTGAAGGAGTTCCTCCTTCCTCATCAGCCCCGAGACCTCGGGTCTCTATTCATGCTTCACCTCGGGCTCAGATTCCCATGTTAGTTGAGGAAAGTGTTATGAAACAACTTACCCATGCTCCGGTCAAAATGTCTCTTTTTGACCTCATTCAATCATCTCCACAGCATCACCAGGATCTGATTGATAATCTACGCACATCGCAGTGAATTCAGATGAGCCCCAACCTTTTGAGATGGTTGTTGGGTTGAATAGACCATCAACCACCATTTCCTTTGAGGATTCTGAAATTCCTCCCCTTTCTTCTGAGGATTTAGAGGCTCCCCTCTTTATCACAGTTCAAATCAACAACACTACGTTAAAACGCACTATGATCGATAGTGGTGCTGCACTCAACGTCATTTCCTCTCACACATTCGAGCAACTTAAGTTACCAAAGAACGTAGTGTCACCACCACCTTTCACCCTTCGATCATTTAACGATCAATCTCGCATTACTTTTAGAATGGTGGTCCTGCCCATTCGGGTAGGTAAGAAACTGCTTCACGAGATTTTTTACATTGTTGAGGGAAATTCCACTACAATATGATCCTCAGATGCTCCTGGATTCATACAATGCATTGCGTCCCATCAACCCTCCATCGATGCTTAAAATATCATATGAGGGAAAATCTATACTCATCCAGGAGATCCTTTTCCTTCCACACAATGCGACATGACCATGGGTCTACCCCTCTAAAGGAGAATGCTTGTTCTCCTGACGAGGCTTCATCCTCTTCCATACCTACAAAAAAACTACCAGATTTACAAAATTTGGAAGAGACATTGCAGTGCATTTTTCTAGGAGAGCTTCCTCTTCTCTCTTTTGATGCCCATCTCAAACCTAATGAGTATGGTAGACCAGAAAAACAACCTGAATATCAGCCAGGTCTTGGTCACATCGTCACCATTGGTCTACCCAATCAACAAACTAACTTCATTTACGGTGGTCTTGATACACCTCACTATCACCCGATTCTCCCCTAGGGCCAAACCCTATTCAGCAGGGTTTGATTGTTTACAAAATCCCGCATTCGCAAAAACTTATTTATATCGATGTGTGTGGAAGGGCTTTGGCCTGGAAAGTATGAATAGGGTGTGCATGACCTCGCATCCATTCCAACTCTTAAACCACATCAAAAATTTGGTTTAGGATTTAAACCTCTCTCAAAAGCCACCATCACCATTCTCGATGAGCCTCTTTCCATTGAGGAACCATCTTCTCCCGTTAGTCGAAGCATCACTTGATGTGGATGATGCCATTTCCATCCCGCCTAACTTTTTTTTTAGTCAATACCATTTCCATAGGTCCATTGACCTATAAAACTAATGGAAAATCCACTTCCATACCATTAGTCTTCCCTGAAATAGTTGGAGATGACTCTCCCACTATCAACACTATCCACTGTGCATGGATGATGATTCTGTCCTCACCTATCTAGGGGCAGAGGATTCTTATCTTCCTAAAACCATTCCTTCTGATACGTCTACGCTTCTCAACGAAGCCACTATCGACCTTAATATAGGGACTTCTAAAGACCCTCACATCATTAAGGTCAGCCAATCTCTTAATCCACAGGAGTTAGGAGACTTCACCACCTTTCTTTCCAACCATCACCAAGATTTTTCTTGGTCATATGAAGATATGCCAGGACTCGATCCTGATATTGTGGTCCACAATATCGTTACTCTTCCAGACATCAAACCGGTTAAACAAAAATTACGTAAAATGCACCTCGTAGCCCTTCTTGTTAAAGAAGAGTTGCAATGCTTGCTTTCACTAACTTCATCCAACCCATTGACTATCCACAATGGGTTTCAAATGTAGTACCAGTAACCAAAGCTACTGGGAAAATTTGAATTTGCACCGACTTCCGGGATCTTAATCTCGCTTGTCCAAAAGATGATTTTCCTCTACCTAATATCGACCAACTCATGGATTTAACTACAGGTCACGAGATGCTTTCTCTTATGGATGGTTTCTCTAGATATAATCAAATTCTCATCACACTAGAGGACCAGCATAAGACTTCCTTCATAACTCCTTGGGGACTTTTTGTTATCGTGTCATGCCTTTCGGTCTTAAGAATGCAGGAGCAACCTATCAACGAGCAATGACCTACATCTTCCATGATCTCTTACACAAAACTATGGAAGATTATGTCGATGATCTCCTCGGTAAATCCAAATGCCGTCAGGATCATCTTTTCATTCTTGCACCTCTCTTTGAGAGGCTCATTCATTTTTGTCTTCGCCTAAATCCATCTAAATGCATGTTTGGCGTTCTCACTGGTAAACTCTTAGGCTTTATCATTTCTATTAGGGGCATTGAAGTTGATCCCACAAAAATAAAGGCTATCCTCGAGATGCCTCCCCCTTCTAACTTAAAGCAGCTCCGTGGTCTTCAAGGATGCCTTCAATCAGTGCGTCATTTTATCTCACAACTATCGGACCATTGTCAACCTTTTCATCATCTCCTCCATAAGAATGTTCATTTTGAATGGGATGAGCGTTGCCAAAAGGCCTTTGATGATCTCAAAGCTTATCTTCTTTCTCCACCTGTGCTTACACCTCCACGTGAGGGGGAGCCATTCTATCTTTATATTTCTATGACTGACCATGCTCTGGGAGCCATGATCTCACATCGGGATGCTAACGGTAAAGAACAAGCCATCTATTACATCATTCGCACTCTTCATGAGTATGAAACACGCTATTCTGAAGCTGAAAAACTGTGTTGTGCTCTCTTCTTCGCAACTTCTAAACTTCATCACTACCTCCTTAATCACAAAACTTATATTGTTACAAGTGTCAATCCACTCAAGACAATGCATGCAAAACCATATCACAATGATCGTATCACTTGTTGGCTCATGCTCATGACAGAGTTTGATCTCGAGTTCATCTCACAAAAATCTATCAAGGGTCAGGTCATTGCAGATCAATTAGCTGATACTCCTCTTCCGACACTCAAGTCCCCTTGCTCAATTCCCAGATGAGTACATCCAACAAATTGATTTTGGTATTTCTCCATTTAAAATAAAACTCTTCTTTGATGGGTCCAAATGTCAGCAAGGGGGAGGTGCAGTTTCATCATGATTCCTCCTTGGGGTGCACCTATCCCTGTCGCACACAAACTTAACTTTGAGTGTACCAATAATATGGCCAAATATGAAGCTCTTGTTTTAGGTCTTCAAAATGCCATTAATCTTGGCACTCGCCATATCGACATCTTTGGTGATTCTGAGCTCATCGTTAATCAAGTCACTGGTGTCTATCAATGCAAAAATGATATCCTTCAAAAATATCGCGATATCATTCTCTTTCAACTTCAATCTTTTGATAAATTTACTATCCAAGCTATTCCTCACACTACAAACCGATTCACAGATACAATGGCTTCTTTAGCCTCACTTATTCCACCTTTTACCAAAGACTCATGACTTTATGTGGTTGTTCAGCGTTTAGACCAACCCTCTCATCTCAGGCAGTTGACTTCAATCAACGTCGTCACAACCAACACTCAAGATGAGTGGTATCAGCACATTTTTTATTATCTATCCCATTCAGTGCTCCCTCTAGATCTAACTTCCAATGGCAGAAGATATTTTATCCTACGCACTAATCACTGCTATACTATTCTGGTGGAATCCTCTACAAACGTGGTTTTGATGGTATTTTGCTTCGGTGCCTCAAAACCCTTGAATCATCTAAAGCTATCCAGGAAGTCCATGATGGTATCTGTGGTGGACATTTTAGTGGCTTGGCCATAGCTAAACATCTTACGTTTAGGTTATTATTGGCCTTCTCTTAATCGAGACTGTTGTAAATACACTAAGAAATGTGTCAAGTGTCAACAACATTCTAATCTTACACATATCCCTAGTCAAGCTTTGCAACCTGCAGTGGATTTGTGGCCTTTTTCACAATGGGGTCTTGATCTCATCGGTCTCATCAATCCCCACTCTTCACAATGTCATCATTCTATCATTACTACCACAGAATACTTCACTAAGTGGGTGGAAGCTATTCCTCTTTCATCAACCAAAGCTAAACCCATTGTTGATTTTGTCTATCAACACATCATTTGTCGCTTTGGTGTCCCACACAAACTCATCACAAAATGTAAATCTTTCAAAAACATTGATTTGTAAAACCTCTGTGATGCTTTCAATATCAAACTCATCTTTTCTTCTCCATACTATCCCCAAGCTAACGGCCAGGCCGAGGCTTCCAATAAAACTTTGTATAATATCCTCGCAAAGGTAACTAGTCGAGCTGGTAGGGATTGGCATTTACATATCCCTTTTTCTCTTTGGGCTTATCGAACTAGCATTCATACTCCTACTGGTGCTACTCCCTTCTCTCTCGTCTATGGGTCTGAGGTTGTTCTTCCTTTGGAAGTCCAGATCCCATCTCTTTGTGTCTCTCTCAGAGAATTTGTCTCTGATGAGGACTATCGTCAAAATCATCTAGCGACAGCTTGAGTTGCTCGATGAGCGGCATCTCAATGCTCTTGAGCATCATCAAGTCTATCTTGAGCATGTCAAACATGCTTATAACAAGCACTTGCAGCACCATGACTTCAAAATTGGTGATCTTGTTCTTAAAGAAAACCAAAATGTCACTACACTAGAATGGAGTCAACATGGTAAGTTTTCTCCTAACTGGATGGGTCCGTACGTAGTCACTCATAAATATGGGTCTGGGGCTTATCATCTATCTTCCATGGATGGTGTACCTAAATGGAACCTCTTAATGCTTTACATCTAAGGCCCTTCTACTGTTAAAATCTATCTTACATGATCTTAGTCGCAAAACAGATCTTTCATCCATCTACAACCAGTCATATATTTTGTAGTGATTCGAACTATGTGGTTCTCCACGTTATGTCTTTTCTACCTTAAATATGAGTACCACGGCTCTACTCATGGAATTTTTCTTATGGATATGTTCCTCCTCATGGTAGGAACACCTTAATCACTACTTCATCTATCCTAAGTGTTTATCTTAATCGAATCTACTCGGGGCATGAGTACGTGTTTGTATACGTTTTCTTCCCCTCTATCTGATCTATCTAGGTCTAAACTCAACTTCTTTTAAAGCTCCAAAAAAAAAAAAAAAAAAGAGATGCTATCCTAAAATCCAAAAGATAGACTGATCCCTCGAAGGACAGCTATCCATGCCTTATCAAATAAATCAAAAAGTATAGACCATTCCCTTGAAGGATGGCTATCATCAAATTCAAAATACAGACCGCTCCCTTGAAGGACGGCTGTTTATTTCATGGAATTTTCAAGGCTTCTCGCATTGATCAGCCTTTGCAGTAACAGACTTCCTCTTCAGCCAGTTTGTTCACTTTTTAGCATCATTGAAAGACTTCCTCATATCAATCAGTCTTTCTATATCTAGCAAACTTCCCGCATTGATCAGTTTTCTCTTCTATCAAAAGAAATCATGAAGCTGAGATATAAGACCTTTTTCGATCATATGGAGACCCTATTTTCCCAATATGAGCACGTATTCTATCCTTCGTATATTTTGACAAGATACATACTTACTTCTCGTTCCATTTACCTCCTAGATCTGGTTTGTGACTAGCTAGTGTCAGGTTTATTTTAACCTCATATATGGCCTTGTATGCATCATCTTTTGGTGTTCTATCAAAGTCTCTATTTATGGTCGGTTAGGGGCCTAACTTATCATTCTTTTTCCTATCTAGGTGTATTACTTTTTATCTTCTAAACTAAGATAATATCATTACATCCTTTGCTGTCACAAGGAGCATTTCCCATTATTATTTGTTATTCATCCAATTAAATTGACATTTAACATGTTAATTTAGTCAAAATCTATCATCTATCTATACTCATCTTATCTACTTTGTCTAAAAACATATCAAAGCATGTATTACAAACACATGTGAATCTACCTATCTATTTCATCAAAATTAAATTAACATCTTAAACATATCAAATCTATCAATCACATCAAATCACATCACATCTATCTATCCTCTATCAACATATGTCTATGACCATCAAACTTACACTATCTATCTATATCTATTTTCATCAAAATTAAATTAACATCTATATCAATCATCATCAAATCACATCTATCCATCTATCCTCTAAAAATTTTTATCTATGTCCATCAAAATTACACTACATCTATCTATATCTATCAAAATTAAAATGCATAAGTACAATCACATAACACAAAAATGATGAATATATATATATATGAGTGTGTGTATACAAAAAGAATGGATGGCTTTCAATCAAGCCATCTATATCATACATCAAAAAATGCCTTCAAATCGAGGCTACATCAGTATATCGATACAAAAATAACATATCTATATCGTAAAATCGATAGGTGGAAGACACTATCTCCTCCACCCTCCTCTGGCCCAGGCTATCTCTCCTGGCCACCTCCTATCGAGCTAGAAGCACCTGCTGCTGGGCCTACCGCCACCACCTCGATCTCTCCCGGTGCTCCCACCCTCCGATGCACCACTAGCTGGGCCGCTGATCTCCTCCTCGCACCATAACGAGGCACATCAGGGGCATGTTGTGCCAAGGCATCCTCATAGTATCTCACCTCGGCAGGAGAGCCTGATAGGTGCTCAGACTCACCATACCAGGTGCTCATAATGGCACTGCTGCTGCTGCTACTGGGTGGCCCTCCTGATGCCACACCCTATGACCTGACTCTGAAGTGGTGCCTGTATCACCGTATTTGGCCCTGAGGGCCTCTCTGTGCCGATGGTAGTGATCCCTCTCTACTGAATCACTATATCCCACTCCTGACGTGTTGTATCTCTCTCTAATATCAGTGCATCCCTCTCCTCCGTCAGAGCTCTAATCTCCTCGAGGGCAGCCTGGTGTGCATGTGTCAGTGCAGCATGCTCTCCTCCAATCTCTCCAGCACTACAGCTATGTCCTCCTCATCTGCATCTATGGATGTTGGGAGGTGTCATGGTAGCTCTGTGGAGTACCATGCCACATAGCCATCATCCACTCCTACATCATCATCACTATCTGTGGAAGGTGGGGCCTCCCTCAATGGATCTACCAGGGATCAAAATCGGTAGATCGGTCTCTCTGTTATCCCACCTGTATGGCATATATGTGGTCGGGACCATGTTTGTACTAAACCAAACTACCTCAACACCCATAAATGGGACGCGCTCCCACATATCTGGCCTATGGCCCCTAACCACCCTACTCCGTCTCAGCTCCACCAGGTGAGCATCCTGACTGCCCATGTCGGGTAGACCCGATATGGTCTCCAAATGACCTGCTCTGGTGTCAGTGTCCTAAATCGCTCAGTATACCACTCTACGTAGATCTCCCTATATCTCCTGGGGCCATGTCTACCCACCATCACCGTAATCCATAATCAAGGGTCCCCTCTGCTACTGGCATCCATGGAAGCCCTGATGGCCTGATCACTACTATATGCTCATATGCCCAACAATGGAGCACAAAGCTAACATCTATACCTATCCACCTCGCCTTGTGGTGTACATCCATAGCTCATGATATATCTATGCTACTAGGGCATCGGTAAAACGTGAACACCTACCTGAACTCCAGGATGTCACAAACACAGTCTAGTAATAAGTAATGGAAATCTCCCACCTCCTGAATCTGGTAGAGAAAAATAAGAGATCACCATCTGAATCAACGCACTATCCATCTACTCTGGCGGCATCATCCTATCTATAATGTGAGGCTATCCTCACCACCCTGGACACTATCTCTAAATCATCTACCCTATCTCCATATAATCGTCCTAGGGCCCTCTACTGCTTCTCATGGAGTGATCTCTATCGGGTCCCTAGTGATCGGCAACCTCAGGATCCTATATATATCCTCATGGGTGATGGTCATCTCACCCATCCTAAACCAGAAAGTGCATGTCCTACTATCCCATCACCGTATCAGTGCTCATCAACTCTACATCTCGAGGCACCCGTCGGTAGTAATAAGCCCCCGAGCCCGCTAGCTCTAGGTGATGCCAATCAACATCTATCACATCAGGGAGAATGGTCTCCAAAAGCTCGGAATAGCATCCCGCATATGTAAAGCCTCTCGTGCCTACATCACACGACATCATGAATGGTGTTAGCTTCTCATTTATCCAAATCCAAACATCAAAAACACATTCTACCACTTTCTCAGTCTAAACACTCCAATCGGCATTGATTGAGTTCAATCGACGTCGATCTAATTTAGTCGACGTCGATTGAAATTCCAATCGGCGCCGATTGAATCTAATCGGCTGTGATTTTTCCAATCGACGCCGATTGAAAGGCCGAAGTGCCCAAAATACTCTGGCCTCTCATTTATCTAGTTTTTCCTAAAAACTAGCATCCTAATATGCTATTTAATGATAAAACTATATACCAGGTTTAGGTAGATCCACTTACCCCAGGTCGTGTCCTCTTCCGCTTCTGGCTGCTCCCAGAGGCTTCCATGTTGCTCAAAATCAATTTTTGACTCTCTCTAAATCAATCGTCATGCGGAGTAAATAAATCGTTCACGTTTTCCTTTCTCCTATTTATATGGGCTCGGTACAGTCGGTGCCAATTTTTATGGTCGCACCGATTGGTTTAGTCAACGTTGATTTTGCTATATCGACGCCGATTGAGGCCCATCATTGCCGATTGGTTGCAATTTTTCCTTTCCACATCACTTTCTTCCATCTCCTCATCTTTTTTCCAAAGTGTTGATGCTTGGCTTGTTTATCTGATCATTATTATCACCTGGTGTTGCCTTTTGGCACATATTTGTGATATTATCACCCATTTTGAGTCTCCCTCGCACACATGGTCACTCACATTTGTGGCAAGCTTAAAGATAAGCGGGTCTCATAGGCACTAACGTCATTGCTCACTTTGCAGAGACCATCTGTTGTCCCTACCAATGTGTCACTCTTTAGTTGCTACTATCTTGCAGCCTTCCTTCCACTCACGGGTCTGTAGGTACTAACGTCATCTCATATGAGACCATCTAGTTTTCCCTAACAATGTGAGTTCCTTAGGTCGCTACCTTTTTTGGTTTTTTCATGCATCATCAATGATCAGATCTACTCTAGATATCTAGCTGGGGCATCCTGCGCATTCTCATCTACCTTTTTCAAACTTGGGATCGGTTGGTCTTTTGGGATTCATCCCATCCCTAGTTTGAGGGGGATCACATCATCACTTTTTTCTTCCTTTCTTCCAACTCCTTGTTTTTGTCTTACAACTTTGCTTATCGCAAGTTACTCAACAAAAAGGGGCAAAATGTAGACACCTAAAATTGGTTACCCAATTTAGTGTCCCCTGGGTTCGTTTATCCTCTCAGGTAACCTAGGGGCACCTTATATCACCACTTCTCCCTTAGGGTATTATTTAAATATTTGATTTAAACATCTATCCTAAGTTTATTATACCCCATTGTGTTTTACCCATGGATAATTAAATATTAACTATTTAATTACACTTTTTACATGTATCTTAACCGCTTATCTACCCCATATCAATTCCTAACCTCCCATATCAATTCTATCCATCTATCCCCCTATTTCTCCTCCCCCAAACCATGCAAAGGGGATATTTCCCATATTTGAGTCGGAGGGATCACTTTCATCTTTCCAAAATGTCCTTTTTGGCCATTTCGAGTCTGTTCTCGATCGGTGCTGACGGTACTCTGGCCGATGCTGATTTTTTAGAACGATGCGCCGATTATACCTCTGTCAAGCGCCGATTACAAATACAGGCTAGAATTTAGTTCTGGTTAGACAGAAAGAATGACAAAGAGTTTTGAGCATCAAGCCCGAGCATCTTCTATCAAGCAAAAGTGAATTCCATCCAGATCAATCCCTGAGAGGAGTACCGTTACTCTGCTCCTACAACATCGACATCGTGAGCCTCCATCGATCTCTTGGTGACTCTGCTCTTGCATCTAGCGAAGGTGGAGCTTTTCAAGATCCCTACAGCTCCTGTAGATCCAATGGGACATCGACGATCTAGCTTTCATTGTCCATTTCTCAATATTCCTACAATTTTCCCTAGTCGACGCCGACCGATCCCAGTCGACGCCGATTTTCCTAATCGAACCGATTCACCCAATCGACACCGATCGCCCACAGACAGTAAAAGAACTCAGTAACACAAATCCAACATTGTTTTCACAGTTTCCTATTTTTTGTTGCTTTTTATCCATATTGTTTACATTCTGTCTGTCATTTTTAATCAGAAAATCTAGACATTTACTTACATCTTTTATCATGTATGCTTCTTTCTTTAATTGAAAACGTGGATTGACATCCACCGAGGGAGCTTATCGCTTCCTGACCCGCTTCTCGGGTAGTCCACCCAAATATCTTTTAACGTTGTCTTTTTCTATCAAGTATCTGTGTCTCAGCAGTTTCTCATATCTACTTTGCAAGATTGCTCATGTGCGCCCATTTTGTCTACATCAACTTTCTTTTCCACCTACATCTTTGGATCTTGTCTTATCTATCAGGTATTGATTTCATTTGAGTTTTTTCAGGTATGTAAGATATATAATTAAGGGTGTAACAAAATAGAAGAAGTTTCTATAATGTGTGCAACAATTAAGTCTTGTTCTAAATAAATAAATTTATAGCACAAAAGTGTAAATGATTCACATATATCATATTTTAATTGTCCTTTCAATCTAAGAATCAAGCCGTGATAAAAGATAAATTTATTTTCTAAATCAATAGGTTGAAATAATAACTTATGCATAGAAGAATTGAATCATAAGATGTAGTCTAGAATGGGTTCGTTATTTCCTTGATACAAGCTAGGTAGGTGATTATGTGTAACTCTAGGACCATTGTTAATAATAAATCATCTAATAAAAGCATCTTTGATGTCATGTAATATGTACTAATAGATCCATAAGGCAAGTGAGTGTACCATTGAAGAGCATTGTCAGTAAGACTATGATGAAAGACTTTTAGTAATAATCAACCATTAAAATAGGAAGCCATAGCTAAATGATAATTCTTAAGATACAATTAGGGATTTTTAGTGCCATTGAAAAATAAGAATTTAGGCCTAATAAATATTTAGGATATGTTGAATTTTGAATTTTGTTTGGGAATAGGATTTCCATGTAGAGAGTTATTTTCAATAGAGCATAGTATGATTTTCTTTCGAGAGTGAGGGATTGAACTTGAGATTGCAAATGGAAAACATCATGCATGCATGATAAGATGTCATGTGAAGGAATAATAGAAGAAATGAGAAGCACATTGAAAGGTTGACACTTTCCATTATGAGTGATCATGGGGACCTGAGAAGGAATACTAGATGTGGAAGGAAGTGAATAACATGGAGACTCTATATGAATGCAAGATGGAGATTCTGACGATAGTATGAGAGGTCCACTAGAAGAAGGAAATGAAGAACATGAAGGATCTATAGGAACACTAGATGTGGACTTAGGTGTTATAATGATATGTATGCTAATGGAAGGAGTATAATCGTTGTTAATATTATTAAGAACAACCTCGAGGTAGAAGATAAAGGGTGGAAAAATCACATTCAATATTCGTAAAAGAATTAACATCCTCACTAACAATTTCATAACATAATTAGCATCACTATTGGTCATATTTTCACAAGAAATTAATTCTTCAAGACTATCATCAACATAAAATGTATCATTGCAAGCATTTTCAGAAATAGAAGAAACATGAGATAGATCTTTACATTCATCTTTATTATTATGAGAAACATCATCATCTATATGCACATTTGTATCCATATAAGAAGATTTATTTGAATCTATAGAAGTAAAATTTTCACCAAACACATGATCTATAACATTATCATTCATGACAACATGAGGATAAGAAGCTACAACATCATGAGTTATTATGGAATAACAAGGAAACATCGAGTGAAGTTTGGATCAAGTGAAACTATGTGAAGGATAAAGCTATTGAAGCTAGTGGGAATGTGGCACTCATTAGTAATGAGTTGGATTTGGATGTTACTATTATCTTGGGCATAACGATAAAGAGAAATAAGTTATACCTCAACCTCAACATCAAGGATGGGGTTCACAATAACATGATGCATAGCTTTCCTAGGAGAGGAGGATCTATTTTTAGCCACAGTGGATCCTAGGGAAATAATTTTTGAAAGACAAGTTCACTAAATGATTTAATAAAATATGAATATTAAATCTAAATTGTAGAGTCACATATGATAAATGAAATTCTATAATACAAATTTGATACAAGTAATACACTAATGAAATAGAAACCCTAAATACAAGAGAGGAAATATAATGACTTATCCGGTATTCACTAAATCTGAAGTATCCTCGATGGAAGATTGATAAACAAAAATGGAAGACTATCGCAATGCTGCTCAAATTTTTTTGGAGCTGTCTAATTTGGATGGACCAGGGCATCGTGGGATGGGGCTAGGGTGCCTAGTGCTATAGACCTCTACTCGGGTGCCTATGATGTGTGTAGGACTCAAAACTTAAATTTTCTAGTGTCATGTAAGTTTCTCTAACCTTCGCTTTTTTTCCTATATTTTTTGAAGATCGTAATGTTTTCCTTGTTGTCATGTAAATTTGCGACATGAAAATACCCAATTTTCAAGCATGACAACGGACCTAGTGTCAATTTTTTTAATATAAACCTTTACTGATACCCTCTAGGTCACCCTTCCCCATGGTGGTCCTATCCTATCCTTCCAATGTTCCATTTTTGTATGTCATCCTTCCCCTAGGTGATTTAGGAAAAGAAAGATCATTCAAAGTACTTCGAACAGCAGTATCTAAAAGTGGGTTTTCAAGCAAGCTTAGAAATGGCTATCATCAACCTTTATAAGACAAGTGCATAGCCTCTAGGAGCTGATTGAAGGCCCAAATTCATAAAAGAGGTATATTCAAGAGTTAATATCATCAAATAATTGATTGTGGAAGATTTTGGGAAGATTTGAAGACTCGATAGATTTATTGAAAGTGGGTTCTCACAACTAAAGTAGCTAGCATCTTGAAAAACAACCTGAACTTTAATAAGTGATTCTATGAGCTCCAAAATGAGTTATGAGAAAAATAAAATCAATTAAAATAATTTTCAATCATTTATATGGTGGTAAAATCATATTCATCCCAAGCCCCATGTAATTTTATAAGAAGCTCATTCTTTCAGCACTACTAGTGATCCCAAGAAAAGGATATTTTTGAGATGTTTTTAGGAATAACCAAGACATGATACCCATCCCATTCTTCTCAAAAGGACATTTCTAGTCAATTTAATATAGAGAAGTGTGGGGAAATCCATCTCGGTGCTCAAGTTATGATCGTTTCAAGTTGTCTCTCAAGATACAATGTTCGATAGTTACTTTGAAATTCAAAAGGATATGTAGCGATGAGGCTGAGGCATACTTTTGTGCCCCCCTTTTCCCTTTCCAAGGTAAAAATGGGGAGAAAAAAATATTCCCCTCCCTCCTTAAGCTTCATAGTCACCCCATGTGACCCTAGTTCTCTTTATAGCCCCTTTATTAGTTCGACTAGCTCCACCTACTCCCACAAGTGTGATAAGTGTTACCACAGAAATTTGAGGCACACTTTTATGCCCCCATTAGCCCTTTACAAGGAAAAATTGGGGACAAAGAAATGTGTCCCTACTCCATGATGCCCCTTGGTTCCTAATACGACCAATTCAAGTCTCTCGGATGCTTATTTCCATCCTCCTCCTTCATTCCTCTCATCCAATGCATGCGTGACACTTGGAAACATAGGGATAAGGTACATATTTATGAACCCATTTTCCATTTCCATGGGGAAAATTGGGACAATAAATTTCACCCCTCCCCCCTCCTCTTGGCTACCAAGATCTATAAAAATCTACCTTTGGCATTTTCCCTTTTCCCCACACTCCTCCATTTACACCCAAAACTCGGAAAACATTTTCTAGATTCCTTATCCATTTTTATCATTATCATTCACTCCACCATCTCCTGCAGATCTTAGAACCATTTTTCTATAAGAAAAATCCAAAATATCTTACTCTAGGTTCCATTTTTCTCCAAATCGAAGGTGCACAAGAAATAAAAAAATGCCACATCTAAAAAAATAGGGCATGGATCGACATGAAAATTTTTGCACTCTTCTCTACTCTTAGAAGTTGTAAAAACCCGTTTCATATTTTACATGAAAAAAGAATTTTCGCGGTGATCAAACCCCAGGTTTCCCACACCTGGATTTTTAAAATTTAATATCTCCTATTCCCGAGCTCGGGTTGAGCTGAAAATTCAAAGGTACAACAAGAACAAAAAAAACCCATATCGAAAAAAAGTTTTTTTCAAAATCCAACACTTGTAAAGCACATTTACAAAATTAGTAAGCCTCGTAAACATACAATTACTATTTTTTAGTAAGGTCCCATAGGGAAACCATTCTAGCGGAGGAGGTGTGCATAGTGATCATCTAGAAAGAGATTCAAGTTCACATTTTGTTCCAGTTTATCATTCCACATGTGTAATAAATCAAGAAAAATTAGTGGCATTCCATGGTTTGGAGCAGTCATTTCATATGGTGGAATGAGGAATCATTAATTTTCTCAATGATGTACTCATCACTTATGTGAACAGTGCATCATTCCATGGAGTAATCTTTGCAAAAAAATGGCATCATCACAGAGGATCCTCATAAGAATTTACCACATGTCATCTAGAATCCACATCAAGAAATCTCAAAAGTGTTCTTAAACACTCATTCTATTTTCCAAGTTATCTCGTGCATCATGTACAAGGAAAGGAATGTGGTCATCACCAATAGAGGAAAACGTTTTAAAAATTCACTTTATTTAAGCTTCCCGATCAATAAAAATTTGTGGCCATGTAGAAGAATACATTAGACATTGGTTTCCATCCTCAACTGATTTAGAGTGGACCTCAATGAGAAATTCCTGTGGTCATCGAGATCATCATTCAACATTGTTTTTAAAGAATCGAGTTCAAGGTGTCTGTGAGTCATCCAAAAGAGGTTTCTTATGGTGTAAATAGTCCAAAGATCCAAATTCCATTACATCGAAGCATTTCATTGGATTAGTCATCGATGGAAGCATCATCTTCATTGATATTGCTCTCTCTCTTTTCTTTTTCTCTTTTCTATCCCCCTTTCTCTCTCCTCCATGTTCTATTTCTTTGTTGGGGCTGCACATTTTCATTATGTCTTATTTATTTAATGTGAATTTGATTTTCAATTTAATAAGTCACCCTTAACTCATAAAATGGTACTTAATTGTATTCCTAGGAACATGAAAAGTCATGGGTTGTGCAATACATATGAAATTTCATGTGAGGGGTAGGCGAAGAGATTTCCAAAGTCTATAAATTATAATGACACCCTCATTCCAAGGGGTTTTCAATTTTGTATGCTTAAGAGTGAATTGTTGTTTGAAGAGATAAAAAGACTTAGATATTTTCTTCCATTCCCTTCTTTCACATGTTTCCTCTAATCTTGTACTATGTGCAATGTTGCTAAAATATCAATCAAGGAAGAAGTTTATGTTTTCCAAGACACATGAATGTTTATAGCTTTGGATGCATGGTTTCCTCTCGTCATTGGTGTTGAAGAACATTTTTTTCTTTCTATTAATTTGTGTGGTGAAGTACTCAGATTGATGTCTGCAAGAATCTATTTTTCTACCTGAGATATTAATCCTCTCTCCCTTTTTCCCACTCCATTTCCTACCTCCTAAGAAAACTCCTCCCTTGCAATCCATTCCAAGATTTTTTCGTAGGTTCAAGTGGAGTCTTCTTTTTGGATCCCCTTGGTCATAGGTCCACCCCAAATTTTAAATTTCACATATGCATAATAAATGAATATGCACCATTCAAGCATACTAAAGTTCCAGAGCATTGGCAAGATATCCACCAATTTTTCCACCTTAAAATTTTTATTTCCAACACTCATGTAACCTTGGAAGAGATAAAGACCTTCAAAGCCACAAAACACATCAAATCCTAAAAATAAAATATGAAAAATGGGATTCATACTAACCGGTGGTCACCCAAATGAGTGAACTTACAACCGAGTGTTGCACTACATCTCAAACTCCATGTAGTTATATGGGTTTGTGTGTGGAATAGTATCCTTAAGTTTTCTTCGATGATGCCAATATATCGTGCCATGGCTAGATAGAATTAAAGTGTGTGGATGTAATTCATAACTTTCCTTCTAATCCATTAAAGAAATTTCACCAAATGCAAAAAAATAAACATCCATCGAGGTATAATAGGAATGGTTTTTTATTACATGTTGTGGTTGAAATTTCCTGTTTGATATGCATATAAAATTTAGAATCATACCAAGGGAATGTGAACTATTTGAAAACATGCACTTCACATGATTTCATCTCATGGAATGCAATGATTTTAAGATATTCATAAAATGGATTTTTAAAATTCATTTAGATCATTTTAATGCTAAAATGGGAGATTTAGTAGATATCTTTTCAAGGTAGAATGTGGTATCTTTTATGGCATATCTTCACATGGAAAAATGTGAGGTGTTTAAACAAATGACAAAATGTGATATCTTTTCATCGAATATCATATTTACATATTATAGAAGACATGGTCATCCTTAAGAATAATTGAGACCACTTCACCAAATGCAACAAATAGATATTCAACTTGATCATCTCACATTTACCAATAAAATTTCAAGACATGGAAAAATACTTGAGCTTTGTAGCAGGGTATGGACATCCATCAAGGCATAATAGGAAGTGTTTTTAGATATTGTAGTTGTACTATGTTTTTCACTCCTCCTTGTAACACAATCTTAAAATAATTTAATATATCATGCATTTCATTGTTAATTATAACTCCAACAAACTTAACATTGTTATCCCCTAGGTTTGGACATATTCGACCTATATTTTATTCATAATTTTTTGAACTTATCAAATGTGTTTCCCCACTTCAGAACATGTGTTAACATTCATTCTTAATAAATCATGTTTTTATGTTTTGAAGTATTATTTATTTCAATGTTATTATAGATTATTTTTGTATCAATTGTTTGCTTATGTTATCAAAACAAAAACAACAAATGTAGAATTCCCATGAAGTTAAAAAGCCATTGATAAGTAGTTTTAGGCTTAATACTCAAAAGAAATATTAAATACTCAAATAACATTTATTTATATCTATTATTAATATCTAATTTCATATCTCCATTATTAAATGCGGCCAAGAATGACTACTTGGAATGGAAATTTTAAAAATGGAAATAAAGACATGATGCTTTTAGAGTCCGTTACATGATATATAGACGTCATGCTATTTTTTTCTTTGACATGCGCTAGGAAAATAAGAGCATATATTTTTACTTTGAGAATTTATTATTTACAAAAAATTTACACTAACCACGTGGCTTCGTAGGTGGCACATTGTTTCCAAAGGGTCCAAAATTATGGATGCATGTGGCTATGTTTATACCTCTACCAATAAATGGCTTAGTTCTATATAATCAATTCATTGAATTTTTCTTCTTTTCCCCAATAAATAACATCAACATATTAATCGATATATTTGAGGGTGTTCACATGGGAATCACCATTGAGCTCCAATACTCTACATTTTTTGTATCTTAGTTCATTGAAATATATATCAGGATTCTTGAGGTTTATATTCTTTGTCTTTCCTTGATACTTGACCTCCCAAATTCATACATCATATAAATTATAGAATATCCATTACGGTGGAAAGGAGACATGGAATAAAAATCATATGAGTATCTCACCTAGATCATTTGAAGGTTCAAATATATGTCAACAAAGAGACTATTGAGTAAAACCCTTAGCTTTATGACTATAACCATGTTGACAATGGCATAAATTTAAGTGTTATAGATAGTAGTAGATTGAATTCATTTGTTCATCCATATCACTACCATCTATGTGGTAGACATTTAATGGAGAGAATTGCATGTCATAAGAGTCCTATGTTTTGTGTTTTTGCAGGCTACAACATCCTACGACAACACATAATGACCTTAACAAAATTCTCTCAATGGAACACTAATTTGCATGTTGATATCTAACAATGAAATGTCATCTTCAATAATAACTAAAAATCATTGAGGAGGTAGTATCAACTATAAATCCTCAAGGAAAAATCCTACAAATAATGTATTTTGTTTCCTTGGCAAGCATGGAGAATGGCCTAAGACAATGGTTTATAAATATGGCAGAAAACCACATAGATGACCATGTTTTGTGGTTATAAAATTCAAATACTACATTGGATTGAAATGGGACTCTAAGTCCCCTCCACATGTCATTAGATCTATAGTTTCATGTGACCCCACAAGCGAATTCCCCCTAACATTAGATGTTTTCTAACTATCCACAAAATAAAACAGACGACATTGTAAAAAGTAACTATTGAGATTGGGTGTATTGGCTGGAAATTTCATACTTTCGGAGATATCTCCAAAGCACGTAGCTTCATCGCTCGATAAAATTTGTACCAAAACAACTTTCTCCTTCAAATAATTGAAAAATATTGTTGTCCAAAATACTCCCTAGGCTATTTTTTACAACTTCCAGATCCATCTTGGACTTAGATAGTGAAAATAGGCCAAAACATGGTAAAAAATTAAAATATTTGATGTATTTTGGGAAAAAAATGTTCTTGAGGAAAAATATTCATGTTTGGGACCTTACCCTCCATCTTTCCAAGCTTCCTAGGAAAAGAACTTAGTCAATTTTCCAAAAATTGTTTGATAATAGGAAAATAAGCCTTTGGAGGAACATGAGGAACTTTTATTTTGTTCCTTGCAAATCCACCTCCTCCACAATACACTAAAAGAACAGGTAAATCTGAAATGTCGGGTCTAGGGGGCACAAGTAGAACGTTCCTTCATTCCATCAGTTTATCAATTAACCAATTCAGTCATAACAAGGAGAGATGAGCAAGAGAGGGTCGCATGGTAGAAACGTCCTGATATAGATAAATTGTGTGAAAAAAAAAAAAAAAAAGAGGAAGTGTTATCCCATTCCAATAGTTCTCCACCCACCCGATTTATCTAAATTTCAAGGCAAAACAATAAGGTGGTGAATCGGGACCCATGAGGAACATATCCCTAGTTCCTCCTATTCCCAAAAACCTTCATGAGACGGCTTGGAGATGGGTTTTGGGCCATAAATTATGCCTCAAAGATCCAAAATTATACAAAGTTGGTAGCCTTGGAATCACCTCATCGAGGGATCCCTTTTAGCATCAATAAATGACAAAAATTATGCTTTTCTAGGGTCAAATTTACAAACATGAGATTTGGAAGGAAAATGTGTATTTAAAACAAATCCAAACATCTCAACAACTCCACCAACCATATTTATTGATGAATGGTATGCATACCCTACACATTTTATTTCATGGCTTGTGTAGGAAGAAATAATGATGTCCATACTCTAAAATGTAGGAAATGATGGCCTTTGGTAGTGAGTAGCTGAAATGGACCATTTATGGCTATTTTGTGGATCCTCTCTCTCTCTCTCGCTTCCTCATTTTATATAGATGTAAGTTCTTATGCATGAAAAATGGGTTCTTATCTACCGTTTGGAGCTTCCCAAGGAGTTTAATATTTCTTATACCTTCAAACCTTTGTGATTGCATATTTTGCAAGGTTTTATAAACATTTTCCCTATAAATGTAAGTGTAAGTGATTTCAATGACATATATGTTGGTGTGTGGGATCCTATGTGTCCTCCACTCACATATGGAGGGTCATCTCACATGGGTTAGGTTTAGGGTTTGCTTTTGAGTCATGCACTAGGGTTACTCATCACCCTATATGCACCCTTTCATTTTTGATTTATGAGTATGCCAAGACACTCCATTGTCTTTCTCTACATGTGTAAGCTTTGTTCTGTTATGCAAGTTATTCCATTGATTGATCGATTCTTCCTTGTGATTATGTTGGAGCCATTACAATTCCACTTTAGAGTGCAACTTCATCATGGTGTGCGGTTTATGATATGATTCTCATAAACTCTTTCATGGTATCGAGCTACACAACTTGTTGTCACACCAAATGTTCAAACTAGTGGTGGAGATGGATCTCATCGTGTTAATCCAGTCTGCTACGCCAACACCCTCCCGCATGATGGAGCCGGTATACACCCAATCAGCCCTACAACATAAGGGTTGACGTAGTGACACCAAGAATTTCCAGGAGGTCACCCATCCCAAGACTACTCTAGGGTCAAGCGTGCTTAATCGGCTTGGTATCAGAGCTACATGACTTGTCGTCACACCAAAATCTCGAACTAATGGTGGAGAGGGATCTCATCGTGTTAATCAGTTGCTACGCCATTACCCTCCTGCGCACGATGAAAGGGAACATATACAAGGTGTTGAGTAACCCTAGTGCATGACTCACAAGAAAACCCTAAACCTAACCCATGTGAGATGACCCTCCATATGTGTGTGGAGGAAACATAGGATCCCACACACCAACACCCCCTTCATCAAAACTAGGGTAGCGGCTATGATGAGTCAGACAGAAGAGAAGATACTCCTAAACAACTAAGAAAGATGTGTCAATGGGGATCGACAACTAAAGCCCCGATAAGGTGCCCATATACTGAACAAAATCTTCTTAGAAGAAAAATAAGAAGAGGACTATATAGCCCGAAGAAGATGAGTAGCTTGCAAAAACCTCACCCCAAAAGAGACCAAGTGAAGAAACTTCACTTCAAGAAGGGCTTGGTGAATATATCGCCAATCTAATCGGTTGTTTGAATGTCTTTGAATGTCGATGATACCATCATGAATAATATCTCGTATGAAGTGCATATGGATATCAATGTGCTTCGTCCGCTTAATGTTGAACTGGATTTCTACAAACACGAGTTGTACTTCCAGGCGATTCTTCTTTTGGTGAAGTGTGAATCGGTTTTTCAAGCCTGACTGCGTTTCTACCTGCACAGCCATGTTCTACCGTCCCAGCTCCTTGTGGTTTTATATGTTCTACCTACGTTCTCTACCCCTGTTTACATCCCCGCCCCGATTCATGCTCCCCCTATGTCCGTGCCTTATGTTCACATCCACGATGTTGACCTCACTTTGGGCATTCTACCAATAACAGCTCTCCCTCTGCCCGAGTACCTCAGACCTTCTCCCCACGCTTCCAGTCTTCCCAAGACTCAACAGCCTCCACAAAGCTCGCTGCAACTTCTTTTCCTGATGAGCAACATGGGATCTTCAACTCGGATCCTCCACCGACCGACTTCAACTCCATTCATCTACTTGAGTTCATAAGTTTTTTGCAAGTCTTTTTGGTAAGTTTATTACAATTTATTTATGGTAAGTATTTTTAAATTTATTTCTATTTAAAACAAAAAAATATTTTTAAAAAACGTAAACTTTTTTTTTTTAAAATAGAAACTTTTCCTTTATTAATAGATCTTAATAGATCTTTAATTTTTTTTTTAAAGGGAAGTATATTTTTAAATATTTAATTAGGATTTAACTTGTACTATATCTTAATTAGAGTTTCTTTTCATAATTAATTAGATTTATTTGTATTAATTACGATCCCTCATTTACGATTAGATAAAATATTTAAAATCATTCTTTTCTTAACGTTAAAATTGTTGTTATTTTTAAACTCATATAACTTTAAAATTAGCTAAATTAGGCGTTCCAAAACGATAATTTTTTAGGTGTTATTGTTGAATTTTTTACTAATCATGCGCTCAAGTGTGCAGTGACACTCTGAACACCTTTTTGTCTTCTCGTGTGCCTTTTCGGCGTTCGAAGATCATCGAGGACTCATCTTGAGTTTGTTTAAAACATTGTATTTTACCCTTATTATTGCTTGCGACTAGTGAGTGCATCCGCCACAGTTTGTAGCAAGGGGTAATCCTTTGCGACGTGAGATGCTTTTTCTCACAACCAGGATTTGATTTCGGATCCTTCCTTATTTTTTGCAATTGTGATTATATATGGTGTCACTTTGCTACACTCCATGAAACAAAATTTTGGTATCCTCTCTTGCGCACGATATTACGTTGATTGTAAGATGAGTTACCAACTATTTCAATATGAATTATCGGACCCGATTGTATCAAACACACTCAACTATAAAGTGCCAAAAGCAGGGGGTTATTATATTGTCCCTGGTGCTTGTGATTCTTTTCTGCATTGTGATTCTTTTTGCATTCCTTCTCTCTCTCTTCACTATGGATGCACTTTCATTCCTTTTTCGCTTACGCCATTCAACTTGTTCAATGGAGATCAAAAATGATTATGAAACTAAGGGGTAAAGGGTTATTCTACATCACCATGGGAACTGAGACTGAACCAGATGACGACCCTGAAAAATCTAAGTGGTTAAACCATAGTGATGAAGCTTTAGGTCTTCTTTGCATGTCTATTTCTCTTGACTTGCTCTTCCACATTGAGTCATCCAAACACCTAATTCTCGTTTGGACAACAAGATGACATGAGAGCACATGAGTTGGAAAATGAACTACTAGGGTTAAATCCTAGTGATTTTGAAAACCTATAAAGCTTACTTCTCTAAGTTTGTCCACACTATATTGTTGTTAAAGGAATGTAAAGTAGAGAAGAAAGATTCTCAAATGATCTTGTCAATTCTCTCTAAGTTAGGTCATAATTTTTTTGTCTTTGTGTCAACTTTTATGCTACAAAATCTTCCTTGGGCGATACTTGGAAAATGCCCTCCTTTGACTTTTTCGCATCCCAACTCATTCGAGAATAGGAAAAACTCATTCAAATAAGGTCTCTCAAGTCCAAGTCACATGCCCTTAGTAAAGTACTAAAGTAAGGAAAAGAAGACTGAAAAGAAGAAATAAAAAAGGATCAACCTAAGAAGAAAACCAAGACCAAAACTAAAACTAACACGAAAGATTCACCTTCCGAGCCTAGAGCATAGAAATACAAGTATTTTTGTTCCTATTGCAAGAAGCCTGGTCATAAAGAGAATCTATGTATGAGAAAACAAATTTATCACCTTACTCATTTACTTGAGAAAAATCAAATAGGTTTTCCTAAATCTATCAAACAAAATGCTCCAAAGGTTGATTCTTCCACCGTAAAAGCTTCTAAATCTGATAAGAAGAAAGGAAAGGCCCTTGTAGCCAAATTTGATCCTTCATCAACGTGGACTATAGATTCCGATGCCTCACACCACATGGGTTCTTCGCATGTTGAGTTCTCTAACATCGAGCCTTTTTGTATGTCCCAAATCACAATGGATAATGATACGAAAGTGTCTGTTTCTGGTAGTGGATCAGTAGAGATGGATGGGGGAACATTAAACCAAATTTTGAGTGTTCCTGATCTCTCTACCAATCTCCTATTAGTTTACCAAATCACTCACCTTGGTGAAGGAATGCAAGTGGAATTTGGTCCTAACTTGGTGATTATTCATGAGCTTAACGATGACACTACAAAGGTCAAGGAAAGGTGGATCACCATTAACGGTTATATACATTTTCCCACTTTACTTATAATTCTACACCCACTACCTTTCTCACTCATGCAAATGAGGTTAGTAAGCTTATGACATGAGTGTTTTAGACATCTAAATTATTGTTACCTCTAACAATTGAGCCAAAATGAAATGGTCAACAAGTTACCTCGCGTCAAGTTTTCTAAGGGTATTTTTTAGAGTTATATCCTTGGAAAGCATCCTGAAAAGAAATTTGATAAAGGAAAATCTTGAGAGCTACTCGTCCCTTGGATCTTGTTCATGGCGATATTTATGTTCCATTTCCATCTCCTTCATTTACTAGATCTATTTATGTGCTGAACTTTATTGATGAATATTCATGATATACTTGGGTATATTTTATTAAGCTTACGTCTAAAGTCTTTGAACATTTTCAGGAATTTAAGGCTCTTGCCGAGAAAGCAGTGGAAAGGTCTATTAAGGTTCTTCAAACCGACAACGGAGGTGAATATGTAAAAATTTGGTTCATATATTTCTATACTTCTAAAGGGATCTCCTTGCGGCATACTGAGCTTCTTATAGCCCTTCACAAAATGGAGTCACAGAAAGAAAGAACCATACTCTTAAGGAGATGGCCACTTGTATGATTCACTCAAAGTCTCTTCCACCACAAGTATTAGGCTAAAGCGGTGAATTGTGTAAATTACATTCGAATTTTGTTCCACACAAGGTAGTAAGGGGATGACACCCTTTGAAGCCTATTTTAGATGCTAGTCTGATGTTTAGAACTTTCAAGTCTTTAGATCCAAGGCTATGGATCGGATTCCTAAGAAGAAACATAAGGCATTGGAACAACAATCCAAACCTTATATATTTGTAGGGTATCATGATGGTGTGAAGGGATATTGATTATTGAATCCTACTTATCATGAGTTTTTATTGAGAGAAGTTTTAAGTTCTATTAGTCTTCTTCAACTTCTACTTCTCCACCTATTGAGGTTCTTCTGCTCACCGATTCAGATTTTGACTCATAAGATGATGATGTTGTTGAGCGTGCTCCTCTTCCTTATCCTCTCAACCATCAAACCCCGAGACTTATAATTCTCGACGCAGTGGTGATGATGAGGTCTATGTCCCTTCTCACTCAAATGAAGAATATTCCGACTCTAAGCTCTGATCCTCCTGGTCCTCTTTGGGTGAGGAAAACTTTGCAAAGTGTTGGAGATTTATTTGGAGATACTTTGGCTATGAGACGTACTCGCTCGATTTTGTTAAACCCCACTCTTTCTTCACCTTTGCTTCTGATCCACAGTCTTTCTGGGAGGATTTTGGTATTCCTGAGTGGGATTCTACCATGGATGAGGAGTATTCCTCTCTCATGAAGAATGATACTTGGGATTTCACCCTCTTTCAAAAGGAAGAAAAATCATTCGGTGTGTGTGTGTTCCAAACAAAGTATGGAGTAGATGGAGACATCGAAAAGTTTAAAGTGTGATTAGTAGCTAAGGGTTTCTCCCATATAACTGGGGTTTGATTATACTGAAACCTTTTCTCCGATTGCGAATATGAATTCTATTTGATGACCCTTGTTATTTACGTAGCAAATAGATGGAAATTCCATCAAATGGAAGTGAAGAGTGCCTTACTTCATGGTGACCTAGAGGAAGAGATCTACATGGAACAACCTCCGGGTTAATTGCATGATCCCTCCCTCGTTTCTAAGTTAAAGAAGTCTCTTTATGGCCTTAAACAAACCCCCTCGGGCTTGGTATGCCAAGATAACCTCCTTTTACTTAGATCAGGGTTTACTAGGTGTCACTCGATCCAAATGTTTATATTCTATGGCAAGATGACTCCATACTCATCCTTGTTCTCTATGTTGATGAATTGTTGATCATAGGTAGCTCTTCCTCTATTATTGATTCCGTGAAGATCGCCTTGGCCAAAAAGGTTTTCCATGATCGACTTAGGTCCGCTCATGACTTTCTTGGGATCCAGATTTCACATTCGACTTGGGAATTTTGATTTCATAACCTAAGTATGCTCTTGACTTATTTTCATATTTTCGGATGTCCGATTATAAGTCTTCTCCTACTCCTTTTCTTTCTAGGGTTAAGTTGGTTTCAGATTTCTCTACTCCCTTGGTTGATGGTACCTTTATTGACAATTAGTGGGGAGATTTATTTACTTGACTCACACTTGGCCGAATTTATCTTATGTTGTTGTGATCGTGTCTATTTCCTATAGGAGCCACATGAGATGCATTGGAAAGTAGCTAAATGGATCCTTCATTATGTTCGTGGCACCTATACCGATGGAATTCACTATTATGGAGGAGTGGATATGACTTGATTGGGTTCATAGATTTTGATTGGTCCAGAATTAGATCATCGAAAATCTACCTCTCAGCTACGCTTTCTCTCTTGGTTCGGGTCCTAGCTGGTTTAGCAAGAAGCGGAATGCAATGCAATGGCTTCTACAGAGAAGTAGTTAACGTTGTCATTGAAGTTGTTTGGCTACGGGGTATTACGATAGAGTTTCTCGACAAGAGTTTGGCATCCACTTTCGGTGGCCTATGTTTATCTACTATGATAACATGAGCATTATCTCAATTTTAGAAATCCAATTCAAGATTTCAATGATTTAAGCACATTGATATCCATATGCACTTCATACAAGAGCTTATTCATGATGGTATCATCAACATTCAAGACATTCGAAAGATGATCGATTGCCGATATATTCACCAATCCCTTCATTGAAGTGAAGTTTCTTCACTTTTGGTATCTTCTTTGGGTGAGGTCTTATACAACTACTCATCTTCTTCAGGATATATAGTCCTCTTCTTCTTCTTATTATAGGAAGATGTTGTTTATATATGGGCACCTTATCGTGCCTTTAGTTTAGCCCCATTGACACATATTTCTTAGTTTTTAGGAGTGTCTTCTCTTTCATTCCCGACTCATCATAGCTGCTACCACAACTTCGATGAAGGGGGTGTTGGTTTATCTGGATCCTATGCATCCTCCACTCACATATGGAGGGTCATCTCACATGGGTTAGGTTTAGGGTTTGTTTTTGAGTCATGCACTAGGGGTACTCAACACCCTATATGTACCCTTTCATTTCTAATTTATGAGTATGCCAAGACACTCCGCTATCTTTCTCTACATGTCCAAGATTTTTCTCTGTTATGAAATTTATTCCATTGATTGATCGATTCTTCCTCTTGTGATTATGTTGGAGCCATTACGATTCCACCGGAGTGCAACTTCATCATGGTGCACAATTTCGATATGATTCTCACCAAATATTTCAATATAACATGGTTTATTGATTGGAATGCATTTTTTTAATTTGAATCCATTCCCTCTTGATTTCTTCTAAATCTATTTTACTTGTATATTACAAAACTTTGTGTTATTTTGATTCTTGCATATGTGGTTACATTTGTGTCTCTACAAGTCAACTTTGAACCTTGTTTTAGCTTTGGTGAATCACCCCTTTTGTTTTGTAACTTTTTGTCTCTTTCTAACCCTGGTCCTTACAAATTTGTAGTTTAGATTTGGTTTATGAAGTTGTAGGTTATTTTGTAGTGGGATGAAATAGAAATAACTATCCTTCTTTGGAAGTTTGTCTCTACTTGCTAGGCCCACACTTGGAGACAAATCCATGTTCACCAAAATTGTTGTTATTCATTCATGATTATTTAGAGGGTTCTGATTTCATGTGTCAACAATTTTCGCACACTCGATGGGACCGTCCGTGTGTTGGATTTCATATCATATATCCAAGGGTGATGTGTTTTTGGTGATATTAAGCCTTTCAAGGCTCTACATAAACACATATGGATACTCCAATCATCATATGTATGGGTATAAACAGATTAATTTTCTAAGTATTATGAGAAGAATTCAAACAAGGAGGAGAAAAAAGTGGGCACAACCTTTTGATTACCTATAATTATCATCAAAGATAAAAAGCGGAAGATCAATTAAGAGATCACCATCATGTCCAGATAGATTTCTCTCTACTCCTCCTCTCGGTAGGCCTTTATTATCATATTTTAGAGTTTTATGACCCATCACAATTATGGACCATCAAAGAAATTAGGATTTTATCAAATTTAATGAAGTCCCCTAATTTTGGCCTAATACAATGAAATTCTAGTTGCAACCTTGAAGAGTGTTACTTTCTTTACTAGAGAGAACACCACAACACCCATTGAGCATATTGAGGACGTTGCAAACATATGCTCAATATACCATGTTATACTAGATAATTTATTAGTCATATTGTTGGTTGCTTTTTTCAAGGGAAAATATCTACAATGGTATAGGAGTTTGAGAATAAAATCTATGACAAATTATGATGAGTTCAAAGATGTTATTTGCAACCATTTTGAAATAAATAAAAGCATCTCTGTCTTTGGTTGAGAAACAGACACTACAATGAAGAGGAAATCACATAAGAAAATGTCTCGATTTTAATATCGATTCCAAAGGACATGAAATAGAATCCAAAAATGCTAAGACCTATTCCCTACTATGCTTTCCTCTATTACTTAAGGGCTTTAAGTAGTGACATCTCTAATATAATCTAGTCCATTGGGGATAGAAATTTACCAGATGCTTATGATATTACAATAAGAGATGAGAATAGTCTTGTTTAGGCTAATAAAATTACACCTAGACCTCTAATGCCTATCTTCACAGAGGTAGGAACATCCACACCTCACTAAAAACCCGAGTTAACCCCTATTAGAACGCTAAATATCCATAGTCAAATCCAAGCATCTACCTCTATGGGCCTTTAAATGAACTATAAGAAGTAATGAAATAGTTACAAGATTTTGGCAATTCAAGTTAGTGAAAAAGGAAACAAGCTCAAAATTTTAGAACTTACTAGTCCTTCAATCAAGCATATCAACCTCCATTTTAGCCAAACAAATCTCCTTATCATCCCAACAATACATCATATTAATAAAATCCTCATATTCAAGGTCAAGTGCCTCATGTAAGACCATTCCAACATTATAATCCTAATACATCCGACTCATTTAAATCCTTAGTACCCATTTAAAACAACCTTGTGCAAGATTATTAATGGTATTTTCCATGTAACCTAGCTCATAACCAAGCCACTTGTCTGAATGGAATCCTAAACCAAGCATTAATGGTACAAAATGCCTCATTCTCTCAATTTGCATCACTATAAGTATCTTCACTACTAAAGGATACTCAAGAGCCAAAAAATTATGCCTCACTTATAAATTGGCAAATGGATGAGTTTTGTGGGATAATTTAGAATTCTCCTTCAGGTGTGGCAGATAATACTAGATCTAAAATAAGGGCTATGGAAGAGGGATACTCATTAAATGTTGGTCGTTTCAAACCTTCTCTAACACTTCAAGGAGGTGGTAATTTAAATTTAGTTCCTAATTTTCAAGGAGGTCATGAAAATTAGACTTCAAGAGTGCAAGGTCAGCTCCAAAGGTCCTTCTACATCAACTCAAACACAAGAAAATTTTGTTCCAAACAAGGTGTGGCAGAAGCATAGTTCCAAGCCCTTCAATATTCTTGAAAAAATGAAGAATACTAACATGAATGTCTCTGTGGGAATCCTTGGAAATAAATGGACAAAGGGACCTCTTGCGAGTAGCCATGTCTAACTTCTCTATGGAAAACGAGTCATCCAAATAACATGAAAAACTTTTACTTCAAAAATAGACCTCAAAAAAAGGATGATCAACCAAATAAGAGTTTGAAACCTCCTCTCCTCTATTTATCATTTATTGTTGTCAATCCTCGGTTCAAAATTAAATGATTGATTCAAGGGAAAGTAGTTTAGTGATGCCCAAAAATATAGCAGATTATTTGGGTATAAAGTATGAGTCCCTCTCTAAAGGTGTGGTTCATCTAAATGGAAAAACAATGGAAACTAGTGGATTTATCAAAGGTTTAAACCTCACACTGCACACATGCCCCAACTTCTCTAATCCTAAGGATGTATTCATAATTGATCTACCTCCATTTTTTATTTTATGCCTCTATAGAGATTTCACTGCCAAGATTGGAGGGTACTTATTAGCTGACTGGTCTTACATGTTTTTAAGAAAAGATATGGTACAAAGTTACTATACTTTTGAAGCCTATTTCCCCATACAACATAAAACCTTATACATCTAGCCCTATCAATGTAAATTTCTCGATCTTCAACCAAGAATACCACCCTATTGTCCAAGAGGAAAACACTCAAGTTGAAGGCATTCTAAATTTGTTTCTTGATGATGAGGAGATGATTCCCATAGTTTTTATCCCTATAAGCATATCGATAAGACTAGTTTAGATAATTATTTCTTGCATGAGGAAAATTCACCCATTCTTAATATCCCCCATAGGTGGGAAGTATTTATCCTCTTTCATATTTAAATTCATTTGTTCCAACAATTCATCCGAGTATGATTCTTTGAGTTATGGTATTCAATGGGAAAGAAAGAGAAATTTCAAACAATTACAAGCTTTTGGTGACAACAAGTTAGTTATGAGTCAGGTAAGAGGTTTGAATTTAACCAAGAACAATGTGTTGAAATCCTACAAGCATAGGGTATGGGACCTCTTAGAATATTTTGAGGCATTCAACATCCATTCCATACCAAGAAAGGAAAATGAATCAATTGACATATTAACAACAATTGATGCTAAGTTTGATATCCCTAAAGGCATCAGGGAAGATGGATTGCAAGAAAATGTTAGAATGATAGTAGAACTTTCTGTCCTAGATAATAGCACTAATTGGAAAGTATTTGATAGTGACCAATAGATTATCAACTTCATCCAAGAAGAGGTTGAGTTATCTTCAATAAATCAAGACAAACTGGAACAATAGTATGGAGATAAAATAGTCCAACTAAGATCAAATAAGTTGCCTAATGGCTTAGTTACCTTGGAGTCAATTTTTAACTCAGGTGATCAACTAAAGAAAGAAAAAAAACTTATTGTGGTTAAGGGTGAATATTATGAGCCCATCTTTCGTTAAGCGAGGACAAGCTACTTACTAAAAATGGCAAGGTATGTAGTCGACAAGATAAATATGCAATTGTAGAGCTTTTTTCACAAATTTGCTTTGATGTTTTTTCATGGAGTTATGAATACCTTAGGGTTTTTTATCCTAGTTTGGTGCAACATACCATTAAGTTAGATTCAGTGGCCAAGCTCATTAGGTAAAAACAAAGATATGTTAACCCAAGAATTGAGCCTCTAATGAAGAAAGAGTTGAACAAGTTAATAGAGGCCAACATTATATTCCCTATTAAGCATTCATCTTGGGTTTCCAACCTAGTTCCAGTTAGAAAAAGGAATGGTGAAATCAGATTGTGTGTTGATTTTAGGGATTTAAACAAGGATTCCTTGAAGGATCATTACCCATTACCTTCTATGGAGAAAATTTTGCAAATGATGGCAGGGTTAGAGAGGTTTTCTCTACTAGATGGATATTAAGGATATAATCAGATTATGGTAAAGGAAGAAGATCAATTCAAAATAGCCTTTATCACTAAGTGGGAAGTTATGCCTATAGAAAAATTCCCTTTGGTTTGTTAAATGCTGGAGTAATGTTTCAAAGATCCATGGATATGACATTCAAAGGGCTAACTAATAACATTGTTTTTGTCTACCTTGATGATATCACAGTTTTCTCCAAGGATGCAAATGATCATCTACTCCATCTCAAATAGGTATTTAAAATATGTACATAGTTCAGGGTTTCTCATTTCCTATCACATGAAGGAAAACTCCTAGGCCATATTGTATTTGAACAAGGGCTTACAATATATCTAGAGAGGGTAAGTTTCATCCTTGCATTGTCATTACCTAGTCATAAGAAGGCATTGTAAATATTCTTGGGAAGGATCAACTTTTTCAAGTGTTTCATTCCAAATTTTACCAATATTGTCAAGCCATTGACATCTATGCTAAAAATAACATGCCTTTCAAGTGGAATGTGTAAGGAAAAAGTAGTTTCGAATCCATTAAACAAATAATAACATAATTCTATACCCTCAATAATCTATATTTCATAAAGGACTTCACTTTATATGATTTTGGAATAAAATATACATTATCCACCATGTTAATGAAATTGAATGAAGAAGGTCAAGAGTGACCAATTGCATTGTTCACCAAGGTTTAGAAGATTATGAATCAAGGCACTCATTCATTGAATAACATGCCTTAGTTTTTATAAGGAGTTTGAATAAGTTTAGGCATTTGGTATCCAATAAAAATTCCACCTGATAGTATCACATTATGGCATGAAACATTTCCTCTTAAATAGAGATTTGAATGAGAAAAGAGTTGGATCGATCACCAAGGTGATGGAATATGACATTGATATCAAAATAATCAAGCTGATAAGAGGCTAAGGATTATGTGAGAAGCTAGCTTCATATACACGGGATGATAGGGATGATGTCCTAATGCTTCAAAATGATCAACAACTAGCTTGTACCTCACTCATTCCCTGCTAGACATATGATATAACAAACTTTCTCCAAACAAGCCAATGTACTCAAGGTTTGAATAAGGAAAAAATAAGGTAATTTAGACTTCAATCCATTCCTTATGTGTTTATTAATGAAATTTTGTTTAGAAAGTATGTAAACAATGTTCTTTTGAGGTGTATCAAGTTAAATCAAGTTGAGAAAGTTTTACATGAGTTTCATAATGGAGAAGCAGGATGGAATTTTCCCCCAAGGACGAAAACACTCAAAATTATAAGGTTGGTTACTATTGGCTAGATCTCTTCAAATATTTCCATGCATGGGCTCAAAAATTTAGAAGCGTTCCTTCTTTAAAGGAAAAGAGAGATTATCAGCCCTCTCACTTCATCCCATTTCAGTGGATTATCCATTCATGCAATTATAGTTATATTTCATTAGAGTGATCAATTCACACTCTAATTTGGGGTCCACAAATTCATTTGACAACCACATATTACTTCACAAAATGTACATATCCAGTTGCATTAAAGGAATTAAATGAGGCCAATATCCTAGACTTCTATGAAGGTGTTGTGACCAAATTTGTTTTTCCTTCCACGATAATATCTAATAATGCTTTGGAATTCCTTGACACAAAAATAATTTATTGGGATGTCAAGAATAAAATATACTTGAGTAGTTCATCAAACTATTATCCCTAAGGTAAAAGGAAAGCTGAGTCAACCAATAAGAACTTGTTGAAGATCATAAGAAGAACCTTGAACGATAACCAAATGACATGACACAATAGATTGAAATAAGAATTATGGGCTGATAGGATCACTCCCAAAAGGTCAAATGACAACTCCCCTTACAAGCTATTTTATGGTTAAAAACAAGGATACCAATATCTCTTAAGTTACCAGCATTAGATCTTATCAAATAGTTGGAAATTTTTAAATTTGGAATAATGGAAATTAGATATATGGAGCTCAAAAATTGAGAAATTTAACCACAAAAGCAATGGAGTTAAATCAAGATTAGGTGAAAAAATGTTTTGACAGAAATCGGTGGCTAAAAGTTATCAAGAAAGAGACCTTGTGCTTAAGTGGGATCAAGATAGAGCCAAACTAGGTAAGAATTCAAAGTTTGACACAATGTGGAGTGGCCCTTATGTGATTTCTAGTTGCAAACCAAACAATGTTTTCCAACTATCAAAATTAATGGAGAAGAGATTATGATCTCGATAAATTAGATCTATCTCAAACATTGCTTCTGAATCAAAAGTATTAGCTTGTACATAGTAGTTTAGTTTTCACTTCCTTTAAGTTCTTTTCAGGTACATTGTCTTGTTGCTAGTATAGTTTTTATTTCACTGAGTTCTTTGCATGGTGTTTTTGTTGTTCTCATGTGGCATTTCCAAGTTGTAGAGTTGTTTGAGGACTCCAAAAATATATGGTCCAAATAGAGCTTCATGAAATGAGAAGGGAAATCAATTTCAAAATAGTTTTCCACTCTCATTAAATACTAGATAAATTACAAATCACATCTTCTATGCCCTAGACTTGATAAAATCATAATTTTGGGACAGTTTGAAATACTCATCCATAATTCCAAGAAAATTAGTTTTCAGAGCAAGGGTATATAATTCTGGATCAGCTCTAAGTCCATACAGTACTTCATTTAGAAGCATAGGTTAAAATTTTAAGTTTTAGATCAATTTTCAAGTTTTTTGGCTTGATCCCATGCCTAGTAGATTCTTCCAGGACACTGATCTCCATCTAGAAATAAAACTGCCCCATTGAGTTTCCAATTTTTTGTGGAGTGGTTTTCTCATCCTCACAATCATGTGAAACACTAACTCAATCTATGGAATCTAGTGGGAAATGTCCTCTTATAGTTGTAGTGGCTCTCCCCTTATATTATATATATATATATATGGGATTGATAGTCTGTCACTATTGAATTATAACGAGGAGAGCCACTACAACTATAAGAGGAAATTTCCCACCAGATTCCATAGATTCATTAGTATATATATATATGTATGTATGTATATATATGTGTGTGTGTGTATAATATATATAGACAATTAAATTTGGGACTCTCCTCGTGCTAATCAATTGTTAAAGACACATTTAATAGCTTTATGTGGAGTGTGGTAGGAGAATGACGATGCGTAACTTGTACAAAGATTCATAATATAATGCAAGACTATAATTTTTGGAATTAATTGTAGTAGCTTCATTCACATTAATGTTGCTTAGGTCAATTCTTATCTTGGATGATAAGAAAGTGTGCCAATAATATTTCTACACACTATGAGTGTGCATAATATAGGCTAACACCTCTATAGTGCTAACAAAAAGGACAGATAATAATAATAATAATTTTATATATATATATTTTTAAATATATATATATATATATATAAAGAAGCTTAGTGCATTTGGTGGAATGTGGAAGTGGGGAAGGAGTGTTGTCAGATTTTGGGGCACTATTACAGACTGTCCAATTTCCTGCATAATAATAATGACATTTGTTTTGGGATCCAATGCCTGAAAAAAGTTCAAAACCTAGGTTAACGGTGTAAATCTAGTTGTAAGTGGTTATTGCAGTGAATTCAGAGCGTAAAGGGAACTGTGCAAATGCTCTTCCAGCTGTAGTCACCCTCCAATGAGTACCATGATGGGTTTAAATTGTACTGCACATGTTGATAAAGTAGAACCTAAATATTTCCTCACATCACTTTTCACAAATTTGACTGATATGGATCTGTATATGCGTCTGAAACAAGATATTTTGTCTTTCAAAAGAGTTTTTCTTTCTTTCCCTGCCATGGTTTTGTTTGTTGGTATGCTGGAAAAAAAAAAGAGTGAGAAGATTGATGATTGGGAGGCACTGCAGTCAAGCATATTGTCTTGTTGTATTAATCTACCTCTTATGCATCTGGGAACATGTTCTTCACGCATTAACCATGTTTGTAGTTCCATCCTCAAGCATACGCCTTGCTTTTCCAAAAAAAAATGCTTTAGAGCAGGACATGGATATCCATCTTAGGAAAATGGAAAGGGATTTGTTTCTGTTAAATTTTGTATTTGCAAGTGCTCTGGTAGATAGGTATGCAATGTGGAATCATGTGCTTGGCATGTGCTCTATTCTACTAAATGCTTGAATCGTGGTGTGAATGATTGCATTGATGGCAGGATATGTGCAAAGTGGGTTTTTTTAAAAAGGCCATGGAACCTTTCAATAAATGCATGACATGCTTCACAACCTTGCCAAAGCATCCTCCATCCTATGCCAAAATGGAGGATTTAGAATAGGAATTTCTTCAGATCTTGTTGTCGGGAATGCCTAGGTAGACTTGGCTGTAGATACCCTGGTAGGCATGGGTGCAAAACGTGGGAGCATATGCATGGCGTATAAATGTTCCGACATAATTTCTTACAAAAAACGTGGTATTTTGGGCAACATAGACTGCAAGATGTACACAAAATGGGGTTGTTGAAAAGGCTTTAGAAACTTCTGAGAAATTGTAACTGGCAGATCTAAAGCCAGATTCCATAACCTTTGCTAGTGTCTCCTATCCTATGCCAGATGCGAGCTATGGAACAGATTATGGACATCCTTCAAAGTATAAAGAGTAGAGGAATGGTTTCAGATGTGTAGTTACAAATTCTATGATAGACGTGTATGCAAAATGGTGGAGTTGTGGATGCTCGTGAACTATTTGATGAAATGCCCAAGTGAGATGTTGAACCAAATCCTACGGGTTTGACCGGCTTCACCCCTCTAGGCATGGTTCATCTCCCCTTATCTTTCATAACTCTCATACTTTAGTTTTTCATTTGCAACTTAATATAATTTTTAAAATATTAGGATTATAATACTTTTAATTGTTTTATTTTAACTTGTTGCAAAACAATAAAATGTCGTATCGTAACTCACAAAAAAAATCAAAATAACTCTTTTGTATTAAACCATGAACTTCAACCCTCATTCTGAGGTGATTTAGAAAAAAATCCTACCCAACTAGATCACTACAATATTATTTTATCGACAAGACAAAATTGACTTCCCAGTAATAATGTTGACCATCTCCCTGTTTAAATAGATAATTTTTGCATTTTTGAAGACTCATTAAGTACCCTTCGTAACTCTGAAAATGAGATGTTAAGCTTCATTCATGTACCTTGTTATGTGAGGAGTCACCTTAACCTTTGGATTGACCCCGAATGAACATATGTGATCCTTTTGATGCTCTTATAGGAGCCTGTTACACTATTTTACAACAGTAGATAAGTTGTTAAATCTAGAAAGTTGGCTTTCATTTGGAACCGCCATTTGAAACGTGGATAGAGAAATTATTATCCGACTTCACAAACCTCTAATTTTTTTCTAAAAATTTTTATGGAACCTTCGGTTTATGGAAAAACACTTTTCTCGGATAGTTTGACAATGGCATTTTGTAGGCCTTTGATCACGGTTTGACAAGGTCAAAGTGGACCAATTAGGACCAGTGGCTTGAAAAACTTGTCGTTGTTCGAAAACTATTTTCTAGATCTCGAGTTTCATCGACTTTGTTGAATTCTCCTTATATAGGGAAATTTGTAGGAAGTTTTCGATGCATGTTCATCCATCAAACGCGTTTTGGACGTGGTTTTTTGGGCCAGCTAACTTTTGTTCACCAACTACGGTGGCCCCGGAAAACTAGCCACCAAAAATAAACCGCTTTGTTATTTCCAAATTCCGTCAGGTTGTTATGATCTCTTGGTATATGTGTGGACATGTAGAAATTTAATTGTGGTGTGCGTTCTCATCGAAGACAACATTTGAAAGTGGTTTCTTAGCCTCAGAGCCCTTTTGAACATTTTGTAGCTAGTAAGAAAATGTAAAAATAGAAAGTTGTGGGACCCTTGTCGGGTTGCCAAACCACCATGGAAACTTGTGACATATGTAAATAATGGTTTGAAAACTCTATAGTGTAACTTGTGTGAAATAAAACTTTTGACAAAATTTTGTTTTCTCTCTCTTCCCTTCTCTTTCTCTCTCTGGTTACAAAATGAAGTGAAATGAAATGTAATGAACACATGTCTCTGAACATTTTCTTTCGATTGCAAATTGTAATTAGTATTATATGTAAATGATAAATTGAAAAATGTTAATTATGTTAGATTATGGTGGATGCCATGTCAGCGATTTATCGCTGATTTCATGCTCATGTGGTTTTGCAGGTTGAAAGAATGATGACAAAAAGGTGATGTGTAATTTATTAATTATCATTGTAATTTATATATTTCATTGTAAAATGAATATATGTATAATGTAGTCTCATGTTACAGAAAGTTATAATTGATAATTTGCTAATCTGTATGAGATGCTAGTTTTAGGGATATTTAGGAAATGTGTATTTAATCATAGGTTCAATTTGATTCATAGTACACATGGTAAAACAAGTGTGATATATTTATATAAGGTAAATGAATTTGAAGTAATATCTTGTAGTGCATACTCAGTGTTCAATAAATGATTAATGAGTCATCTTGTGCAGTCATACTTTGCAATTGTAATAGAGAGATTTAATCGAAGCACTCTACCCTTGTAGAATGTCGGAGCATAACTTGTTTTCATGTGTGATACTCCTTACCGTAGAAGACATTGAAAACCACATAATGAAATTAAACTCTGCACTCGACGGAACCTCCTAGTTTGAGTAAACAAGAGCCCAAGAATGGGTTTATCATCTTAGTCAGTATGTTTAGTGACATTGTCATAGACCTGTCTGATAGGAGTGACACAGTAAAACTTCATTTGGAGTAAGTAGAGCTATCTCTTCCTTCGTATCCTAGTGGACTATCTTGTCTTTCAAAAATATTTTCAAAATTTAATTTCTTCATCGAATGAAATCCCTATTGGTTTAAGATGACATAAATGGAGGTTGTGATATAGTTGTTCTATGTCTTGCATTCTTGTTAGTGAACTCTTTAGTCCCTCGCAGATAAATGTCTTATCTTTGGCCTGTGACAATATAGTGCCTTGAACTCTCATGAAGGGTTTATAGAGTAATACATTTTAAGCTTAATCAAATCTATAATAGGGACTAAATCCCTGGGTGAAAATTTGAATTAAGCTTAACCTTAGTTGTTTTGGTGGTTAACATGTGGATAGAAAATTTTAAGTAACTCTTTGCAAAACAAAGTTGTTTTGAAAGATGTTGACTTTAGAGAACCCAAGAAACCAAAGTCTTGTTCCGTAATACCTTGTTAGGTCTATTTATGACATTAAGAAATAAATAACTTGTGGTTCATGTCTAGGTTGTAATGCACTATAACAAAGTACTTCTTTTTAAGATGTCAAACAAGTACTTTTGTAACTCTTTTGTTATAATGCGATGGTAATAATGAGACCTTAATGTGATGTAAAAGTAAAGCAGAGAAAAAAAAAAAAGAGATTTAAGGTTAGGATACTACCACTCTCGGAGTCCTTATAACTCAATTAAATATCTTTATGTGTTTCAAAGAATATGTATTGCCTTGGTGTGAACAAACTTTGAGAAAACAAAAGATATATAAATATAAAAAGGCATTCATTAAGTTATTGAAATTTATTAGCTATGGTAGTGAAATAACTATTCCATGATCAAGAATGTTCTTGGGGAAAAAGCTATCTCGAATCTAAGTCTTCCTTAATCCCAAGATTTCATCTTGACATCACATTATATTCACTTTTGTAGCAAGGGTAAATTTTAAAATTGAATAAACATTAGAGAAGCGTATTCTTAACACAAGAACAAGTTAACTAAGTACTTTATATGCTTTTTTTTTTTACTATGCCAAATAAGTATGTAAGTTATGGAAATTTCCGTGAAGGATAAAAGGCCATCTTAAAATGGTCAAACCGTAAATTAAATGTGGAATGAACTTAAGATTCTGTAAAAGGAAAAAGGAGGAAGTTTTCCTTGCACAATAATGTTCTTGGAATGTTGATCGTAACTAAAATACAATTAAAGAAATGGTGTGTTGTGGGTTCGCCAATCCTGAAGTCCTTTTCTTGTGGTTGGGACATTGCTAGTACTCATTCATTTGGAAAAGTGTGGTATAAACATGTATATGGTGTTGTCATGTGTCTATGTGATTTGATGACTTATGTAAGTGTCATATATGTTGTTGAGTTTTCCTTACTTGGAGTCCTTGTGGATTTTTGTAATGAGCAAGTGCAAGTCAAAAATATATATATATCCTGGTATTTTACTGTTGAAATTGTGTGTAAAATGTGGGCATTATAGCCTCGTATGAAATATTTATATACTAACCTTGAAATATAATTTTGGCTTGGAAACATTGAACCATAGCTTAGAAAACACGTTACTGAAATCCTTGATGGGAATTCTCCCTTTTAAAGGATTTAGGAAATAATATAAGGAGACACAAAATTGATAAATATTTAATAAAACACAAAATCCAAATTCATAAAATATAAAATCATGTAAATAATAATATGATTATTAAAAACTTACCAGTACTTGTTTTAATAGATAATTCGAAGTGAGACTACAAATACTTGACATCTTCATATGTCAAAATAGTCTTTGTTGTGACATGATCAACATATTTGTGTGGTAGTCTTGTCAAATGCTCATTTTATTTAGGGGAAGTTCCAAAGGATAGTGTGTGCGATCGTGAGTTAAATATGAAAAATACAAGAGGAACTACTATAGTTGGGTAGAATGTTGTTGAGTGTTTTTGTGTCTATTTAAAACTGGGACATATAAACTAGCTCTGTGAAACTTGGAACTTCAATCCATTGTGAAAATGAATTGGGATTTGATAGTAGGGTGTAGAGTTATGGAAAGACAAGAATTTTAAGCATAAATTTGTGGATTTTGTTAGTGGGCTTGGAGGCTATTTGGAGATGACCTTATTTCTTTGCATTTTTTCAATAAATAGAATAGATGCCTACTCTGGGATCAATGGATGGAATGACTAGTTCTTGATTGATGAGGTTGTTTTTTCATTTTTGTAGGCTATTGTAGTTTGGCTAAGAGATTAGAATGTGAAAATAACTACACTACCTTTCTACATATAGGAATATTTGGAGGGTGCTTACTTAGTTAGTTGTATGTATGGTACTACTAGTCGATAACACGTTTGGGGCTCTTGGTACTGTAGCGAGATAGAATGCTACTGACGGTGGCAGCACAAAACATGTTAATGGCCAATAAGACACCCCTCTATACTACCGATCGTAGAATTTTCCATGTTACTAGCTTGGTAATATGTATAAAGCTACTGGTTGGTAGCATGGAGAATGTTATCAGACAATAGCATTGTCCATGTTAGTAAGTGATAACATAGAAAATTACTACCAAATTGATAGCACAAAAATATAGAAAACTACAAGTAAGGTTTGTTGAAGATTTGGAAAGGATGAGTAGAGTTGTAAGAGTGAACCACATCCATGATGGAATGATATTCTAGCATTGCATATTTTGTAATTTGCAAGTATTTGTTTTGTAATTTTCTTATTAAAACAAAAAAAAAAGATTAAAGATGTGTTATTTTCTACTTTACGTATGTGTAGACACCTAAATTCCAATTTTGGAATCTCATTTCCACATGCACTCAAATCACTCTTATTCTTACCAATTCTGATATGATTAGTTATTTTTGCTAATTAAACTAATGTTCCTTACCAATTTATCCAATTAACACCATGTTGTTGATTTTGTAACCCCTTTTGCATTCAGGATGCCACTTTACGGTGAATCGTAAGCCAAAATCCTCTTCAAAATAGATAATTATCAATTATAAGCTAATTAATTTATTTTCCCTTGATTTGGTCAATATGCCCTAATATTGACTCAAACCCTTCTTCCAATGACTCAAAATCACCCCATTCACCTCCACAATGTCTTATCACTTATCCTAGCCTCCTAGTTGACCCTAAGTGGCCAATTAAGGCTCAATACCTCTTAATCACTTGGTAATTCACTAATTGTGATTAATAAGGCCTAATCATGATTAGAAATTCTAATCTAATTTTGGGATCTTAGTCCCACATGCACCAAAATACAATTTTCTCCCAAAATCAAAACTATAAAAAGAGTGCACCTCATTCCTTTATACTTTACACCATGCTTTGATTTGCATCTCATATAATAAATATGATTTATAGCCAAGCTCAATCCTTTCCTAAAGTCTTTAATGGGGTTAGTAGATGGATATCCAAAATGACCAAGTAGTCATTTGGAGAGGCCATTTCACCTTGTTTGGAGTAACAACCATACCAATTTGATTTCCCTCTTAGGTCTATTTAGGCCCATGTTAGGTAATTGAACATATTAGTAGGCATGTTTAGTTAGATTTTGAATTGTATTCATGTTAGTTAAGCATTCCTTTAAGCTTCTATCTTAATGTTACATTCCTAGACTTAAAGCCTTAACTAGAGGTGGAAATGGTTTTAGCTTTCCTTAGTTACCCATGCATTTTCTTTGTAAATTTTAGGGTGCTTTCAAGTATGGACCGTGTATGTGCGTTGATTAGGCTATATCATTTAAAGTTTTCCTCCATTAAATTTCACAAATTTGAATGTTAAAAAGGTACCAAGACAATTGACAATTGTTTGAAAACCATGATCAGTTCTACAATATAATTTTCTTATCACACATGGTCAAAAATATATTACAAACAATAATATTATAAAACTAGTTACTGAATAATCTTCCACTACACGTGACTTCTTGTTGGTTTTACACATATTCTCCATTTTTAAAAGGAGAAAAATTAGGGGAAGAATAATTTTTTGTAGCAGAGACTCGTATAGAAAAATTAGGGAAGAATAGTTAGTTAGTATAATCAATTTACATTTTGCAAATAATTTTAGTGTTGTCTTTCTCTAATGGGAAGAACAATTTGGGTTGGGGAGAAAAATAGGGAATAATTATTTGTTTGTACTTACACTGGATTTTATTTTTATCTAAGAGTTGGCATGTGAAGGGTGCTTCCATCCCTCACTTTTGACTGGGAAGAACTTCCAAATGACTAAAATTGACTTCAAGCAATATATATCTCTTGTTTCAATCGAGACCCTTTACCGTGATAAAAACACATATAAGTATTGAATGAATGTGGATTTCCCTAACTCTCATTTTTCCTTGCTTGAAGATGGTGGTTTTTTTTTTTTTTTTGTTTCTCTATGCACTACATGCTTTTCTTCTCCCATTATTCTCCTTATTATTCTGATAAACCTGCTCTTATCCCTTTCAAAAATTCCCTCTCCCTCGACCCACTCAATTCTCTCGTGCAATTAGTCTCCCAACCACAATACCTATAATTGGACTGGTGTTACCTACTCTTCTCACAGGTCACGTGTGGTTTCCTTAAATATCACTTCTATGGCTTTACTCGACCCCATATCTTCTTTCCTTGGTAATATTTCTTTCCTTACAACACTTTCTCTCCCAAATAACAGCTTCTAGGGCCAAATTCCATATGAGTTGGGTAGGATTTATAACTTGAGGAGACTGAAACTATCTAAAAATGAATTGGAAGGATCCATTCCGACTCCATTCCATCTCGCTCTAGTAGAGGGTCATTCTTTTCGCAACAACTCTTTTTGTCTCATAACCATTTAAGCGGTAACATTACTTCCCATTTTGGCCTTCTTTCACTTTTAGAGGTCATTGTATTGGGAAAAAACCAACTTAGAGGCACAATCCCAACTTTCCTAGGAAACATGTCCTCCTTGACTATCTTGGATTTGGGCACTAACAACTTTATAGGACCAATTCCCTCTACCCTTTCCAATGGCACTCATCTCCAAGTTTTGTCATTATCTTCCAACCACTTATTTGGCCACATTCTCTAACATCTTGGAAAACTATCAAAGTATTATTTTTATGGGGAAACCAATTCACTTGAGAAATCCCAAGATCCCTCTCTAATTGTACTATCCTTCTACTACTTTCATTACCTAATAACCAACCTGAATGGATTAGTTTTGTTGGAGTTTAGTAAATTACTCAGCTTCGGCTTCCAAAGTTATGGACAAATCATCTTGTGAGAGGAAGCAGGGGTTTGTCTATTCTAATAGCCTTGACCAATTGCTCATATTTAGGACAAATGGATTTTTCTGATAATCATTTCACTGGCATCTTTCCCTCTTCCATTAGCCAGCTGTCAAGTCTACTCTAATCTTTGGCGTATACCTCTAATAAAATTGAGGCAAACATACCGAGTGACATTGGAAACCTCACAAAATTGATATATTTAGACTTGAGTGAAAATAGATTGAACGGGACCTCACAAAATTGATATATTTAGACTTGAGTAAAAATAGATTGAATGGGACCATTCCATACAAACTCATTCAACTTACAAATCTTGAAAGATTGTATCTGGAAAAAAATAATTTATACGGAAGAATTCTAAGAAAGTTGGGTCAGCAAAAGTTTGGATTGTTATCACTCAGTGATAACATGCTTTCAGTGGAAAATTACGTATAGTCATGGAAATATCCCACAACTAATACACTTATTCTTGATCGTAATGAACTCTCAAGGGAAATTCTTGTAATTTTAGGGAGATGCATAACTTTTTGATTTGATTTGTCTTACAATAAGCTAAGAGGCAATATACCTCCCGACTTCACAGATCTTCGAAAGAGGGATTCATGAGAACCAATGTCAAAAAGTGATGCACCACAACGAAGTTGCACTCCGATGGTAATGTCAAGCCAACGCAATACACAAGATTCAAAACAATGGAAAGAATATTATAAGTAAGAAGAATGGGTCTGCTCATACTCATAGATCGAAAAATAGGAAGTACAAATAGGGGTGCTATGTAACCCCCATGCCTAAACATGGAAAGAGACTCAATGATGCCACTGACGCATATGATGTTGATTGACACATATGATGCCACTAGAAGAGGAGTTAAAATTCCAAATAAGGAATGTAACTCCTCTCGGACGCATTGACGCAAATGACAATGTCAGATTCTATGACAAAATCTGACACTTGTCATTTGACTTCCTAAGACCTATGACTCTCGCAAGGCAAGATGACTCACCTAGGTGATGTGGACAATGACCGGACAGTCACACAATCAAAGCCGAGGAAGAGGTCAAGGTAAGCCGAGATGTAAAAAAGAAGACTCCCTAGACAACTAAGAAAGATGTGTCAATGGGCCCCAGAACTAAAGGCCTGATAAGGTGCCCATGTACAAATGACATCTTTCCGGAAAAAGAAAAGGAGAAGAGGGAAAAAAGTAGCACTATCCAACTCCCCCGAAGATGATTTCCGATGGACTCCTAATGAATCTGAAGGGACCAAAGGTCTAGTGATCAGAAGGAGGAGGAACATGGAGAGTGTCAAAGGTGGCCCAATATGAGAAGGAGATAATATATCAAGAGAAGCGGTGAAAATCCTGTCAATATCCATAAGGTGAGAGTCCACAAATATAGATGTATCATCAAGAGATCCCTGAAGGGGTAAATGAACCTGTCTGCGGTGGAGAGTCAGTGGAAGCTATTGGGATGGCAACTCTAATATCGGAAGAGGCAGTAGGTTGAAGAAGATGCTACACTATGATGTTGGTATCCTCGAGCATATCATCCAAGTCTGAGTCAAGAAATCAATTTCCTATTGTGGAGGATTATAAGAACCCTTTAAGAAGCAATCTCAAATTCTCTGGAAGCAATAGGAGATGGAAGAATCTCCAGGATAGAATCAACGGAATCAGTAGATGCTCGTGATGGGGAAAACCTGAGATCCAAGGCAGCATGGTGTGCAGGTGAGAATTCAACCGAAGAGTCTTGTGGAGGAGAGTCACTAGAAACTATGATAGGAGCAATACTAAGTTCTGAAGGAGCATGCACAGAAATATGTGTGGGTGGCCCTTCATAAGAAAAAGTATTAGTGAACTCACTTTCCTCCATGGATGCAAGATCATTAGAAGATCCATAACTAGATGAAGGAGGATCAAAGTCTCCATGAAAATTCCAAATGAAGATCCAAGCTCTGCATAGACTTGGTGAATTCTAATCGACATTGAAGGTCCTCCGGTATAGTAAGACAAAGAAGCCCATATGCCATATCATTCTCGTTCAACCAATTTTGGTGATGAATGTGGTCAATAGGTTCAGGTGCCAACCCAAGAAGATGTGGTAACAAATTGTACATAATACAATGATCGAGTATCCCACTCTTCCATTGTAGGTAGTTTCCTGGTCCTAGTTGAACAACGGAGCGATGAAATTCAATGTCCATGACGAGAGGAGCCTCCAAGGAACACAAGTTTAACCCCCCTTTTTGTGGCACTTTATAGTTCAGTGCATTGATTACAACCAGATGCGACTATGTTCCGAGAACCAGTTTGTCACTCACCTTGCAATTAGCATAATAACGCGTAATGGTGGAGACAACAATCAAGGTTCGTAGGGCACAATAGATCGACACTGTAAGCAAGCACAAGAATGAGAGAAAACAAGAAGGGGAAGAGAAAGCCTTGTGAGAAATAGCATCTCACGTCACATGAAAGAATCCCTTTGTCATAAGACTATGGCGGACGCGCTCACAAGTCCACAAGAAAAAGGGGATAGAACAAAGCTCAAGAAAAAATGAGCTGAATTAAGCAATACAAAGACACCCCCAAAATGTGGCACTTTATAAAATTAGTTCATTTACAAAGCTAATGATCCCATCATCTAGAGTGCGAAAAAACATGCAACTTTGACTAAAGAAGTGCTCAAAACGAGCAACAAGTCAAAAGTTATAGCAAAAACCAATTCCCACAACTGATGAGAAAAAGCCAATAAGCCTGCAAACGGATTAAAAAAGTTCCCTAAACGCATGAAAAAGGTGTTGTATGTATGCCCATTGGAAATGGCATGGAATTTGAGATAGGGTTTGTTTGTATTGTGAGGGGGGATTAGCCACCTGCTAATCCCGAGACCTCACCCTTCGTCTTCGGCACTTGACGGAAGGTTAAAAATACAACAAGCCAAAAGACCAAATTTTATAATGCCAAAGAAATATAATGTTTTTACCTTATACCTTTTAAAAGTAATGAAACAAAACATTTTTAAGAAAAGTGATAAGGTAAAATGTATGCAAACACGTTTTTTTTTAAAGGTGAATAAAAAATGTATTTTTAGAAAGATATTACCTAGCAGCAGACTGAGAAAGCCACGTGGGGATGAAAGGTAGGTAAAAATAGATAACCGAGTGACTTTCCACTATAGAAAAAATGCCAATAGGTAGAGAAAATGTAGGAACATGAAAAAATAACGCCGGAGTAGGAGGGGAGCTCGGAAACAATCCAAAATGACACCCTGGCAAAAAAGTAAAAACGCAGCTAGCTGAAAGAAAACACCTGAGGACAAGGGAAAACGTAGTTCTGAGTCACGTAAGGTTGAACATTGATTAGGGAATGTAGCAAGGCTCGCAAAAATGTGAGATACTAGGCAAAAACATGAGAGACCAGGAAAAAATCAATCGTTTTCAAAGGCTTCGCAAAAATGTTTTGAGAATGCTCCCAAAAACGTGAGTAGGCTTGCAAAAACATGAGAGACCAGGCAGAGTTTAAATGACTGGTGAAAAGACCAGAACGTGCATAAAACGTGCATGCAAAGGTAACTTTGAGACAACAATGAACCACAACGATGAGGAAAAAGCTTGGAATAGTCTGAGTATACACCGGTGAAGAAAAAACAACGATTCCAACCAGTAATCACAAGTCCATGCCAAAAAATGAGCTCTTCTTTTACCCTGCAGGTGCTGAATCTGAACACAACTAGCAAGAAACACACAAACAACCCAGAAACAATAGCCACAAAGATCTAGAAATATCCAAATACGAACTCAGCTGATAAGCAAACCAACCAAATACCTTAACTTCAGCATCTCTAAAACCTCAATGCGAGGTGAGCAATAATTCCAAAATGATAATCGAAAAAAAAAAATTACACACGAGGAAATGAGAAGAAACCAGAAGTAATAAACAACTAAGAAACAAAGAGTGCATGTTTACCAAAACTAACTCTGATACCATGAAAGAGGGATTCACGAGAACCGATGTCAAAAAGTGATGCACCACAACGAAGTTACACTCCGATGGTAACGTCAAGCCAACACAATACGCAAGATTCAAACAATGGAAAGAAGATTGCAAGTAAGAAGAATGGGTCTGCTCATACTCATAGATCGAAAAATAGGAAGTACAAATAGGGGTGTTGTGTAACCCCCATGCCTAAACATGGAAAGAGACTCAATGACACCACCGACGCATATGATGTCAGATCGACACATATGACGCCACTAGAAGAGGAGTTACAGATCCAAATAAGTAATATAACTCCTATGATGCATTGATGCAATGACAATGTCATATTCTATGACAGAATATGACACTTGTCATTTGACTTCCTAAGACCTATGACTCTCGCAAGGTGAGATGACTCACCTAGGTGATGTGGATGATGACCTGACATACCACACACACCAACATCTTCAAAATCTATAGTTCTATTTCAACATTTCTAGTAATTTATTACAAGTTTCTATTTTAGAATTGAGAAAATGGTAATGGTCCATGCTATAAATGTGTCTCTCAATCACTTTTCAGGTGAAATTCTAGATCCACTATCAAGTTGCATAAATTTGCAATATTTGAATCTTTCATGGAATGCATTTGAACGCTCAATACCAACATCCCTCACAAGTCTAAAGAATCTAGAGGACATTGATCTTTCTAGAAATAATCAAGTAGGTGCAAACCCTATAGTTTTCAAATACATAAAAATGCTTCAACATATCAATCTCTTTTCCAAAGAGGTTAATAAGAGAGGTTCCTGAGGAAGATTTTTACAACACTTTATGAGTTTACAGTGATGGGAAATCTTGGTCTTTATGGCACATGGATAAAATTTCATCCATGTTCTTATTCCAAATACAAACAATTATTAATCTCCAAAAAGGTAATAGTACCTCTTTTTATTGGTATCACAATCTTCATCATGTCCTTTTTATTGTTAGTAGTTTTCTATAGGAGGAGGCATACTAGTTTATTTATGACCGCAGATGACCTTTCCCTCAACCTAAGACCAACAAGAATATCCTATGAAGAACTTGTAGATGCAACTCGTGGGTTTATCCATACCAATCTATTAGGAATTAGTAGTTTTGGATCTATTTATAGAGGTATTTTGAATAGTGATAGAAATATTGTTGTTAAAGTTCTCAATTTACAAGCTGAAAATACTCACCAAAGTTTAAGCGAGAGAATGCAATGTGCTAAAAAGATTTAGGCACTGGAATGTCATCAAAATCATTTCAATATGTTACAAAATTGATTTTAAAGCACTAATTCTCCCATTCATGTCAAATGGAAGTTTGGAGAGATGGTTATATCCTCAAGAAGAAGAAGAGTGCAAGCTAAATTTGAATGACAAACTAAGATTAGCAACAAAGATAGCACATGGAATGACATATCTACATCATCATTGTTTCGTGCAAGTGATTCACAGTGACCTCAAACAGAGTAATGTGCTTTTAGGGGATGATATGACAACATATATACCAAATTTTGGTATTTCCAAACTACTTTTTGTTAACTCGATGGATTCATTGACTTCAAAAATGCACTCAAAGGGTCTACAAGCTATAGTACACAAGGTATATATTCTACATTATTACAATATGCATCGTCAACGGCTTCATTTTATAGTGTGCATCAATATCTAAAATGGCTTAACAATCACTAATCATTGTATTATATTATAGAGTATGGATTGGGTGGAATGCTTTCAACAAAAGGAGATGTATATAGCTATGAAATTCTACTCTTGGAGAACTTGTTGATGAAGAGGATACCAACAAATGACATGTTTTTTGAAGGAATCAATCTTCAAAAATGGGTACGCATGGATTTTCCAAATAAAATCATAGAAAAGGTGGATATCAACTTGCTTAGAGATGTTAATGAATCAGATATTTCAATCATATTAGGATGTCTTACTCAATTTCTGCAAGTTGGGTTGGATTGTATAAAGGAATTTCGTCAACAACTTCCAGATATGAATAAGATAGTGGTGAGATTACAAAAAATAATAGGTGCATCATTTGTTTGAACTCTAGAGCTTCTCAATTGCCTAAAGACATCTTGACAAAACAAGTGATCCAAGCAACAAGAATTTAGGGAGCCATGACAATTGGTCTACATCTATATCCTATCTCTTTATACCTATTGATAATTATTGTTACTTTATTTTTAGGTATGTTCTCTTACATCTAATAATAATATTTTTTTATCATTATATGAAAATTTAGCATGTATTGAGAATTTTGTGTGTAATGTTAGGTTAAATTGATAAGATGTAAGGGAGAATATATCTAATTTTACTTGATTTGATATAAAATGTAGACATAACTATTGATTAAATACACATATATAAATAGAAATAAAAATCAAGAAAAATATTTTTCTGATTTACAAAAATATTGAAAAAAATTGAACATGATTTTTTCCCAAAAAGGGATTCTTAATCAAGAATTTTGAGTTGGGAGAACTCTTAAATAGAACCACTCTTTAAAAATTAACCTAAATTGAACTAACAATATAAAACTTCAAAATATTTTAGTCAAATAACTTTATCTTCATAGCATGTAACCATTTTTCTTATTTGTTTTTATGTTTTAAAATTTTTCTTATATTGATATTTGTAAACATCTACCTTGAATATCTAAAATGTATCTTAAGATAGTTTAGCTTGTTTTCAACGTTGTATACTTCATAGAGAAGATTCCCTAATTACTTCTATATTTTTATCTAACACCTTCTAAGGTTCACAATGTATAGATTGGTTTCAATCATAACACTAACACAAAATGTTACCTCCCAATTCAAAACGCAAAAGAGGAGATATACCTCCTGGAATCTCAGGTCTTCAAAAGATCTAGTTCTATTTCAACATTTAGAACAATTTATTACAAGGTTTGTTTATACAATTGAGAAAATCATAATGATCCAAGCTATAGATGTGTCTCTCAGTCACTTCCTAATTGAAATTCCAAGCTCATAACAAGCTGCACACATTTGCAATATTTCAATCTTCCTAGGCATATATCTACGGGCCCAATACCAACACTGCATTGATCTTTCTCGAAGTATTTGGTCAGCTGCAATCCCAATAGCTTTGAAAGAGATGAAAATGCTTTGACATATCAATCTCTCTTCAAATAGTTAATAGGAGATGTTTGAAAAGAATTATTTTTAGAAACACTTGACGAGTCAGGAAATAAGACCTAAGCTTAAACACCATGCACAAACTATGTAGGTCCCACGGTTTCAACCAATGAGAAAATCAAAATAAATTAATTCTCACTTTTATTAAATCTTTCATTGGTTGAAATCATGGGCCCTACACATTTTGTGTGTGTAGTTTAAGGATCATCATAATTAAGGGAAATCCTATCCTGGAGCACGTGGATAAATTTGCAACCATTTTCTTGTTCCAAACACAAATAACATTTAGTCTCCAACAAGGTAATAGGACTAGTTGGGATTGGCATTGCAATCTTCATTATGTCATTTTCATTGTTGATGTTCTCCTGTAGAAAAAGACATCAAATTCACTTTACAAAGCATATATGTTTAAGGATAAGTTCTGATGTGAAAAACTCAAACTTGCATCATGCTCTAACAAATATAATCAAAATGGCTATTGCATCCAATTAATGGTTGCTGATGATGAGGAGAATCTCAAGTTCTGATGACAAATAAAATCCTTACTTGCACAAACTAATATCTGGTGGCCCAAACAATAAACATAAATCCTTATTCCATGTAATTAATATGGTTGGCAAGTGCATGATGTGGTTGTGTTGATCCTTACAGGCATTTTCACAAAATGTGGTAGCATAGACAACTTGCCTCAAGTTGTTATGGTTTCATACACTGGTAGGATGCTGGAAAATGTTGTCAAATCTAGTTTTACTCCTGCCAATTGCCTTTTCCTAAATGTTTCCATGTCCTTTTCAATGAACCCAATTTGTGCATATCCTACAATCTTTTCAAATCAATAAGAATTCTGACAATAGAGTTTCAGCAACAAATCTACAAATGTCAGTGTTGTACAAATAAAACTTCACTGCCAATTTTTTCATCCAAAATTCAGCTATATCAATGCAAAAATTTATTAATCTTGTTTTGCAAGTTATCAACTTAAGTAAAAAAATTTTGTATGGTATTTGATGGATGAAGAAATTGAAAAATTGTCCAACACAATTCTCAAACTGAAATAAACAATGAAACGATTCAGAACCGATCCACCAACAAATTAGAGTCTAAAATATTGCATCTAGGGAAAAAAAAGGTATTAAACAACATTCACACAACTTCTGAGGCATCAAAGAAACTATCAAAAATGATTCATTCAAGACTTCTAAGGCATGCCTCACTTTTAGCATCTCCAAAGATGTCTATGGAAATCAACATCTAAGAAAAATTAAAAACAATTCAACAAAATAATTTTTTGTGTTTAAAACTCAAGAAGTGCCAAATTGTAAATTAGGCTATCAATTTTCTGACATAAATTCAATTGAAACTATAAACAATGATATAATTTTTCCAGTACACCATAAATAATATGAGACATTGACATTTTAGTCCAAATTTTTCCAAAATGGTGTAGACTACAATACATACGATAGTCTTTAGGGTATGCATATTTGATTTTAAGTTTTAACTTTATATAATACATTCTTCTTGTGCAATTTTGATTACATCCTATTCCCACTAAGTAATTGGAACTTCATTGATATCAGGGATAACAAGAGTTTTATAACAATTGTTGATGTAAAGATAAAATTTATTTGAGGCATTTTGACCAATAGTTCATGTGTTGTGTGTATGCTTCAACACTTTTCATACATGTGTACTCGTTCACTTCCAAATGCAACACTTGACAAACACCTTCTTTTAATTATACTTTTTTACATTCATGCCATATTTTAAATCTCCCATTTTAACATAGATTGATAAGATGGTAGCAAAGGTTATCGTGTTTGTCTTTATAATATCCAAATGCATTTGTTTAAAAGTTTCCCATCCCTTTTCAACAAGCCCATTATGTTCATTTCCTACGATGCTTAAAGACCATGTGAGAACATCTCTTTAAGGAATTTTATCAAACAATTCATAGTTGTGTATGCCACCACATTTTCCATACATGTCTGCCACGACACTTGTAACTATAAACATATGACAATACCATGATGGGAATTGAAATGTGATGCTAAAGTTTGTTCAAATGTTCATGATGAGAACATGGAATATCAATGTTTCTCCACATTTTGTAGAGGCTTGGATTGGATTATTTTTGTCCCTAGATCTCTTAAAAATTTTCACCCATTGTACTACAGTTTGAGAATTTGAATGTGATGCTACAACTTGTTCAAATGTTATTGATGAGAACATAAGGTAAAAACATTTCTCCAATTTTACATGTATCTATACATCTTATAAGGGTTATGTTGTATTATCATGATGATGTTAAATGTTTGCACCATATAGTGAAGGCCAAAGGAAGGGATTGAATGATATTCAATATGTCTCATAAATATTAGGTCCATGGTTCAAAATGTATATGATTGAAATAAATCAATAGAGATTCAAACGTAAACAAGTTCAAAACCCATCCATCTCAATTTTTTAAGCCATTCATTTGCATGTCACATGCTCATGTAAGTATTATAGGAATTTCATTTGTTCCAAATGATTTTAACATAGAACCAAAGAAACCACGTAAATGTAGTGAGTAAAAAGGGTAAAAAAGATTAAACTAAGGAATGTCTGCTACAAAAATGGTACACCATTGAGTGATGTCAAAACCAACTAAAATGTCAAATGTGATCATAAAATGAATGTGATAAAGTAGATCTCCATGAATAATACAAAAACCTAATAAATTGGAAAACCAAATATGATGCATGATCACATGCTTTGTATGCATGAATGTGGTTAAACAATGATGCTAATGAAATAATGAAATGTAGCCTTAAGAATGGGATAACTTCAGTTGTAGCCAAGGTCTTGTGAGTTAAGGAAATTACACTCTAGTTGCACTTGTAAAAGTTAGTAGAACCCTTGGCATAGATAGGAATATATTAAATCTAGGATCACCCAAGAAGTAGAATCTATGGTCAAAACATGTAATTAACTCGTTTCTACTGAGAGTGAACCCTTAAGATGATGAAACATAAGTAGTTTGAAATGTGGAATTCGTCACTTAAATTGAAGGAAAAAATCTATAAGGGAAAACATAGTTATAAGGTACCCTTCCACATGCGCAATATGATTGTGAAAATATGAATTCCTAATTGGAGCAACGAATTATAATCAAGAACGATACAACTTAATAAGTTAACCAACATAGTTGGTTGTAATAACTTGAAGATTAAAATAATGTATTGTTAGTATTCAACAATGCTATGAAATGAACTCGGGATAGGTTTTCTATTGATCTAATAACCTTCCTTTTTCTTCTTGTGAATTTTCCTCCTTGTATAAGAGCATTTTCCAAACCAAGTAAACATGAATCTTTCAAACAAATCCTTAAGTAAAAAAATAGAAGATGCATGTGTGTATATACGTTCCTAATAATAATCAAGCTTGTATGAAGTTATTTCCATAAGAGAAATGAGAAAATTCTAAAGGAACCACTATAGGTGAAATGTTAAACAAAAACATGTAGCCTAGTTGTAAAGGAATGAAGGGTCCCATGTTATGTGTTCTTCATACAATTATAGTCAACTAAACAATTTTTGAGAAACAAACCTTTAACATAAGAATTGAATATTAGGAGACTCATAGTTGTTTAAAATGAATTTATTTAACAAATGAGCTATGGATAACTAATGGAATTGGAGAAAGGAACCAACTACGCATTCTACGTTAAAGACTAATGGTCTACAAAATAAAGTAATTGAAGTTTGAAAAATAGAAATTTTAAACCTTATGTGTTTAATTTTTTTGAAAGCTATAAGGTCATACAATGGAAACCTACATGTAATGAATATGTAAACCATGAAAAAGGCCATGTCATGGAGTATGCATATCCTATGTTTCTTACTATAATTGGGTCATTGTCTTGGTTTATGTTATTTGAGTAAGACATTGATGTGTACCTTATGTTATCCTATTGTATGAGTGGGTTCATGTTTATGTAATTGTTCTACGTGATGTCAAGATTCTTTATTTGGATCTCATGTGGTATGGTGTAGCATGCAATTAAAGTGAAAAAAATTTTCAATAATTTTACTATAATATTTTGGTGTTGAAAGTGTGGGCATTACATATGGTATCATAGAGTAGAGGTTCATGATCTTTAACCTCTAGGATGGATTGGAGTTGTGATGATTTTTCATGGTGGTGGTGGAGATGGGAAGAGTAATGTGATATATGTTGTGATGTGACCAATGTTGTAATTTTGATATTATTAACACACATGTTGTGCATGTCACTTAGTGTGTATTTGTTATCATGTTGATGTGCTTGTGATGAGAGAATCCACTCTCTTTTTGTGGACTCAATGAGGAGTTCACATGTGATGTGTCACCTTGTTGTGTGTGAAAAGAATGTTATTGTGGATTACAAGTGTTGAGTGTTTTGTTATTATGTGATATGAAGGTGTGTTTATGTGTTACATGAAAAATTTGTGTATAGTGAATTGATTTTATCGTGATATCACCACCATGTTGTGATGAATCGTGTGTGTCACCATGTTGTATTGCAATTGACTATGTTGTAATGTTAGTCATTGTTTTCATCATATGTATAATTTGTGTAATATGTGATGGTTCATGTCATGAATTAGGGGCATATGGTGATCGTATGACCCCTATTGTGCAATACTTGCACCTTAGGTGCATTATGTGGAAAAGTGATGTATCATAACCCATGAAAGTAATGATTTTGTTATACCCTGTATATATACCATGCGTAAGATGTTATGGTTAATGTGCGTGAATCACCATTGTGTTAGTGATGTAGTTATGTGTTATGTTATGAACCTTACACTAGATGACTCTAAGGAAGTAACCATTAAGAGTGTATGTGTGGAGAGAGGAGGCATGGACCAGGTTTTCATAATCTTGAGATGAGTATGAGTGAGGAAGTGGAGTCTTATATAGAATTAAAACCCACTTCTATCTGTTTAGTATACTTTGAGCTTTCTTAGTATATTGTGGTGCGCACCACCTTAGGATCAACTTATGCAAACTAGCATCCCCTATCTTTCCTATTGGGTTGTCCATCGAACAATCCTATGTGATTTTGACTATGTTGAGCCTTGTGGGAGTATGGAGGGATGATTCAGATAGAGATGATGATAGTTATATTATTTGATATACTCATTTTTGGTTACACGTATATTTTTATGAGCTGAGGCTCGACATTCATGTGCCAGCAACTCGATGAGTACCCCTTTAGTGGTCATATGAGGCCACATAGTAATTGTAATGTGTTATTTCTCAATACGTATTTTATTCATAAATTGATCATTATCTCTTTTCTTGCAAAAAATAGAAATTTTCTTTATTGATGTGTTCTTATATTTTGGGAATTTTATTTGGTTGCACTAACATGCATAGATTTTTGCACTAACTATGGCTATTTAGCCATTTTTTTTACTTAGTTTTAAATTTTATTTTCATATTTAAAAGTTTTTTATAGCCTTTCCCAAGGCATGGGATTTTTTCCACTTGGCATTTGAGACGGATTGTTATGTTGGTTCTAATGTCGTAATGTGTTGGAATAAGGTCATGGGATTCACCATGGAGTGGTGGAGCCTATGGACCCACTTCATTGTATGGGGGTACACCCCAAGGAGTTATAGATAACTAGTGGGTTTTGAACCATAGGTTATTATGTCACTTGGGTGGGGGTGATGGGGCTCTATGTGCCCAGGGCCATAGGGTGACCCGACCTCATTAAATGGAGAAAGGAGATGGGGCTCTATGGGAGAATGACCGATATTCTTGATGGCACTCTATGGGAGAGTGACCTAATGTTCTCGATGACACTCTATGGTTGAGTGACCTGATATTCTTGATGGCACTCTATGGTTGAGTGACTTGATATTCTTGATGGGGCTCTATGGTTGAGTGACCCGACTTGGTTTTGGCACTATGATTCTTTCTCTTGGGAGGTATATGGAGTTGTTTGGTGATGCTTTGGGAGGTATATGGAGTTGTTTTGTGTTGCTTTTGGAGATATATGAAGATTGTTTCATGATATTTTATGATGTGTGGAGTTGGTGTTATGAGTTATGTGTATTCTTGTGAGTCTTGTTAGACATTTTTATGTTTGAGGCTTGACGCTCCCCTTGGTTGATATATACTATTGGATCTTGTCTTGGAACTGTGTGGGTATAGTCATGTGGTTTTTAGGTCATGTGATACCAATTGCCTTTGTATCAACGTCATAATTCATTATTTTTATTCACTTGTGTGTGTTAGATCTATGCCTATGACATAATTGTTAGAAATTCTTTGTTATGTGGACTACTTGTCTTTCCATGGTGGAATTAGAGGTCTTGTGATGTGATACAATCATGAAAGTATGTAGAAATATGTCTCATGGGTCGTTTGTGTTGTGTTGAGTTTTGTGTGACATCTTGAGGCCAATTACTGTTAGGAACCCATGAACATAAGACAATTGAAATTCTAAACAATGAATATTAAGAGCTTGAGATTAAGAAACTATAAAGGAAAAGACTAAGTGATAAAGTTAAAGAGAACTAAAATCTTCACAGAACATTAAAATTAAGGTATTGCCAAAATTAGTTTTCTTCCTTGTGGTCATGTTGTACCAAAAGTTATTTTCTTAAACTACATGTGTCATTATTGACCTTCTTTCCTACATATCCTTCGAGCTTCGTGTTGTGTCACATCGAGGATGATGCTCTTATAAGGGAGGGAGATGTAATGCCCCTTCATTAATTCCATGAGCCTCCTTTTTGGGGGAACCTGTTAGTTAAAAGAGAATTGAACCAACACATCTAAACTCCTTTTTCGATACTGTCATTTTCCTTGCATAGAATAATAAGTAACAATTTATTTGAGGTCTGGAGGGGTAACCACATTGAAACCATAGTTAACATTTTAAAACTTAGCTTTAATTGGTTAGTGGAGCAATGAAGCTTGGGCTTTGTAAAAATATGAGCTTCACATATTTGTCCATGAATGAGCTCATTGGTAATATTCCTCTTGAATTAGGGCTGCGAAGGTATTCCATGGTGGCCATTGCGGCTGAGATTTGGTCCCACAAATGATCTTTTAGCTTGACCTTATAAAACCTAGGTTTGAATCCATTTTGACCTTGATCAACGCCTATAATTCTTTCTTTTTGGTAACCAAATACAGAGAGAAGGTTGATCGACTTGAGGATCCTTATCATCATTATAATTATGAATTTGTTGGGGTGATTGTGCTGTACTATGGCTTTATTGACTATGGAAAGGTTTAAAATCTAGTTGGTAATTTTGTGGAGAAAGGATACCAGGTTTTGTTCTCTTTCAAAGGGAGAGGGATCCATCCTGTAACCTTACTTCACTTTTTGTGCTCATTTTGGCCTTCTCTTGGTGTTTCCAAGCCTCTACTTTTCAACTTTATTTTTTCTCTCTCTCTATCTCTTATTCGAAATAGTTTTTTTATTGATTAAGACATTGAAAGTGAATTTCCTTCTATTCCACTTATGTGTCAAAAAAATTTTGTCTCTTTCACCCTTCCTCTACATGAAATCCTCTGCTTGTCTATTTTCATCCAATTATAATGAAAGTCTAGAGAAATGTATAGGAAGGTATAAGGAAACAAAAATGGGCCTTGTTGTAAAGTATTTAGAAAACCCCATCAAATGTATCCAAAAGGTGTTAAATTTATTTAATGCTTCCCATCCCATGCTAAATAAATAGTTTTTTAAAAAAGGACGTCTAACATACTAGAGAATGTACCTTTATCTTTTCTAATGTTGTAGTTTTAAAGATCTGACAAACATATAAAAATATGGAAGCCTAAAAAAGGGCACATGGATAGTTTGACAACACTCATTAGAAAGGGGTTAGTTCTAGAGTGCACTGATTACTGGAAGGGCTCACAATGGTGGTCGTGATAAGACTTACAGGTTGTCCAAGAAATGCCCCAACCAAATTTTATCCCTTGGAGTGCCACAATTGTGTGTATGTGCAAATGGGTTCATGGAATGACATGCTTGTTAGATATACACAAAATGGATTCGTGGAAAATGAATCAAAAAATTTCAACCAAATGATTTTCATCGGTCAAGCACCATGGCAAAAATTGACTAGCTGATTCCTCTAGCAAGTGTCGGAAAAAGGTATGGACTTTCCCTTTTCTCTTTTACTAAATTGCTTTCATCATTTCTTGCATTTGGAAATTAAATATTAATTATTAGGAAATGTAACTCTAACCAATGATAAAACCTTACTTCATTTTGAATTGTCAAACATCAAAAATTTATGACCCCAAAATTTATGCGCATGGAGCACCACACCAAAATATACCACAAACCTGAAACTCCATGCATGACCCCTAGTAACATGAGACACTATGGGAAAACTTAACCAAGTTGTTTGAACTTAATTAACACCCTTGCATGTCAAATTTCTAAGCCCATTTAGCTTATCAGTCACTTGTAGTGACGTGCTCTTTTTAGTAAAATGTGATTGGTTTCAGGTCTACGGTTACCATTTAGTTCGAGCGAAAATGAAAACCACTTCCACCTATCCCTAGACCACCAAAAAGAGAATCGTAACCATTTGCATTTCAATGAAAATTCATTTGGAGACTAGTTTTGTGAGTGGTTTTGGGGCCCAAATGTTGTTGAGTGATAAGTGTTGTTGTCGTAATTATGATAATTAGCACCAGAGTTTCCTTGTAACTTGATCTTTGCTCTTCATAATAAACTTCTATCAAACATGATGAATTATATGTATATGGGAGAGTACGCAGGAATCATCAAAATTTGTGTTCAAACTTAAACAAAGTGTTTTCATGACCCAGTTTGTAGGAACTTTTGATGTTTCAGCTAGCTTGCACCAAAATTGCAACTTTAGCTAAACACACCTTCTAAGGGTTCTATTGACTCCTAACTAACCATGGAACCTTGTACATATCATTTCCACACTTTATAGAGTATGAATTGATCAAATTATTGTATGAATGTTTTTTGGGAAATTATGATTTTCTCTCTCTTCCCTTTTCTCTTTCTAGAAGTAACTATGATATTTTGACTGGTTCTAGAAATGTAAATGAGTTATAAATGTTCATGGGTTGGAAATGAAATGAAAATTTGATAATGTATGTGATTATGATATGATGAATAGAAATTAAAATGAAATCATACTTTCTCTCTCTCTTCCCTTTCACTCTCTAGAGATAATTATGAAAATATTGATTGGGTTTTGAAAATACAAATGGGTCAAATAAATATGAGTTGAAATGAAATGAAAAGTAGATACAGGATGTTATGGTGATTTGAAAAGAAAATGAATCCTATATTTTCTCTCTCTCTCTCTCTCTCTCTCTCTTTCTTATCTCTCTCTATTGTCTATTCCAATTGTTTGAAATGATGGATGCATGAAATTTATGCTTGAGTGTAGGGGATTTCCATACTCAGTCCTAGGACTGACACAACATTTGTCACAGTACTCTAAAAAGAGGAATTTTCTAGATGTGATATGTTGGAATTAATGAGTTGTCATTGTAAAGTTATATTCATCTTGCAATACATGTATTACCATAGAATAATGATATGTATTGTTGTTCAAGAATTGTTCTTTGTATATTTTGAAAAGGGAGTACCAATGTGGCTATATTTATAGTGTCGAATTAGATGTGAAGTTGAGCTCAATGTTGTACATGTGTTATAAATCTATTAAGAAAAATATTTTTCTATGTTAATTATTGGTTTATTTCTTTAACACCCACAATGCTAGGTAAAAATCTCCTCTCATCAAAACTAATGAAATTAAAAGAATGAGTTATAAATCCTATTGTAATTCCTTCCCCCATTTGAGTCTTTTTCCATGGTATAAAACATTGATCATGTTAATAAAATACTCTGATCTCATTAATCATCTTCATGCTTTGCATAAGACATATTATTAAGGACCATTTCCTTGATATTTTATGATGTGGTGCTTATATGTTGTGAAACCTATCATATTGGGATGAGTGAGGTGATCATGTCTAGGTGTCAGTATATGACCATATCTTGAATCAATTTAACCCTCTTGTGTGTAATTTCCCTTGGTACCCTAGTGGGTGGCCAAAGCCTTACAAGATAATTGGTGGTTGTACCTATGATTGATCTCTTGTGAGATTTAAAATATGTGAGTGGAGACTACATTTTGAATTACTTGTGTACTTACTCAACAATTGAAATAGGTCCTTAGGAGGCTTTTGTAATGCTTAAGATTATTTGGGATATCTCTCTTACAATATACACTTAATACTTGTGTGTCTAAGAGCAATGAAATGAGTTGTCTTGTGTGAGGTTATACTCCTTGTAGTCTTAAATTCCTTAGTGTTATGTAAGTGTTATAGGAATTTCATTTGTTCCAAAATGATGTTAACACAGAACCAAAGAAACCATGTAAATGTAGTGAGTAAAAAGGGTAAAAAAATATTAAACTAAGGAATGTCCACTACAAAAATGGTACACCATTGAGTGATGTCAAAACCAACTAAAATGTCAAATGTGATCATAAAATGAATGTGATAAAGTAGAGCTCCATGAATAATACAACAACCTAATAAATTGGAAAACCAAATATGATGCATGATCACATGCTTTGTATGCATGAATGTGGTTAAACAACGATGCTAATGAAATAATGAAATGTAGCCTTAAGAATGGGATAACTTTAGTTGTAGCCAAGGTCTTGTGAGTTAAGGAAATTGCACTCTAGTTGTACTTGTAAAAGTTAGTAGAACCCTTAACATAGATAGGAATATATTAAATCTAGGATCACCCAGGAAGTAGAATCTATGGTCGAAACATGTAATTAATTTTTTCTATTGAGAGTGAACCCTTAAGATGATGAAACATAAGTAGTTTGAAATGTGAAATTCATCACTTAGATTCAAGGAAAAATATCTATAAGGGGAAACATAGGTGTAATGTACCCTTCCATGCGCAATATGATTGTGAAAATATGAATTCCTAATTGGAGCAACAAATTGTGAATCAAGAATGATACAACTTAATTAGTTAACCTACATAGTTGGTTGTAATAACTTGAAGATTAAAATAATGTATTGTTAGTATTAAACAATGTTATGAAATGAACTCGGGATAGGTTTTATATTGATCTAGTAACCTTCCTTTTTCTTCTTGTGAATTTTCCTCCTTGTAACGAGAGTATTTTTCCAAACCAAGTAAACACGACTCTTTCAAACAAATCCTTAAGTCAAATATTAGAAGGCGCATGTGTGTATATACGTTCCTAATCACAATCAAGCTATATAAAGTTATTTCCATAAGAGAAACAAGAAAATTCTAAAGGAACCACTATAGGTGAAATGTTAAACAAAAACATGCAGCCTAGTTGTAAAGGAACAAAGGGTCCCATGTTATGTGTTCTTCATACAATTATAGTCAACTAAACAATTTTTGAGAAACAAACCTTTAACATAAGAATTGAATATTAGGAGACTCATAGTTGTTTAAAATGAATTTATTTAACAAATGAGCTATGGATAACTAATGGAATTAGAGAAAGGAACCAACCGTGCATTCTCTGTTAAAGACTAATGGTCTGAAAAATAAAGTAATTGAAGTTTGAAAAATAGGAAATTTTAAACCTTATGTGTTTAATTTTGTTGAAAGCTATAAGGTCATACAATGGAAACCTACATGTAATGAATATGTAAACCATGAAAAGACCATGTCGTGGAGTATGCCTATCCTGTGTTTCTTACTATAATTGGGTCATTGTCTCGGTTTACATCATTTCAGTAAGACATTGATGTGTACCTTATGTTATCCTATTGTATGAGTGGGTTCATGTTTATGTAAGTGTCCTATGTGATGTTGTGATTATTTATTTAGATCCCATGTGGTGTGGTGTAGCGTGCAATTAAAGTGAAAAAAAATTATTACGATAATTTTACTATTGTATTTTTGTGTTGAAAGTGTGGGCATTACAAATGTCCTCTTGGAGTGACTTGAAACCCTTTTCCTTCTAAGATCAGTACTTCTACTAACCCAAAACCTTCTTTTGTGAGTTCTAATAGCACACACATCATATATTTTTGTGGGAATTTCTTGAAAAGAATTTGAGTTCTATGAAGTTTTTTTTTGTACACTAAAATTTTAGAAGATTTGGGGTTATTATATGTAGCTCTTGCAACCTGGATTGGCAAGGATTTATTTATTAGAAGTTTGGTTCAAGGATCAAAATATAAATATTTTGAATAATATAAAGGTAAATGGAATAACAATTCCCTTGTAGGCTTTCTACAGGAACTTGCATATGTTGTAATCGTTGCAGTCCATGAATTCAAATTTCTTTGACACACTTTGTCAAGTAGTTCTTGTGTTGTGTGTTTGCTTCCCCAATATGAATGCATGTCTACCAAGGAACATGCAATTATGACATCTCACAAAATATGCTTCTGATTATATTGTGATAGATACCCAATGCCCTATTTCTAAGGCTTCCATTTTGTGATAGGCTAGGAGGATGCTGGCAAAGGTTATAGGTTTCTAGCAATGTACATATCAATTGCATTTGTTTAAAATTTTGCAAGGTTTTTTTAAGAAAACTCATTTTGTGTATATCCCACAATCATATTAGTCCATGAGATCATAATTTTGAGGCATTTTGTCAAACAATTCAAGTGCATTTCAATTATACTTTGATGAATTCCCACACCCTATTCCAAAGTTCCCATTTTGGCATAGACTAGTAGGATGTTGGCAAAGGTTACAAGTTTTGTTTTACAAGTGCTAATTGCATTTGCTTAAAAGTTCCAAGGTATTTCATCAAACCTATTTTTTGTATATCATGTAATCATTTTAGCCATGTTGGGTTTCAGATTTGCACTTTGAATGAAACCACAGTCAAGGGACAAGAATGTCCCTCCTCTTTAATGGGAGAGGTTCCCTTATTGAAAGAAGTAAAAATTATGTACAAATATACAAAGTTCTTCATAATTTGGTCTTCCGATATCTTGAAAAGAGTTTTATACCAAGAGAGTTATCAACACCACTTGGAAAGGGGACATTCCAATTTCTCTTTTGGGTGTAATCATATCATCCCAAAGTGCATCATATAGTTTCTTATGCCAATTTATTTGGGATTCATTGACAATCTTTCTAATAATGGTCACTAAGTTCTTATTCATTGATTTTGCTTGTCCATTCCCTCGGGGTAGCAGTTTAAAAGAATGAGCAAGGGAGATTCCATACCCATAGAAAAATACATCATCTCAAAAGAGAGGAAAAGTTGGAAGCATTATCAATCAAACTTGTCAAAATCTTGTTTGGTATCCCAAACCTTATCAATATGTTCTCCTTGATGAAATTGTATACTACTTAAAAAGTAGTACTCTTGAGTTGATTCATTTCTCCGTAAGGAGAAAATCTGAATGGCTTCCACCCACTTGGTGAAGTAATCTGTGGTTGTCAACACATGGGTTTGCCCAACAATAGAAGGTGGGTTGAGTGTTCCAATGAAATCCAGACCCCATTGTTGAAAAGGTTCCTCAATCACCACAGGTTTAAGAGGAAAGGTAGCCAACTTAGGTCTTCCAACAAATGTTTGACATGCTTCACACTTGCCTACCCACTTTGATGCATCTCTGAACAGATTTGGCCAATAATAACCAACACGAAGGATCTTGTGAGTTGTTACAGCAGAAGAGAAATGACCTCCACAAGCCTGGTCATGGAAAGCAGAGAACAACTTCTTCTTGTTGTTCCTTGTCTACACATTTCAGAAACCTTCCATCTATGCCTCTTTTGAACAAGGCATTCTCCCACAAAACATATTGTGCAGACCTCAATTTGATGGCTCTCTTCTCCTTGGCAGTTAAGTGAGATGGACACTCACCATAGGTAAGGAAATATGCAATGTCAGCATACCATTCATCTGTAGAACTGAGGAAGAGAACAACTAGGATATCAGCTTCATCATTGGACAACTCTTTATCAGCTCCCTCAGCAATGAGTTCACACAGGCCCTTTCCCTGAACTAGTTTTGTTGGCATGATGTCAAGATCATACTCCTACACTTTTTCCACCCAATTACCCTTTTGGTTCCAAATTCTTATTGTGTAAGAATGGATTTGATTGTTGTATCAGGAACAAGCACGATAGAATGAGAGTTTAGAATGTAAAACCTAAACTATTTGACATCTTTGACAACTAAAAATGCATGCTTATCCATCATGGTGTACTTCATCTCATGGGATTTCAAAACATATCTCATGAATGCAATTAGGAGTTCATGATCTTCAGGATTCTTATGAGTTAACACATCAGCTATGGCATTTCTCAATGGTATAGCAGTAGATAATGAAATCTCTGCTAAAATCAGGGCACACCAAGATAGGAGTCTTTGCAATAGCTTTCTTAATATCCTCAAATGCTTCCTTTCCTTCAGGAGACCAGCCAAATGTTTGTTTCCCCTTCATCATATGAGAAATTCTCATAGTAAGCTCTGTAAAATCAGGTATGAATCTTCTTAAGAAGTTGATCTTACCAAAGAAAGAATGGACACCTTTCTTACTTGTGGGAAGAGGGATTTGTTGAATGGCTTGAACTCTCTCTAGATCAATCTTAATCCCATATTTTGAAACAATGTGTCCCAAAATCTTTCCTTCAGTGACACAAAAAACTGACTTCTTTGGGTTCAAAGAGACTCCATGTTCTCTACACTTTTGCAGGATTGTTTCTAGGTGTTGGAAGTGATCTGCCCTAGTTTTGGAAAACACAGTCAAATCATCCAAGTATACCACAATGCATTTTCCTTCAAACTGCCAAAATCCAAGTCCATGGCCCTCTGAAAAGTAGCACCAGCATTAATGAGACCAAAGGGCATTCTCTTGTAGGAAAATGTACCCCAAGGGGTGGTAAAGGCAGTCTTGTGCTGATCTGTAGTATTCACCTCTACTTGATTATACCCCGAGAATCCATCCAACATGGATAACATTTCTGAGCTTGTGACATCTTGCAACACCTGGTCCATCATGGGGAGGGGGTAATTATCCTTCAAAGAAGCCTGATTTAGATTTCTAAAGTCAACACAGATCCGAATCTCACCATTTTTCTTTCGATAGGTACAATATTAGCAATCCATGTTGAATGGTGAATGGGAAAGATGATCCTAGCCTTCAAAAGATTTTGTATTTCTTGGAAAATTGTATTAGCTATCTTTGGATTATATTGCCTTTTCTTTTGCTTGAAAGGCTTGATCCTAGGATTAAGAGGAATAAAATGTTGCATTTCTTTGGGCTGAAAAGCCTTGATCATCATAAGAGTAAGCAAGGACATCAACATACCTCTTCAAAAGATTTACCACCTTATTTCTCTCCTCCTAAGTGCAGCACTTCCCAATGTTCACCATTTTTGGTTCCTCAAGGCTTCCAATATTCAATTTCTCAGTCTCAGCAGATTGTGGAGCTCCCTTGGAAGTTTTAGACTTGACATATCCATCATGCTTATCAAAGAGATCCTCTAGACTTACCAGACCCTTAGGGATCTTGTTACCTTTTAGCTTAATGCAGCCATCTTGATCCATCTCCTCCTTGACACCTTCCTCATTAGATGATACACATTCTCTAGGCAGATTGCTACTTCCTTCAAAGTATAGTTGATCAAAATTGTCCCTAAGCTCCAAGAAGGAAAGAAAATGTTGATCATCATTAAATACCTACTAGTTATTTGCATTATCAGGCACACTGGGTCTATGAATCATCTCAATAGTGAATTTGTCTTGAGAGAAGTCAGGATGAGGTATCAACAAGGACCCAGAAATAGCTAGAGAATCAGCTCTAGTGTTCTTCTCCCTTGGCATAACTTCAATGGAAAAGGCATCAAGGAACTCAATAGAATCCCAGAACAGGTTCTTATAGTGCTTCAACCTTCTATTTTTCACTTGATAAATATCCCTAACTTTCTTTACTATCAGCTCTTCATCTCCACGAGCAAGAAGGTTCTTCACTCCCATCTCTTTTTCCATGTTCAACCCAAGAATGAGGGCTTCATACTCAACAGTATTATTGGTATTTTCAAACTGAAACTTGAAAGAGAAAGGATGGATCTTACCCTCGGGAGAGATCAGGACCACACCAGCTCCAAACCAGCTAAGGAGTAGCTCCCATCAAATTCCAAGGTCCAACACCATTAGGATCAAGCAACACTCCTTTTGGTAGACTTGTCTCATCTTGTGACATGATCATGTAGTTCCCATGCCCAATGTATTCATATAGAATCTGTGCCTTTGGATCATCTGTCTTCTACACAATGTAATCAGTTTGTTTCTCAGGTAGTAAGCTTCTTCATCTTTCCATTAACATGGATCAAAGCATGTGACCAATCCATTTGGATTTCACCTCCTACATCCTTACAAAAGTTCCTACTCAGCAACATGCCATATGAAGGTGGAATGTCAGCAACCAAGATGGTGGCCAAAAATTTCTTCTCTGGTAAAGCAACAAAAGCCACTTGTGCATCCTTGATTCTCCCAACCAAAGGCACTTCTCTACTCTCCATAGAATAACAAGAGCCATAGGTGTGGGTTAGGGTTAGGCCCAAAGCATGAGCCACTTTGGCAGGCATTACATTATCTAGATGCACTAGAGTCAATGACACAATTGCTAAGTTTGTGGCCAGCTATAAGGAGAGTCACATAGAAAGGTTTGATTTTCTCATTGGGTGAAGTGACTGCAGCCACAAGGCTTGGTTGAGGTGAAGAAGGAGTGGGAAAGAGACCTTTAGAAGTAGGTGATGGGGTTTTGGATTTAGAATTGACAAAGTTAACCATCTTGGAAAAGGCTTTTGGATGGGTTTGATAAAACTCAGCCTCTGAAATCTGAATCTTGGTCTTTTTAAGTGGTCAATAATATCAAAGGATCCAAATGTGGATGGGGTATCATTACTTGGAACTTGGGAAACAATAGACCTATTAGCTTTAGGTTTATCATTCTTAGGCACTGAAGGACTAGAAGATTTAGAAGTAGAAGTAGAGGGAGAAGAATTAGCAGAACTCACATTTTGTGCAGAGGTAGTGGGAACATGAGATCCTCTTCTTGCAACAATAGGAATGGTTATGGGATAATCCTTTGATTTCTTTATAGGTTGCACTACCTTCTCTATTTTTTGGTCTTCTCTTGAGTCATAACAACATATGAATCATTGTTCATGTCTACAACTACTTCATCATACTCATCATCATCTACACCTTTAGTGGTGAGGAAATGCACTCTAGAGTCAGTAGGTTCTTCCAACTCTTCATCAACTTCTTCTTATGCATAGTATTTATTAGCCTCTTCATCCTCAGGCTCTTTAACTACATAGGTTGCATTGAGTGGGACCTTGACAAGTGGACCTTCGATGGCCAATATGCTTTGAGAAGAAGGCAATATATTCTAGGCTGAAAGTTCTTCCTTGGAACATCTTGATATGGAGCATGTTGAGCTAATTGCTTCTTGAGGGCAATAAGGTCATTTGCAAGATTTTGTACCAAATGGTCTGCATTAGCTCTAGAAAGAAGAAGAAGGTGATGCTTTGGATTTGAAATATTCTCTCTTCAGTTTTCCAGACATGATTAAGTCATCTTCAACACTGACAACCAATCTCTGATCAACATCCAAAGTTGCAAGATTGGCTCTCCTTAGGGCATAGCTCACTTTAGAAATTGAGCATTCAAGAAGAAGCAATTTTAAATTTCATCAACTGGACGAGTAGCCTATGGAATCTTGTTAATCAGCTTATTGAACTTGGCCATAAATTCTCTCATGGGCTCATGTGATTCCTTCTTGATTTGAGAAATTTGGGCTAGCAAAGCATGCACATCCTCTGTAGGTTTGAAACGGTTCTCAAATTTAGTTCTCATGGTATTCCAATTGGTGATGGTCCCAGCAGGAAGATGGTAAAACAAGTCTACAACATTGTCTTGCAAAGTCTCCACAAAAATCCTAACATACATCCTCATGTTCCACCCCTAGGACTCCACATGCAACTATGAAGGCACAATGTGCTCATCGAGTGCACCTTGCCATCACCTCTGAACTTGGGAAAGTTCTTTTTGTTACCCCTAGGTAACTCATGAAAAGTTGAGGGAGGGAAAGAGGCCCAACTTGTTGACCCCATGGCAATGGAGCTTCCATTCTTCTTGGGAAGATGGTTTGAAAAGGAATTGAAACACCAACAAGAATTAGGGCACGAAGATTAGGGCTAAGTTGTGCTTGAGAAATATCACTCCCAGAAGCTCTGTCTTCAGTAGGAGGTGTGCTTGTAGAACGAGCTCTTGTGTTTCTTCTTGTTGGAGGAAGTTGAAAACCTTGTTGATCTAGAAGTTGAAATTGGGAATCTTCAATCCCAAGGGCTCTTCTACCCCGAGTGTATCTTGGAGTCGCCAGATCAAGGAAATGATCAAATTGTTGTTCTTTTCAGAAAGGAAATCCATTGAAATGAATCCCCAACAGAGTCACCAAAATCTGTTGGGTTTCAGATTTGCACTTTGAATGAAACCACAGTCAGGGGACAAGAAAGTCCCTCCTCTTTAATGGGAGAGGTTCCCTTATTGAAAGCAGCAAAAACTTATGCACAAATATACAAAGTTCATCATAATGTGGTCTTTTGATATCTTGAAAAGAGTTTTATACCATGAGATTTATCAACACAAGAGGATAGAAGACTTGAAGAGATGAGGGAGGAAGAAGAATACAATACTTTCAGGGAAAAGAGATAGCAGAGAAAACCCTAATATGTATTGAGAAAAATGAAGTACAGAATAAAACCATTCACGTTTATATCAGACACAATCCCACAGACACAAATTTTTTGATATTACATTTACCAAAACATAATTTTTCAAGAATGAAAAGATTGAATGATTCACAAATCGAACCAGAAAGAGAGAGAAGTCGAGGAAGAAAGGGAAAACCCTTGTATTGATTTCTTTCTGTTCAAATTTATAGTTCCATCGTATCATAATTCCAACACGCATCTACAATGGCTTTGAAAACCATCAAATAGCCCACAAAAAAATAATTACAAATTCTCCAAATCATGGCAAGAATCGGTTACAACTTATCCAAATCATTCGCATCGTTTCAAATTCCCAATTTGCAGAGAAACGGAAATGGCGGAAAAACTAGATTTTCATATGGTAACCGTTACATTCTTTTGCAAGTTTAAATATGGACCATTGATCTTTACAACTTTAAATGTGAGCCATCCATGTGGAAGATCAAATAAAATGGGCCTGGGGAAGCCATTTGCATTTTGGAACTTTTTTAAGTTTTGGCAATTTTTCATAGTTTTTGTCCGCCCATCCGCCTGGGTTGGAAATGTGGCATCATTTGATTGAGATGGGAGCACATCTCTCTTTAAAACATTCCAAACTTTTTGGAAAAAAATCTCAAAACTTAAATCTCTTCAAAATGCCGCTTCCCACTGTTGACTTTTCAACTCAATGACTTGACACGTGGCCAAATCTGATTTGTCATGCGAGCTGCGCATCACTTTGAAACTTTAATCTCGCTTGAGCCGAAGGGCTCAAAAACATAAAGTTCCCCAGCAGCCCCTTTGATTTTTCAATGCTCAAGTGGACATGTGGCATCATCTGAGTGGTGGTGGGGAAGCACTTCAATTTGATGACTTAACTCCTTTTCGCCAAAATAAAGAATAAAAACCTCAAGTCACCTCCTGCGACCCGCTTCCCACCACTAACTTTTCAACTCGAACATGTGGCATCATATGATTGGTGGCGGGGGCGCGGCTTATCTTTTTACTTTAGTCTTTTAACCATAAAAACTTAATGGCTCAAAGTTATCCACCAACCCATACCTCCGCTTTGAATTTTCAAACCTGAAAATCAACACGTGCCCACATCTAATTGGTTGCGGGGATAACTTTATACTTTTTCCCAAAAAGAGCAAAAAGTGTTAAGTTCGAAGAATGATCCTTCCTTTCACATCTAATAAGAATCATCCACATATGCATAGATGTTGGGGCACCAAATTTGATGGGGAAGAAACACCATCACTTGGGATCACAGAAAAATGGAAAATTGAAGGGAAAAACCTGTAATTTTCACCCAAGATTGATACATTTCTCCATGATTTAAAAATACAAATCAAACTAGGACAAAGCATGAGCCATGGCCACAAAGAATATTATCAATCAAACTCAAGGATTTTCACGGGAATATGAAGAATAAATCAGACTCATGGGATTTGGAAGATTTTAAATCGTGTAGGAACGATTGCGAGATGAGCAATGACTCAAAATTTTAGATTTCCCTTGAAAATAAAGGGGAATTTTGGGGGCGATAACAAGCCCATAAGATCGCATCTCTTTGAGACAATTTTTTTAAAAATATCATCTCCTATGTGCATCTCTGTTTTCTAGGAACTTACAACTCCAACAACTGATAAAATTTTTGGATACCCAAGTTGGTGCTGTGACATCCTTACGAAGAATGTATCCACTATGTTCTTTATCTTAATACAACGCGGTTTTATAATTTATTAATTACATTCCATATTATTACATCTGGATCGACAATTATGTTGAGTTTTTTTGATTCCTACATCTAACATACACAATACCTAGGATGCATTCCAGTGTTGTGCGAGGGCAATCTAGGAATTCTAGGCTATTCCTGAAGATGAAGGCATCAATCTTCAAACCTTTCACTCTGTTTTGACTACATAATTTATAGGATTCCATGCCATGCCCAGTTTGAACATACCTTGAAACCAGAGGATTCCATGATACTAAATTTCTCTATGACATTATTCCTAACACCTTGCATGTACCCACTAGGCTTCCACATCTAGCATATATCATAAAAAATGAATCAGCAATACATAAATTGGTTGGCAAATCTACTACTGGTATGATGGCTGGTATGTGGTGAGGTTTATATGAATGAGGATAAAGGCGTGCTTCCCATGTGGTTTGGTGAGTGTGAATCTTGGTATTATATCAAGAGCGAGCCTTTACTCTCCAATATTGGTTCATTGGTCTAATTTGTGAGACGACACCGATAGGGTCTTTAAAATACTTGATTGTGGGATGCTCTTTAAGTAACATATGTTCACCTTTGATAGTTACAAACAATATCTAGTCATCAACTAGCAAGATAGTGTGCTTTCCAACTATAACACCATTATTGTTCAATTGATGTGGGCTGGAGCCAAATTTAAAGTGCCACATAATTAGTTCTATCTCAACACATGTCTTTAACTCATGAAGGAACTATCTAGCTCAATTCTAGGTTATAGAACTTAGATCCATGTCTTCCTTACGTTGCTAGATAGATTGAGTGGTGGAACAAAGTCATCAACCACACTGTTGCTTTCCTCAACAACTTTGGTAAACAAGTGGTTGGGGTTTGCAAGTAGGTGGATTGTGCTTTTGAAAAAATAATTTCATAATCTCCTCACTTCTAGAGTCTAACCCTTTTGATTCTTAGCTACAAACCATGACTACAAATCTTAGGAATAAGCTCAAACTCGCCAAAGCTATGTTGTAAGAAGGGGCTCAAATCCTTGCTCGACTCTACTGGCTCAAAGTGGGGATCTAGTCCTTCAAAAATATTTCCAAGTCTATTTGATTTAAGCAAGTCCATGAGAAGGCTAAAGCTTTACAAGTGGCCCAAAATTGACTCATTATTTTGCCAAAATTCTCATTGAATTTTTTGGAGCACTATAAATTGGTCTTCCAATCCCAAGAAATAACAAAGGAGAAGAAGGTTGTTTAAAAAAATGCCTTGATGTTAATCCCTTCAAGATTTCTCATGTTGCAAGGATTCAATATGATTCCCCTCTCTCTCTTTTGAGGATCTTCATACAGATTAACAATGCATGGCTAATGAAAAGCACATGTAATTGTTGGTTTTCCTTCTGCAATTTGTAAAGACACGTGGCATTTTGTGGGGCCAGATCTCTTGTAGGTTTACAAAGAAGCTTTAAACAACAATCCTCTAGGAGCTATCATTAACAAAGGAAACATCAAATTCATACCTAATGGTGGATAACCTAGAGAGGATAAAATTCTCAATTTATTTTAATAAAAAACTAAAAATGATCTAAATATTCAAGCATCGAGATTTCTAAACCTGAAACAATATGGGTGTAAAATAATCTAAATTTTCAAGAATCAAGGTGTGATATGAAGTTGGATTGATCCAATAAAAGTTATCAACTTAATATTATACTATAACCTAGGAAACAAAACATTGTGGATGTTTTAGGATAATGTTCACATATTTTTTCATGAAGAATATGTTTAGATAAAGTGTATATGAAGAAATGAAAAAACCCATTTAAAAAATCATGATATGACGGATCATGTTGAAGCTAATGCATTTCATTGATAAATTAGAAAGTAATATACATGAAAGTGAAAAATAGGTTCTCATGAGGACAATTTAGAGGGACACAAGGATATAGAGTGACAAATTAAGAAGAATTGATTAAATTAGGTTTTTATTTGCTTCAATTTTCTTAGAACAAGATAAGAAAATTACACTTTCAACTTGAGAAGAAATTATAAAGCATAAAGGAAGACACTAAGTGTTACCAAATTGAAACTATCACAACTATAAGTATTCTTTTAAATGAATGAAATTAATGGTTGAAAACTTCCATGGGTCACGGAAAATTTTAGTGATGAATATTCATTAATTCACGAATATTTTAGTTTTTAAAATTTGAAATTGACAAAATTTTAGGGTACAAGTTAGGACCAGTTCACCAAAATTTTCTAGGTATAAGTTAATTTTAGGGGTCAATGTGCCAATCCCGCGAAATATAAATTCTCCAAATTTGCCTATATATAATCAATCGGTAGCATATTTTTATGCTACCACCAACAACATATAGTATGTTGTTGGCCGATAACATAAAAAATGCTACCAAATGACAACATTTTTATGCTACTAGAACAAACAACATCAGCATTTGATTACTATAATGTTGTCACCGGTAGCATTTTTTATGCTACCACCAACAACATACTATATGTTTTCAACCAATAGCATAAAAATATGCTATTGACTAGTAGCATATAAAAAAACTACCATCTGGTAGCATTTAATAGTGATTTCGTGATGTCTTGATATTCACCATTCATGTGAAAGATAATTTTCATAGATTTGCCAAATATTTTCTAAGGATTTTTTTTGGAGGGACCCTTAAAATTTTCCATGCCATGGGTTGAGCATATCAAACTATACTTTGGACACATAAATCACTCCTTAACTTGTACAAGATGAACATTGTAATGAAATGAGAATGAATAGGAAATTGGGTGGGGTGCATAAAGGATCCATTTTCCTAGTCTAATAATTTCAAAAATATAAAAAAATAGATAATGTCATTAAACTCCATTTTCAGTGAAGCCTAATCTTGATGTAGCTGAAAAATTAAAGAACCTCTTCTTGCATTAGGTATTAGCTAAGCCAACTAGTAAGAGATTAAATGGTGGGTATGTATTTCTAGCATACTACAATTTTTTTAAGATAATTACAAATTGAAAGACTAAAAAAGCATCAAGATAAATAAGACATTGAAGTTGAAGGAAGCTAGCAATTTAAAAAATTAACAACAATGAAGGAAACTAATAACAAGGAAAGTAGTTACATTTGACGGTTAATGATCAACCAAGGTTGGTACTAGAGAAGTAAAATGAAAAAACATGATACAAAATAAAACATGTAGGTCAATCCTTATAATGATGTGGTAATCTTTCATAAAATTTGTAATATTTTATACACAATAATATTTGACGCAAAATAAGAGGTAACACAACAATAAAAATTGTTCTTTCATTGTAATATTATTATAAAATATCGAAAAAATATGTTGCATATAAAGTGGATCATGTCAAAGATATCTAAAACAAACATCCAATCAGTTACATGTATCTATGAACAATAAATTTGAGAAGTAATGGAAAATAGTGAATCATAATGCCTCTCTAGAGCTTTAAAATCTTTGAGGTTCATGTCAAACCCTTCATTTGAAATTGGGAACTTTACATGAGTGTCATAATATCAAATAACTCACATAAATTGCATAATATAACAAGTAGAATTTTTCCCTGAAGACTCCTTAGCATGACAAATTTGTACGTATGAAATATTGATAAAGTAGTTGAGGATGAAATTAACACATGCAATCTTAAATAGGATTGTATTAAAATTCAAGAATACTAAACAAAACATGTGAACTTATCATAAATATTAATAATATCATAAACAATATGCTATCTAAATAAATAGACCTTTCAAACCAATACTAATTTGTTTGAGATGTTACAATTTGTTTGTCATCATCATTTTAGTAGCAACCTATCCAATGTGGGAGCATCCGAGTTCACTTGCAATCTTCCATCACCCATAAACATTTTAGGAAAAAAAGTGAAGTCCAATGTTGTCCAAGTTTTTATCATGTCGAGTCATTGTTTGTTAGTTTTTTTGCATGTTTTATTTTATGTTTATGTTTGTAATACGTGTCCATCCATTTGAGCACTCAAGATTCTAATCAAATTTTTTATTTTAGTATTTAATTTAACATAGTTTGGATAATAAATAACATTGTTAGGATTAGATTATCTTGTGACTTGGGATTTAACTATTGTGTAAGCCCATCACTTTGTTTAGACTCACTTTTAACATTAGTTTTAATATTGATCTCGATATATTTATAATGTAAAATTAGTTGATATATATATAATCCTTTTTATTAATAAAACCATAAGATTTAATATCTTGCACTTGATTTCTAGTTTACAACATTTGGTATTAAATCCTATTATGCAAGCATCTGATCATGTGAGCATATAGTAAGGTTGAAGGTGTCATCGAAATAAAAAGCAATGTTGCCACATGCTTGTTGGCATTGGTTACTTGTTTACTTGAATGCGGACACTCAGTTATAACCTTCATAAGGGGTTGGCTTTGGGCTTATTAAGATGGATTAGGTCCTACACGTCTACATATGGGTATGATAGTGAAGGAAATCATTATCTTTAGATTGATGTAAAATAAGAAAATCGTTGTTGAGCGATGTCGAAATAAGGATGTAAAATCATATTTTCCATAGAAATACATTTGGAAGGTAAATGCCCAATCCAATTGTGGCAATAACCTACAACATAAAACTATGAATATATCCAACACCATCATAAAAATATCTATTATTTATCAATGTGGCCGAGCTAACTACTAGGATGACAATATGCCATAAACATCATTACCATAAGGTGGATTAGAGAAGTAATCCTTTCTACCCTTAAATCAGGGTAATTACAAATAGATTGGAGAAGACAATCCATAGTTCTTTGAAGTTTTGCAAAGAAACTTGGTACTAAGATTTATTGTTCTTCACCAAATGTCTAATAAGAATCATGAGTAGAATGTCCCCTTAGAGTGAATTGACACCATTTTCCTTCTAAGAGAAGTACTTATACTAACTCAAAACCTCCTTTTGTGAAAAAAATTTAGGGTAAATTCCTAATCCAACCATGGCAATAACCTCTGATATAAAGCTATGAATACAATGCAATAAACGGAGAGTCCAACACCATCTTAATAATACCTGTTATTTATAAATGTGGCCAAGATAACTACTAAGATGACAATATGCCATAAACATCATTACCATAAGGTGGATTAGAGAAGTAATCCTTGATACCCTTAAATCGTGGGAAATTACAAATAGATTGGAGAAGACAATCCATAGTTCTTTGAAGTTTTTCAAAGAAACTTGGTACCTAAGAGATTTATTGTTTCTTCACCAAATGTCTAATAAGAATCACGAGTATATTTTCCCCTTGGAGTGACTTGACACCCTTTTCCTTATAAGATAAGTACTTATACTAACCTAAAAACCTCCTTTTGTGCAAAAGGTTATGCTTCCATTTGGTGAATACTAAATATTTATGCA